>OY744608.1:56912228-57374728 GCA_963556255.1 Allolobophora icterica
CGTCCTACATGTCTCCCTCTCTCCGTCTCCTTCGTCCGTCCTACATGGCTCCCTCTCTCCGTCTCCTTCGTCCGTCCTAGATGTCTCCCTCTCTCCGTCTCCTTCGTCCTTCCTAGATGTCTCCCTCTCTCCGTCTCCTTCGTCCGTCCTACATGGCTCCCTCTCTCCGTCTCCTTCGTCCGTCCTAGATGTCTCCCTCTCTCCGTCTCCTTTGTCCGTCCTACATGTCTCCCTCTCTCCGTCTCCTTCGTCCGTCCTAGATGTCTCCCTCTCTCCGTCTCCTGTGTCCGTCCTACATGTCTCCCTCTCTCCATCTCCTTTGTCCGTCCTACATGTCTCCCTCTCTCCGTCTCCTTTGTCCGTCCTACATGTCTCCCTCTCTCCGTCTCCTGTGTCCGTCCTACATGTCTCCCTCTCTCCGTCTCCTATGTCCGTCCTACATGTCTCCCTCTCTCCGTCTCCTGTGTCCGTCCTACATGTCTCCCTCTCTCCGTCTCCTATGTCCGTCCTACATGTCTCCCTCTCTCCGTCTCCTATGTCCGTCCTACATGTCTCCCTCTCTCCGTCTCCTATGTCCGTCCTACATGTCTCCCTCTCTCCGTCTCCTATGTCCGTCCTACATGTCTCCCTCTCTCCATCTCCTTTGTCCGTCCTACATGTCTCCCTCTCTCCGTCTTCTGTGTCCGTCCTACATGTCTCCCTCTCTCCGTCTCCTATGTCCGTCCTACATGTCTCCCTCTCTCCGTCTCCTATGTCCGTCCTACATGTCTCCCTCTCTCCGTCTCCTATGTCCGTCCTACATGTCTCCCTCTCTCCGTCTCCTGTGTCCGTCCTAGATGTCTCCCTCTCTCCATCTCCTATGTCCGTCCTACATGTCTCCCTCTCTCCGTCTCCTATGTCCGTCCTACATGTCTCCCTCTCTCCGTCTCCTTTGTCCGTCCTACATGTCTCCCTCTCTCCGTCTCCTATGTCCGTCCTACATGTCTCCCTCTCTCCGTCTCCTATGTCCGTCCTACATGTCTCCCTCTCTCCGTCTCCTTTGTCCGTCCTACATGTCTCCCTCTCTCCGTCTCCTTTGTCCGTCCTACATGTCTCCCTCTCTCCGTCTCCTGTGTCCGTCCTAGATGTCTCCCTCTCTCCATCTCCTTTGTCCGTCCTACATGTCTCCCTCTCTCCGTCTCCTATGTCCGTCCTACATGTCTCCCTCTCTCCCTCTCCTATGTCCGTCCTACATGTCTCCCTCTCTCCGTCTCCTATGTCCGTCCTACATGTCTCCTTCTCTCCGTCTCCTTTGTCCGTCCTACATGTCTCCCTCTCTCCATCTCCTTTGTCCGTCCTACATGTCTCCCTCTCTCCGTCTCCTGTGTCCGTCCTACATGTCTCCCTCTCTCCGTCTCCTATGTCCGTCCTACATGTCTCCCTCTCTCCGTCTCCTATGTCCGTCCTACATGTCTCCCTCTCTCCATCTCCTTCGTCCGTCCTAGATGTCTCCCTCTATCCGTCTCCTTCGTCCTTCCTAGATGTCTCCCTCTCTCCGTCTCCTTCGTCCGTCCTTCATGTTTCCCTCTCTCCATCTCCTTTTTTCGTCCTAGATGTCTCTTTATATTCTGTGTGTATGTAAGAATGTATTTATGTATGTACTTATGTACGTTTGTATATATGTATATATATGCATGCAAGTACGTATTTATGTATGTTCTTATGTGTGCATTCATGTATGTACTTACGTATGTATGTATGTATGTTTGTATGTTTGTATGTATGTATGCATGTATGTATGCATGTATGTTTGTATGTATGTATGTATGTATTTATTTATCTACACACTAGGTTATGTATGTACTTATGTATGTATGTACTTATGTATGTATGTACTTATGTATGTATGTATTTATGTATGTATGTACTTATGTATGTATGTACTGGCTTGCAAGCTAAACAAGTAAACATCAATCAGCGTACAGGATTCCACTGAGACGGCGCTTCTAAAAGTGTTCACTGATTTAGTGAAGGCGATCGACAGTGGTGACCTTGCGCTGCTTGGTCTTCTCGATCTGTCGGCAGCTTTCGACACTGTGGACCATGACACACTCATTGAACGCCTGTCTCGAACCTGTGGAATCGAGGCTGTTGCTCTCGGCTGGATTCCGTTCTTATACCTTCACGGTCGGAGCCAGAGGGTGTTGTTTGACGGAGCGAAGTCGTCTGTGCGTCACCTGAGGTGTGGAGTACCACGAGGATCGGTCTTATGACCATTACTGTTCTTGCTTTACACTACAGACCTTGGTGAGCTATCTGCCGGAATGGGATTGTCATCCCACTTCTATGCCGATGATACACAGTTGTACACGACAGGTCCGAGGCTCAGCAGTTACAGCGGCGGGTTGAGCTGGGCGTTGAGGAGCTAGCGCGCTCGATGAGATCAAACCGTCTGCACCTCAACCCTAGTAAGACGGACTTTCTCTGGTGCGCAAGTCGCAGAAGACGGGGACAGCTGAGCACGGTTCCTCTTGAGGTATGTGGAGTGAAGTTGCCGCCTTCCGACGTCGTCCGTGACCTGGGCTTTCTGCTTGAGGCTGACCTCGCGATGATGTGCAATGTTAAACATTATGGTTAGCAGATGCTTTCGACAGTTGAGGCTTATTAAGAGCTGTATTCGATCGCTTTCTTTCGAAGCAGGAAAAACCGCTGTTGTGTGCTTTGTTGTAACCCAGGTTGACAGGTGCAATAGCCTATTGGCAGGTGCACCCAGGCTAGTCTGCAATTGGTCCTGAATGCGGCGGCCAGGTTGGTGTGCAACCGTAGAAAGTTCGACCATTTAACACCATTGCTCCGTGACGTGTTGCATTGGCTCCCGGTTCAATACCGTATTTTTTATCTGTTGCTATTTAGTTCATGAAAAGAAGACGATTAGGCAATTCCTAAGTTAACAGACTATGCACGCATACATACATAAATACATACATAAATACGTGCATACGTACATACGTACATACATGCATACATAATTACATACATACATACATCATACATCTATGCATATAATCTATACATATAATATCCATATAGTGTCCGTCCGACGATAAACGCTACGTCACAAACGGTTGCTGTTCTATTTGTTTGTGACGAAAGTAGTGCCGTCTTGACGACGGCGATCAGAGCATTTTAACCAACGATACATATAGGCCTATAATATGACGTCATAATATGACGGGCTAATACTCTAGAACGATATACACTGGCGTCATAGTTATGACGGGCAAATACACTAGTATCCATATAGTGTCCGTCTGTCGGGGGACGCTACGTCACAAACGGGTTCTGTTCTATTGTGAAACATAAACCGTTGTCTTGACGACGGCGGTCTTGACGATGGCGATAACCAACGATACATGTAGGCCTATAATATGACGTCATAATATGACGGGCAAATACACTAGTATATATATATATATATATATACCGTACATAATACATTAATACATATGTAGCGGCGGGGTCCGGATGTTGAGTGACTGCTAGAGAGAGATAACACGTTGTCGTTGTCGACGTTTATTCAGACGATACTGATAAACGCTAGGACCCCGTGTCCGGGTTGACAAACGAGACAGAGGTCCGGCCTAAGCTGTGTGACCAGCGCGCTGGATCCTAATCTCTCTCTGCCCCCTCTGCCTCAAGGGCTACCATTTTATATATCCCTGTCGAAAACCTTCCTACACAGCATACCATTTAGTGGCGCCAGTCAGTCTTTCTACTTCATACGCTCAGACTCAAGGCCTACATTCCTGGCCACCCCCTGGCAAGGTGATTATAATGACCAGTCGAGACGGATGCACCCAAAGGCCTACCCCTGTACATAAGTATATGCATGCATACATACATACATAAATACATACATAAATACATACACACAAACACATATACCTACATATATATGCATACATACATAGATGCATACAATGTCATACATGTATATTAACATAAATACATACCTACATGTATGCATACATATATACGTAAGTACATACCTATATACGTACATAAATGAGTACATACATACATACATACATACATACATACATACATACATACATACATACATACATACATACATACATACATACATACATACATACATACATACATATATACATACATAGATACACACAAACACATACGTACATACATATACACGTACATCCATATATGCATACATAGATACATACATGAATGCATACATAGTTTTTACATACATACATGCAAACATACATACATGCGTACGTATTTTATTACCATAAATACACCCATACGTGCATACATGCATACAACAACGATAACAATTAAAACGACGATGACGATGACAAACAACATCGACGAAGATGATGATGCTGACGACGACGACTTTTAATTTCTTCGTCAATTATTCTGCATACTCACCTCTTCCGAATGGCGGATTTTAAAGTAAGCGAGTGACGTCTTCGGCTGAAGCACTTTCCAGGAAGTTCCGTTCCAGGATGAGCGCACTACATGTAGACGACGCCTAACTGTCGTTAATCAAAGCCTATTTCTCTGTGTCCAAGAACTCCAAAACTGATGCCACTATTGCTTCATAATTAGCCTAGTAATTACCCCAGGGTTGAAGAAACAATGATCTTTCTACCAAATAAGCGTTTATGGATTTGAAATAGTCCGTAGCCAACACATTGGGTGCTACGGCCTATGGGTCTACAGAAAGGCCTGAGGAAGGTTTATCGATCCGAAAATAAAGGTAAAAATTTCGCAATGTGAACCGACAGCTATAATCTCTTTCTCTTTGAATATAATAATTAGGCCTATAGTGATAAGGTCCATTAATGGTAGGCCATTGTAGACATAACGTCTCGTAAAGCTTTAAACTGATGACGTCAGTTTTGTTGACAACGGTCAATCGTTGCTATAAATGTCGAATACGGCCTATCACAGGCTAAGGTGGGCGTCTCGACCGCTGGTCCGACTGCCCTCGTTGAGCAATGCTGCTCACTGATGGCGCCTCTGCTACTCCGATTCCTAGATGGCGCCTTTGATAATTCTGTTCAGATATGGCGTGGTTGTAGTGCTTTTTATAGATGGTACTGCTTCACAGACAGACAGACAGGCAGGCAGGCAGGCAGGCAGGCAGGCAGGCAGGCAGGCAGGCAGGCAGGCAGGCAGGCAGGCAGGCAGGCAGGCAGGCAGGCAGGCAGGCAGGCAGGGCAACGAAGTTCACAATGCACTTGAATACGTAAATGCGTAATTCTCTTTTATTGGGCACTATAATTTTGATATACTATACGTTATATCTGTAGCAGCAGAGAATTAACAAAGAAAACCAAGACAAAAATATATAGGGGCCTATACGAGAAAATGATACAACCGATTTTCCTATAGCCTACGGATCGGAATGTTGGACAATGCGAAAGCAAGACGCGAAAAAATTCTCACTAGTGGATATGCAATTAAGTGCAAGTTAGGTAGGCTAATGCTATAGGCTATATGGGTCAATGTCATCCAATCCTTTTGTGTGGGCTTTTTTCATACCAAGTCTAATATTCAATATTTCCTCTTGTGAGGTAGGGCCTCAGGAGAAGTCCCATAGATGATGGGGTGAAGCAGGCCAGTAATCCTCAAATGTGGTCAATGCAGGAGGTAATTTGCTAACCAGATCTCTCGGTGTATTAATAAAGATTTCATTAAATTTATTTGCTATTATCTTAGAGTTATCGACAGTAACGTTGTGAATTACCAAACAGTCTATTCTCATGCGCTTATTATCCAGCTGAAGGGCAGAGCGAATTAATTTCCAAGTAGATTCGATATCATTATGGTGTTTTAAAAATTCTTCTGCATAATAATTTCGCTCAGCGGCTATTCTTAAAGCTTTGAATTTATTCCGATAGATAGTGAACTTGCTTTTATTGTCTATGGTGGGGTTTTTAAGGTATTTTATATATAGTCGGTTTTTCCTGGTAGATTTTAGTAGACCCACAGTCATCCAGGGATTCCTTAACTTATTATTTTTGCTTATGCGATTTTCCTGAAGTGGAAAGGCATTATTATAAACCCGTTTATATTTTTGGAAGAAGCAGTCATAAGCTTCATTAGTCCTACCTTGTAGGGAGTGGTCTACTACTAGATCTCAGCTTTCCTCTTTCAGAGCCTCTGTAAATTTATTTAGCCCATTAGGAGTAATTATAGATCTACCGTCATTGCATGTAGTTTTAATAGTGGGGTTGGACTCAAAGGAAAATTCTGCAATGATGGGCAAGTGATCTGATATATAAAAATAATAATAGAGGCCATAGTAAGTTTAGACCAGGCAGTAGTCAGTATATTATCAATCAGTGTTTTAGTGTTGGGAGTAATTCTTGTAGGCTTGGTGATGACTGGGAGGTAGGCCCTAATGGTGAGCAATTAAAGTATTATAATAAAGACTAGTTTCTTTATGATCATTTACTCTTAGCAGATCAATGTTATAGTCGCCAAGAGGTATTATATCTTTAGATTTTGATTTCAGGGTAGATAACAATAATTATTGGTCAAATTCAGCAGTGAATACATCAAAGCCCAGTCCAGGTGGTCGGTATATGACACCTATTACGCGAGTCGTATTCTTAAGGTTGAGTCTGATGAACAGACTTTCGAAGTTCTCTTCCTGTCCTCTGTTATCCCTCAGCTCAAGTATATTATAATTCAGGGAATCTTTAACAAAAAATCCAAATCCCCACCTTTACCTCTATTCCTAGCCCTACCTATAAAGTTAAATTCAGGTATTAATAGCGTCTAATAGATTTTGGTCTAACCAGGTCTCCGTTACTGCGACTAAATCAGCGTTCGTTTTAGACGCTAATTCACTAATCTGATTGAGTGTTTGTGCAGCACTCCTGCAGTTTATATGCAGCATCGTTAGTGAGGTATTTTTCTTTTCAGTAGTCGGTCGATTATTTTCTAATACCTCAGAGCAGCGTAGTCACTAGTCCATGGTGTGTTTCTATAAAAATTTTGGTCCGGGTCTAAATTATCATTAGCATCAGCATCATTAGATTCTGTTGAAGGTGGGAAGACGTCAAGTTCTAAATCCCGTGAGAACCATAAATCAAGCCTATATCTCCGCTTGAGTCAGAAGACTCGAAGTATTCAACTTCATTATTATCATCAATGATTCCTACAAGTTTGTCATCTACCTCGGGCTCCTCTACTCATCACCCCACAGGCTTTCCACTCCAAACTGAAAACTCACCTCTTCAAAATATCCTATCCTAATCCATCGGATCCTCTCCCTTCCAAGCTATCTCGTTCTCAACGAAACCCTCCGTAACAGCTGCTCTGCCTCTCTCTGGTCCTCTCTGGCAACCGGACTCGGACCACCAACAGACATCGATCTCTGGACAACCCCTCGGATACGTCGCAGCGCTCGTGAATAAGCTGGTGCTTTGCGCTCAGCCTTACAGTGGCGCTTTAGAAAATTGGAGATTACGATTACGATTACGATTACTCCCAGCGGAGTCAGCCCGAGTTGCATTAAGATCCTTGTTAAGATGGACAGATCTCGTTGAGTAGGCAAGATCACTTATCAATATATTGGACCCGACTCGGCTGGAGTCGCGTGAAGAATTAGACGCTGACAGGTTAGTATATATAGCCTACACAGCACTCTTAAACGAAATGAAATTAGATCCACATCCGCACAACGTATCTATAGTCAAGTGGTATAGTATGGGCAATCCTCAGTTAATTTATTTACATACTACGAAAGATTACTAATCGAGGCAACTTTTAATAGCACAAAAGAATAAAAAGTCATGTAATTATCTACAGGCAACAAACGCAAACAGATAGACAAACACTTATTCTAATGTGAGGCAGACCATAAGGTGCAAGTTAGTAAGTAAGGTCAGATAGTCTGGTAAACTTAGTACAGTGTGTCAGACGGGAGCAGAGCAATGACCAACCTTATAAGAAACAGGAGATTTGGAATTATACATTCCATCGAGTCGAATTTCGTACAATAGCAGTCAGTAAACAATCATGATTCTTTAACATTGGTAACCAGTAAAGTTGATAGAATATAATAGTGCAGTGGAGGTCTACTGAGATATTTTGCAGTTTTAACAGAATGTTTATTACCATTCATTTTGTGAGATCAGATATTATATGTATAGATATACCGGTACCCGTATATATATATATATATATATATATATATATATATATATATATATATATATATATATATATATATATATATATATATATATATATATATATATATATATATATATATATATATATACATATACGACTTTCTCCATACGTACTAAAATTATCATATACCGCTCACGGCAATTGGTCCCTTAAAACTTTGCACAGCTATAGGTCAGTTTTTATGCGTTCGCACGTTACCCGACATTATATAATAGACAATATTGCATGCATGGTCATGCCTAGGCTTTTTTTAGCCGCAACTTAGGTAACTTGAGATTGTTTTCCCAGTTAAGATTAGCCTACCTTTTGAAGTTTTCTCTTTGAAGTGTTCAAGCCAGTTTCATAAAATGCGCGCGCTGCTCTTTAGCTCTCTGCAATGAACGCTTTCAAAAGCATTTTTCTGTAGCCTATACAACAACGGTCATGCCATATATAATAGCGAAGGTCTTATTAGTCTTACTAGTGAAATTCAACAGGACTTTTATATTTGGACCTCAATCTTAATTACTCAAGTCTTCGTCGCCCAGAAAAGTCAATCCTTTCTGAGTGTCATGCTTCCACGCAGACTCGAATAAGTCGCGGCCTGTTTAAACCATAACTGCATTTATTTGTCAGATAAGTGTGTATGCTCTACGTTCAAGGATCTCATGAACGCGGGTACAAAATCTGCCGATATACATGTATATTCCGAGTTGTAGTGATAAGTGGGAACAGTCTGCCGACCAGATTTAGCTTCGACAATAACTGATATTGACACCGTTCAGTAAATGCACAATAGCAGTCTGCGTTTATCCTTTCCGTGTGGTCCGCACTTTGATTAGTGTGGCAAAAGGCACATAATATATCCTGCATTAATTCAGTGTAGGCCGTGTACTAAGGGACACAGTAATAAATTACAGTCTATTAGCAGACACTAAAAAATGTTTAGCTGCAGTTGATAGCAAACCGCCATTTTCATCATCATCATCATCATCATCATCATCATCATCATCATCATCATCATCATCATCATCATCATCATCATCACCATCGTCGTCGTCGTCGTCCTCATCATCATCGTCGTCGTCTCCTCCTCCTCCTCTTCCTCCTCTTCCTCTTCCTCCTCTTCCTCTTCCTCCTCTTCCTCCTTCTCCTCCTCCTCTTCCTCTTCCTTTTACTCTTCCTCTTCCTTTTACTGTTTCTCTTCCTTTTACTCTTCCTCTTCCCCTTCTCGCCTCTTCTCTTCCTCTTGCTCTTGCTCTTGTTCTTCCTCCTCCTCCTCTTCCTCTTCCTTTTACTCTTCCTTTTCCTCTTCTCTTGCTCTTGCTCTTTTCTTCTTCTTGTTCTTCTTCTTATTCTTCTTGTTCTTGTTCTTGTTCTTGTTCTTCTTGTTCTTGTTCTTGTTCTTCTTGTTCTTGTTCTTGTTCTTGTTCTTCTTGTTCTTGTTCTTGTTCTTCTTGTTCTTGTTCTTGTTCTTCTTGTTGTTCTTGTTGTTCTTGTTGTTCTTGTTCTTCTTGTTGTTCTTGTTCTTGTTCTTTTTGTTCTTCTTGTTGTTCTTGTTCTTGTTCTTGTTCTTGTTCTTGTTCTTGTTCTTGTTGTTGTTCTTGTTCTTGTTCTTGTTCTTGTTCTTCTTCTTCTTCTTCTTCTTCTTCTTCTTCTTCTTCTTCTTCTTCTTCTTCTTCTGCTTCTTCTTTTTTTTTCTCATCACCATCATCATCATCTGAACACCTTTTTGTGTCTGCTCAAAGACTGCAATTACTGTGCCGCTGGTGATGCATGCAATGTATACTAGTCACTAGTAACTAGTGTATAAATCGCTGGAATTTCTCAGCGGCAGAAAAGGCCGTCTCATCTGCAGAGAGGCCAGTGATTGATCTATTACCCGGCGCTCAGTCAAAACAATTCCTCAAGAGTCAGGCACAACATTAGGTCAAAAGCCAAAGCCAAGACAGCCAGTGACATTGCAGTGCTAAGAAAAAAAATCTTTACGGTGGCTCTTGAGAAAAAGAGAATTCTGATAAAACCAGCGTGCATTATATATTGTATCATTACTTAAGGAATTCGGGAGTAGACAAGCAGCTTGAAGCGTTCAATTAAATGAGCTTTGACGAGAGTAGGGCCTCCGAGAGGACAGAAGAATCCAGGAACACAGAGAGGTCCCGAGGATCAACCTTCGAATCGCATTTAGGTGTCTGGGAGTTCAGTGTTTCTGTGTTCGTGCAGCAAGCGTAGGCTAAAGATAATGGGTACAGAATATGTAAAAGAGAGTAACCCGGAAGACGACTTTTACACAGAAAAGTTAAGCTTGAGATACGAATGACGATTACATGGGCGTCCGAAGGGGGGGCAAGGGGTATTTGCCCCCATTTGATTTTGAAAATATTAAAAAATTAAATCTTTTGATTTTTAAAATTATTCCAACCATATATAGGCGTAATTTATAAGTAAGTAAGTAAGTAAGTAAGTAAGTATATTTTTTATTACACCATTAGCAAACGCACAATGGGACAGAAGCTAGAAGCATTGATTGTAAAACATTGAAGTAATAATAAATCGAAATAAAAATGATAAAATAAGTAAATAAAAAAGCAAGTGTTTTCTTATCATTTATGCAGTAATCTATCAATGTAACCCTTCCCTGTCAAAGGATCGCATCGTGGTATCTCACGATTATGCCAGCGAGGTCGAAGAGAGTACCCGGAAGATCGTATCGGAGGGAGCAAATCATGGAGGACATGCCCTGGGTCCCGAAGGATTGCAACAAAGAGAGCATCGTCCGCCTAAGAACACAACACATGTGGGGGTACGATGGGTACCCGTACCCCCACTTTTTGGACTAGGGGTACCGTACCCCCACATTTTGAACAATGCCAATCAATATTTTATTATTGTTCCTTCCCAGAGATCGCAATCTCCGCCTTGCTTCGTGTATGTAAGAAATTGGTACCCCTCACATTTTAGACCAAAGTTACGCTTCTGATTCCAAAGGTCCCAACACGATTTTCAATGCTAAAAACACTTACTTATTGAGGTAAGTCAGCTATTTTATGCAAACAAGTCATTTTGCTTCCCCCCACAAATATTTTGCTCCCTCTAGGAAATGTTGCTCCCCCCAGGAAATTTTTGCCCCCTGGAAAAATTCCTGCGCCCATGACGATCGAATATGTAGCCTAGATCAGAGGATTGGATACTTACACATATAGAACTGCATTAATTAGCCAAATGAAGAGCCCTATAAATGAAAGAATCCGGCAGGCCTACATGTCAGTATGAGGGATCTTAACAGGGCCTAAAATTATGTGTTTTCTGACATATAGTGTGCAATTAACATTGTCGAGTGGGCAATGGACTTCTCTGGAGTGTGCAGTGTGTATGTGGGCCCCTTGAATAATACGTTGCGATGGCTACGATTGTCTTCAAACAGAACTGTAAGTAACTTTGGCTAGGATTGTTAACAAACAAATACAATACGTAGATAGGACGTAGGGTAGCTATGGTTACGATTGTCTTCAAACAGATTAATACGTAGATTTATTGTTACGGTTGCCTTCATACAAAGAGAATACGCAGGCCCTAGATATATGGTTACGATTGTTTTAAAGAAGAGAATACGTAGATTTGGTTACGATTGTTTTCAAACAAAGAGATAGCGTATATATATATATATATATAATATATATATACTAGTTGTAACCCGTGAAAAATCACGGTATATAAAAAACAATTATTATTGCAGTGATAACAATAACGTCATATTATAGGCCTATAGCCGTCGTCAAGACAACCGTCGCCAAGGCAGCAGTATAGTGACGTCACAATAGTGTTTGTTACGGGACGGACAGACAGACAGACAGACAGACGTACAACCGTTATTATGTTGCTTGATATATATATATATATGTCTATATATATTAGGGTGTCTCTTAGCATAGTGCAAAAAAATGTTTTTTTTATTTTTCTCCCTCTCACCCTCCCAAGTTGTTCATAGAAATAAAATTCTACAAAAAAATTCATTAAAAGCGGATAATATTTAGGGGTGGCCCTCGAACTGTAAAGTTTAGAAAATTAATGATACGTCGTAATCGTAATCTCCGGATTTCTACAGCGCCCAAAAAAGCGAAGTCGCTGGGAACAGCTTATTCACAGGCGCTTAGACAAATCAAAAATCGATAGGCTGGGGGGCTCAAATCGGTTCCAGGTCAAGATCCAAAGGAGTCAGTCAGGAAGACAGTAAGACTGCTAAGGTGGGTGGTGTTTAGGGTTTAGACGGCGAAGGAGGTAGACAGAGGAGGAGGAAGCGGGATAGGATTTGTGAAAGAGCAGTGTTTTCAGTTTTGAGTGAAAGACCTGTGGAGATATAGCAAGTGGTGAGGTTTTGGTGAGTTCGTAGGATGGATCTGAAATTTCTCGCAGTACTGGTGGGAGTTTGTTCCAGAGGGGTGGGATAGGACAGCTATGGCTATTGAGCGAATGGCAAATTTTAGTGATGAGGTGACGGAAGGGCGGAGTAGTGTTAAGGCAGAAGAGGAGGTCCTACAATGGGAAATGATGTAGGGCCTAATGTTACATAATAGTGAATCGTCATTTGCAGCACTAGTTAATTAATTTGTATTGTTTATCTAACATAATGTCTACTTTCTACGTGTAGGCCTATATTTATGTGAAAAATTAATAACTAATGTCTGGACACGTACCCTCATTCTTTTCTTGAATGAGGGCCATGCCTCGCCCAGCCCTGTCATTGACAACTGCCAACCCGTTGATGATGCGCAAGACCTTCTGGAATGTTTCGTTTCCTCTTCATCAAATTCGCACGAGTCCAATGCAAGGAAAGTCTGAGGAAGGCCATGCATGGAAAACGAGTCGTTTTATGTTTATCGTGCAGAACTGCTCCAGGACCCCGCTGCACTTTTGATCGCTTTAGTGGATGATCCGGGCTGGGTCTTCCATGGCGTCTAACACCAGTCTCTTCATCTCCACAGACAGTGGCGTAGCTAGGATTTTACCATAGAGGGTGCGTAATGCGTAGCAGTAGTCTTCAGAGAACCTATAAATAGGTTGGCTTATAGGGCGATCTCCATGCAGAGGCATAGAATTTAAGGTTTAAGTAAATGGTATTAGTGATGTTTCAAGAAGTGTAGCACATGACTTATGCACCAGTACCTTCAAAAGCGAAGCAACAGACTTAGTAATTGGTTATGGCCCAGCTAATTATACACTTAGCCTGTGTCCTTGTCTAATCTTTGTATGTTGAACTGAAACGTTGTAAAAAATGTATTTGTTGATACATAATCAATTTGTCATAATTTGTCGTGTCTTGTGAACTAAGGCAAATATCCTCCACGATAAAGTTCTCTGCAGTTTATCTTACTTGAGATGCGATAGTTTTACTAACAATGGTTAATTATGGAGGAACAAGTCAATACATAATGACACCAAATTACGGATGATGAAGGCATTGGCATGGCCGCAGCAACATACGGATGTGAGCCTGGACGCTAAGCAAAGAAGAAGATAAACGCATCCAAGCGCTCGAGAATAAGTGCGTCAGCTAATTAATTGCTAAGAATTTCCTGGACAAAAAGGATGACCACCGAACAAGTAAACACGCTGGCGAGGACAAAAAGGGAACTGCTGAACCACGTCCGAACCCGCAATGTATACGGTACTTCGGACACATCATGAGGCAGCCGTGGGACAGCATCGAAGGCAGCCTCATGACGGGTTTTGTAGAAGGGGTTCGCAACCGCTGTAGGCCAAGAATATCCTGGATTGACAACATTATAGGATGGATTGGACTATCTTGGACCAGCCTAATGGTTGCAATACGAGATAGGAAACCCTGGACAATGTTGGCCCATTCCTGTAGTCTACCATCGCAGAGCGACGACGACATTTGTTGATATAATAATTAATTTGTCATAATTTGTCATGTCCTGTGAACTAAAGCCAAACATCCTTCGCGATAAAGTTCTCTGCAGTTTATCTTACTCGAGATGTGACAGTTTTATTAACTATTTGCTATTCACTTATAAAGACACACGAACAGTAGCTAAGCTAGAATAATATTTTATCATAGGGTGAATTCTATCATAGGCCTACGCACTTTCTTTCTAACTTCCTCAAATACTACTTTCTTATTTTAACAGATTCACAGATTCTAAAGTTTGAGGCTTAAATAAAACGCATTAACAATGTACGTGAAGCAGTTTTACTTGTAGGATACTTTAAAAGGCAACAACTGCAATCCTGAATTTAGAATTTCCTTCCATCAGTTAATAATTGAGTCTTAGTTTCTCTGGTTCAAGAAGGCTTTAGCCGTCGATTTTGTTTTACGGAATCGATCGACAACAGCATCAACACTGATTTGTCCTATCTTGTGAATGTAAGCCATAACCAATCCCTGAATATTGTCGACGGTCAATCTTGAGCATAAATAGGTTTAAAAAAATTCGTGGCTAGAAAGGTACGTTCCGGAGTTGCCGTTGTTAGGCCTACAGGTAATTCATTCACTGCAAGAAATTTTATATCGGCCCTTCAGCGTATATACTCAGGAGCTCTCCCTACCCATCCTCGAATTAAACGGACAGTCTTAAGATTGGAATAACACGTTTCAGAACCCTGGGCGACAAGCGCAAAGCCAAAGGTAGCCCATTCCAGACAGAAGGGCCAACAACAGAAAAAGCAGGTTGCTCTCTGATAGAGTTTCGTGCGTGGGGGATATGCAGCTCACCTTGCGTGGAGGAGCGGAGAGAACGGCGGCACCGCACATCCAGGGTGGAACGACAAAGCTCCCTCAGATAAGCAGGGGCGGAGCGATATTCTTACCATATTTGCCACATTTTCCACTTGACAGGGGGTGGTACGCACCTTAAGCACCTTGCATGGCCACGCCACTGTCCACAGACACTCTGGAATCAAAAAGAGCCAGTCCGACCAGCTCCTCAGAAAGGTACCATATATGAAGTCCAAGCTTTTGGTTCCAGGGGCTTTCACCTCCGGACGATTCACCTCTAGGGGTATTCACCTCCGGACGTTTCACCTCCGGACGTTTCACCTCCGGACTATTCACCTCTTGGGGCTTTCACCTCTAGGGGCTTTCACCTCAAGGGGCTTTCACCTCTAGGGGCTTTCACCTCTAGAGGCTTTCGCCCACTCTCTCATATTAAGGCAAAATGTGGGTGACTGTATGTGAGTAACCATAATTAACCATAAGTGCACAAGAAATGAATTGAGATAAGGAGATAATGAAAGCCTCTAGAACCTAGCTAAGTAGACACCTAATAACTTGATAACGGCAGATGATAAGGACAGACCAATTCGCATGCCAGTGACTGTATGCCCTAATTAACCATAATTAACCATAGGCGCATAAGAAATAAATTCAGATAAGAAGATATGGAGCAATTTCTAAATTGTCGTAGGCTCATAACGAGAAGTAGGCCTAATTATATAATACCACGGTGTGCAGTATTTAAGCATCCAACAAGAGAAATAGAAATTCAAAAGTGAACTTGTTGTCTGACAGAATGTTTGATTTGTTGGAATACGGCCCTTGATAAATTGACGCTAAGAAATCTGCTTCACTACGTAGTGATTATTGCCTGACTTTGTCTGTTTATGACACAATAATTAGTTGCATAGTTTGCATGTTAACACTAAGAAATCTACTTCATTGCTTAGTGATAATTAGTTTCATAGTTTGTATGTATGTTTGTATTTGAAGGTGAAAGCCCCTAGAGGTGAAAGCCCCTAGAGGTGAAAGCCTCTAGAGGTGAAAGCCCTTGAGGTGAAAGCCCAAGAGGTGAAAGCCCCTAGAGGTGAATGGTCCGGAGGTGAATCTAGGCCTATAAAAATACCCACATGAAGCCATTTCCAGCGCAAAAAGGAAAAGGCTTGGTATCAGAGGCTTTCTCCTCCGGACGATGGCCTACCTTTAAACTTGCGCTTGCTACCACTCGCCTGCTTTTTGTAAGCCCCTCAAGTCTAATTTCTTTAGCTGTGGCTGAGCTGGGAGCGCCTTTGAGTAGGTATCAGGTATCTAGAAGAGGCGCTATATCAAGTCCTTAGAATGAATGAATGAGTGAATGAATGAAACGTCCGGAGGTGAAACTTCCGGAGGTGAATACCCCTAGAGGTGAATCGTCCGGAGATGAAAGCCTCTGATACCAAGTTTTTTCCTTTTTGCGCTGGAAATGGCTTCACGTGGGTATTAGGTATCTGGAAGAGGCGCTATATCAAGTCCTTAGAATGAATGAATGAGCGAATGAATGAAACGTCCGGAGGTGAAACGTCCGGAGGTGAAAGCCTCTGATACCAAGCTTTTTCCTTTTTGCGCTGGAAATGGCTTCACGTGAGTATTTGTATAGGCCTAGTTCAATCATGAGTCAGAAGTCGTTCAGAGGTGCTTCGACTCCTATTGGGCAGTAATCCAGGTCGAGGTGGATGATAACTGGAAAAGTTGCCAGATCACGAATTCCTCTCTTTGAAGCAGCCAGCTGTAGCCGGTCATGAAAGAGCCATATCTTAAGTGCATATTTTAACCTACACCATCCATCTTGCACGATGCATAGCACCTGGCGTCTGGAAAAGAACATATCGTGCAGGAATTCCAATTCACGATAGTCATTTCGTGTTTGCTTAACTTCCAAGTTTACTTGAGCAAAATTAAGAATGTCATCTCGCGCAGATGCGAGCATTGCTTCCACGGAATCGTCTGTTGAAGCTGGTTGAAAATCCTTGCAATCGATATCCTTCCAGTGCCCCTTAAATCGTTCATAGAGACGAACTTCGGGGGCAGTTGATATACCATTTGTTACTTCGAATGCCACCCCAACCACTAGCTCTGCTACATGATGGCGACATTCCAAGAAGAGTAGGCCTACCTCCAACCAAACCTACCAAATGATGTGTCCCTGTGCCCATGACTGCTTTATTCTCCCAGCCGACAGCCTGATACTTTAAAACATTTATTGTTAGGTTGTTATAATTATACTTTTTAACTGTGTTTATTAGATGTCTGTACACCAAGTGCGATTAGCAATAATTGCCAGTAGGAGTAACTCTGATGGAAGATCTAGCCCCTGTGATAGCATATCTAGCCATGACTTGAAATTTATACTTGAAGAATATACTTACTTACCTACTTACTTACCATGTTTACTTTATGTAGGACAGTGCTATGAATGAGGTAGCTAATTGATTGCAAAACAAGCTACGGCTTTGCCCCTAATCCACAAATCATACAGATTCAGTAATTCAGTAATTTTCCGCTTACTTGCTGCGAAAGCGCATTTTTATTACAAATTTGTTTTAAACATTTTAAATTTGAATTTTTTTTATTTGTTGCCTGCAACTTGTTTACAAATTGAACAGGAAGCAAGAGTCTGCTGCCCTGCTTCGATATATTGAAATTGGCAAATTAATAAGGCAATCTGTCCGTCTTTTAACAATGCGAACTATGTAGCATAGTTATAACCAATGGGCCTACCGTGCTAAAACTTTGACATCAAAGGGCCACCCCTAAATATTTTCCGATTTCCACCAAACTTGTTTGAAAATTTGTTGCCCATGTACCGGTACCTAAGAAGTTGAAAGGGTGGAGAGATTGAAATTTTCAACTTTCATTTTTAAGATATATATATATATATATATATATATATATATATATATATATATATATATATATATATATATTCAGACCCCTACCAACACCCAATCCCGTTTTTCTCGTGATTTTAGCCCGCCCATAAATGTTGCGTTCCGGAACCTATTGTTCCGTTCCGGAACCTTTTTTTCTAAACAAAGCACTGTATATATATGTATATATATATATATATGTATATAAGTTTTATATCTAAAAAAGTCCGACCCACACCTCAATGTGGTGAGGGGGTGAAAACAGCCAAGTAGGCAGGCCCGGTTCGTCCATATGGGCAACTGGGCAGCCGCCCAGGGCCGCCGATTTTTAGGGGCCGCCAATTTACCATTTTTCAAAAATTATTTAATTATTATTCGAAAAAGAGGTGAATGACTAAAAAAAGTCATCAACTTTTTTGTGCTTAGGGCCGCCGATTTGCCCAGGGCCGCCAAATGTCTTGAGCCGGGCCTGCAAGTAGAGGAATGCCTGCTGAGCCTATGCCATCAGTGGTGAATGTCTTGGCTGAAGTACCACCTAGGGCGCTACGCGAGGTGGACAGGCTCAGCAGGAACCCTGAAGCAGCTGGCTATAGCCGTGAGCGGCATCGCCGCCTCTGATCTGACCAGAGCCAGTCCCAAGCCTGGAACCCACTTTGTGGGAGAAATGCGAGGGTCGAACGGATGGGTGCAGATACTCCGTTCATAAAGAAAGAGACGAAAAAAATCCAATGCAATGACAATCATAAATAAAGGATCCCGGCTCGGACGACGCCCGGTTAAACAATGTCCGCGTCCCCTATCGATTGACCGGGGTTGGGTCGAAAAGTTGGCTACCGGAGAACGGAGAGATGAGCAGAGACTGAAAATTGCGGAGCATGGTCTTACAGCTGGAACATGAAACGTGAGGACACTGTGGGCAACAGGGCAGTTGGAGCTGCTGAGGAACGAAATAGCAGCATATCAATATGACATCCTGGTATTGTCAGAAATGAGATGGACTGGGATTGGAGAGCTGAACAACGGAGAAGTGATTTGGTCAGAGGAGAAACACGACCACCAACGAGGTGTAGGGTTTCTATTGAACTCAAGGGCAAGGGCAGCATTACTAGGGTACAGGCCAGTTAACTCAGGATAATTGTGGCTAGATTTAATGGACAACCTTTGAACATATCAGTTCTTCAGATATGTGCACCAACCGCGGACAGCACAGAGGAAGACATTGAAGAGTTTATTAGAACCTGGAAATTACCCTGAAAGATTTAGCAAGAAAAGACATCAAGATTAGTTCTGGAGATTGGAATGCAAAGATTGGAAGTGATAACACAGGATGGGAACACATAATGTTAAAATATGGGTACGGAACAAGAAACGAAAAAGGGGAGAGATTACTGGATTTTGCAGCTAAGCATGAAATGATGATTTGCAACACCAAGTTCAAACAAAAAGACTGCAGGAAATATACTTGGGACATCAGCGGATGGGAAACACACGAATATGATAGACTTAGTATTGATTGATAGAAGATGGCAAACATCAGTTAAGTTGTGTAGAACATTCCGAGGAGCTGACATATCCTCTGACCACAACTTGATGCTTTGCAATTTGAAGCTGAAGCTGAGGCGCATACCAAGCAAGCAATACGAAAAGAAAATAAACATCCAACTGCTTGACAATGTGGAGATAAGGGCCCAGTACGAAGCTGAAATAGCACAGATAATCAACGAGGCAGAATTTGGACCGCTTGATATGGAAAGGAAGGTGGACATAGGCCTACTCAGTGAAATCATAAAGCAGGCAGTTGAAGTAACTATACCTTTAGCAGAACAGCCAAAGAAGAAGTGGATAAGTGAACAAACACTAGAATTAGCAAAAGAAACAAGAAAAAAGATGAGACTTAGGACTAAGGAATCTGAACAGGCAACACTAGAGTATAAAAACTATGCAATGCAATAAGGTCATCAGCAAGGAAGGACAAGCAGAATTTACTGGACAAACAGTGTAGTGACATCGAACAATACGCAGGAGAATATAGAACAAGGGAAGTGTTCAAGCTGGTAAAAAAATATAAATAGAAAATGGCAACCAAAACAGACGGCAATCAGAGACACGTGCGGAAACATCTTGATGGATAAAGAAAAGATAAAAGAAAGATGGACAGAATACTGCAGCGAGCTATATAGTGAGATGGAACAAACGAACAAGGAGTTCCTGGAAGAACTGCTAGATATAACACCACCCACGGGAGATGATGAAAATGATGACATCCTATATGAAGAAGTGGAATGGGCAGTGAACCGCTTGAAGAATAACAAAAGCCCTAGAACAGATGGAATAACAGGAGAAATTATAAGATCAGGAGGGAAGGCAGTGCATATTTTAAGAAATTTAGACTACTGGGACAAAGTCGGGCGTCTGGTTGATCAGTGTTTAACCTCTTATTGAACAAGGGCGACCTTTTTGGAAATTTCTTCAGAGTTCGGAAACCAAACAACTTTTTGGGGGAAATTTGTACACGAAAAGTAGATTTCATCTTTAAAAAAAGTTGATTACCTTTTTTTAGTCATTACTCCCAAAAACCGTTCCTTTCCTTACTTTCTTCACAGCTTAAGAATATTAGCACCGAGGACTTTGGAAAAAAAAAGATAGATCATGCATTGCACACCTACGGGCCTTCGGCCCACGGATCCTGATGATATATATATATATATATATATATATATATATATATATATATATATATATATATATATATATATATATATATATATATATATATATATATATATATATATATATATAGTTAAGATTGTTTTCAGACAGAAGAATATGTAGATATGGGTACGATTGTCTTCAAACATAGAAATACGTAGATCAGTGGTTAAATTCAGCCGGATCCCGCCGGGCCTGACTCTGAGATCAGGATCGTCATTGAGGGGGGGCTCTTTCCTCTGATTTTTGGGAAAAAAGGAAAAAAATGTAAAAAAGAAAGGAGGAAGAAGAAAGGGGTAAAAAAAGGAAAAGAAGAGATTCATTTGAAGCACTGGCTCACAGTTTTGCACTATGTACAAAGATGGGCAGCGATCCCGAGGGGTCGAGGGGGACAAGTACCCCCACTTTCAACAGTGGGGGAACACAGTGTACTGTTGTCCCCCACATGGTGAAAATGAAATTTTTCGCATGAAAATTTTTTCACCTCTGTTTCCCCCCCCCCCGGAAAACGCTGAAATGACGTCCCTGTCTGAGATCCGGCACCTCTGATTTTCTGATTTGAGATCCGCCACATGAATTGTGAGAACCGCCACCCGAATTATGAGATCCGGCACCTAAAACGGAGATCCATCACCTCAACACGGAGGTCCATCACCGAAAAACAGATGAGCCTTCGTCAGGGCGTTTCAGTATTCACTAGCATCATAGAAAACTAGGCCTATATGTACTCAGGGCCTACGCCTTTACTTTAAAAAAACGCCCGCTGTTTCATAATTGCTGCCGTCCGGGAGGAGCCTTACGCTGTGGAAACGGACGTGAAGTATGGCCTGCATCCAGGTGATAACGCGCTTAGTTTGCTTAACTAATGACTAGCTAGCGGAACTTCGGGTGGCTTAGATGCAATCGTTTGAAAACCTCAATTAGCACATCCTTTGTTTAATTAGGCCTAGTTATAATTATCGTGCCTGCACTCTGCAGATAATGCAGTGGCGGCGCGTGGAAGTACAAGCAGAGCGTCTCATTTGAGGCGAGCGATCGATCGCCTATCGAAAGTCCCGGTGAGCGGTAAATCGGTCGCCTAGCCGAAGGCGTCGCACCGTCGGTCTTCGCTCGATGAGTTTCAGAAAGGAGGGCAACGCTAATCATCTGTGCCATGAAACAGCGTCGTTAAACAGCAACTACATAGTATATAAGCCCATAGGCTATACTGTGAGACAGTGCATGAGCGTTAGTCGTGCCCACGCTCGACTAGGTACACTTGTCTTAGCTTCCAAGAAGAAATAGGAAACAGTTAAGACGTAGAATGGAGAATTGCTTAAGGTAGGAAATAGACAGGAGGAACGGAACAGCTGGAGGGAGAAAGGTGGAAAGAAGGGAATGGATTCGAGGGCGCGAAGATTCGAAGGAGTGAGAACGCTAGAGGAACTGACGCACCAAGCACACACCCTTTGGAGCGAATCGCAAATTTTAGTGATGAGGTCACGGAAGGGCGGAGCAGTGTTAGGATGGAAGAGGAGCGGGTTGAGCGGAGTGGCTGGACCGTGAACAGCTGTCGGAGGTAGGAGGGCTGAGAAGATTGGAGTGTATTGTAGGTGAGTGATATGACTTTATATTCTATTCGTTCGGGTATTTTAAGCCAGTGGAGAGATTTGAGGACAGGGGTGTTGTGGTGGTGCTTGGGGTTTTAGTCACAGCACGGTCAAGTGATCATAAGATCGGAGAAGCTTAGGTGCTAGTCAAAAATCACGCCTAAGTTGCGTGAGAGTTTGCAGTGAATGTGTTGGTGGAGGTAGAGTCGAGGTTGAGGGTAATCGATGGATCTGGGATTTTCTTGAGTTGATCGCGCAGGCCTATGAGAATGAATTCCGTTTTTGCTGGGTTTAAACACAAGAGATTTGATGACATCCAGGAGGAGATTTTGGTAACTACATGAAGAAGATGACCTATGGAGTGGGAGAAGCTGTTTGGAGAGAAAGAGATGAATAGCTGTGTGTCATCACCATAAAGGTGATGATCAACTGAGGATGCTTTGATGAGTGAGCTGAGTGGAGTAGTGTAAAGGATGAACAGAAGGGGCCCAAGAACAGAACCGTAGGTGTGAAACACCACAGGTGAGAGGGCATGATTTGGATGAGGTTTCCGTTTCAACAGAGAACGAACGGGAAGAGAGGTATGACTGAATCCAGAGGAGAGCAGTGTCAGTAAAACCGAACCAGGTTGACAGTCTTTGGAGTAAGAAGTTGTGGTCAATGGTATCAAAGGCTGCAGAAATATCAAGAAGGTAGAGACAGGAGACCTGTTGATTAGAGATGGCGGAAACGAGTTAATTGTAGAGGAAAGTGAGTAGCGGTAATGCGGGTATAGGCCTACAATCCACTATAGTCAGGGTCTAGGACAGGGGGCCACCGGGGCCTTTGGCCCCAGGCCTCACTTGATAAAGGGCCTCGGAATTACGGAGTTATTAATTTTATTGAAATGCGGAATTACGGAATTAAGTAGTTATTCATTGAAATGTAGCGCTATGCAAATTCTAATTAGGCCTATTTCGTGACGAAATCGTTGACATTAAATAATTTCAAACTATAAACAGATTTTTCGTAAATCTGTAATTAATTGTAAATGGGGGAGGACGAGGCACAGTAAACCATTTTAACCACGCACCTACTCAATCTCTAAGAGCCTGAGGGTCACACCTCGGGCGGCAAAAAAAAAATTGTAAAATTGAAAAGTTGTCAACATTCAACAGTCTAAACTCTATCGTACCCGGTACCGGTAACTCGTTACTCGTATAGGCTAAGTCGTAAGTCAAACACTCAAACCTAAATTAAATGTTTTAATATTAATATAGTGTTCTTATAATCCGATTCGCTATGGATAGTGTAGCCTACACTGTGCTACACGGTTTTTCAATGAAAAGTAAGCCAAACTTTATAAACAAATATTAAAACTTGAACTATGATATAGTTCAAAATATTATTTTATTAATAATATTTTACAAATAAAAATATGCACATACTTACTTTTTATTTTAATGACTTCCGGTTTGTATTTCCCCATTAAAAAAGCAGACGATAATACGATAGAAAACATAAACAAGAAAGTAGCAATTTCCGAAAAAATGCCTTTTAGTAAAGAAGATTTAGCCTACACATGATAAAAGGTATGAGGGAATCCAAGAATTACAGCAGCTCCGAACAGTCCAGATCTAAATCCTGTCGACTATAAAGTGTGGAGCGTTATGCAAGAGCGAGTCTACCAGACAGCAATCCATGATGTCAACGATCTGAAGCAACGCTTGTTGGAAGTGCGGGATGGTCTGGATCAGAGGATAATCGACGATGCTGTTGCCCAATGGCTCCAGCGCCTCCAGTCTTGCGTGCAAGCAGAAGGAGGACATTTGAACATCTTCTTTAATTAAATAATCAAACCACACTACTGAGAGTTTCTTCACAAAAATATTAAATAGGCCTACTTATATGAAATAAAAAATTTGGCTTACTTTTTATTGAACCACCGTGTATATAATGTTCTTACTTTCTTAGTCTCTTAGGGCAGTGGTGTAGCCAGGATTTGGAGTTTGGGGGCAGTGTAGAAAATGAATGGGGTGGTGGACGAATTCGAGCGGAACGAGGCGGACGAGTGCACGATTAGGGGGTTTGTTTTTAACTTATTAAATTCATATTTAATCTACACTAAAATATTTTTAACAATATCAGTCAATTTGGCAAAATTGACCACATGGTCAATTTTATTGAAAAAATAGCAAATATTCCCCTAACTTTTAGTCTATTAGTCTATTATATTATATATAAATATTATTTTTAATTTTCTCTTACAGAAAGATGAAGAGATCATTCGAAAGTGGACATGAGAAACGAAAGAAATTGGCTCGACAAAAGGAAGCTGCTTCAGCAAGCCAAAAAATTTCAAATTTCTTTGCACATCCTGATAATAGTAATAGGCTCAGCCAGACTCAAGATCTTCGAGAAATAAATTCATCACAATCAGAAAGTACCCTCCAAGAGACTTTGACGACTGTAACAAACGTGACAGAGAATGGAGTTTTGAACCAAGAAAATGTAATTGTACAGCATTTAACAATTGACAATGAATCAGATAATTCAAATAATTTTTCTTTCAAATCCTTCAAATATTATGAGACATGTTGACATTGGAGCAGGATCTCATAGCGATCCAGAATTTCGACGAAGATTCTTGAATGAGTCTCACCAGTTTCCAACTGACGTGCCAAATGATCAGCAAAATTGCAGATTTCCATATCGTCTGCTGCAAAAAATCGTTTAGATGGCGAAACGTGCAAACGAGATTGGATATATAGGCCTACTAGAGTCACTCAATTAAAACAATTTTCTGTGCATCATGTTGGCTTTCAAGAAACTCAAGCAATCATTTCACATACGGTTGGGGCATAAAAACTGGATGGCGAAAGTTAAATGATAAAGTAATTGATCATGAAAATTCTGTAACGCACAAGAAAAATTATTTGAGTTGGAAAAGTGCTGTATTTGCAGCGAGAAACGAAAAGTCTATTGATTTTCATTTGATGAAAGAACTTGAAACTGAAGCTGAGAAATGGCGTAACATTTGAAAGGAATTTTGGATGTAATTTTATTCATGGCGGAGAGAGGACATGCATTTTTCGGGAGCAGTCACAAAATTGGAGATATTGACGATGGAAATATTCTAGGAATATTGGAACTTTTGAGCAAATATGACCCAGTTTTGAACGAACATCTTTCAAAAGTAAGAGACGCTCAAGAAAAATAAGTTCGTATGCAGACACATTATTTATCAAGCGACATTGTAAACGAATTTATTGACATTTGTGGCAAAATGGTCAAAGAAAACATTGTTCAAGAAGTTGAGCGATCAAAATATTTTGGAATCGTCGCCGATGGTAGCCTACACATCACAGGAACAGATTTCATTGATCGTTCGATACATCAAGATTCAGGAAGATTCGATTGAAGTCAAAGAGAGATTTTTGAAGTTTTTGGATTTCAATGACAAACATGCATTCAGAACCAATCGCAGCTAAAATTTTGGAAACAATTAATGAAGAGAAACTTGACTTTCAAAACTGTTCAGGAGGATCCTTCGATAACGCTGCAACGATGTCCGGGAAGAATAATGGTGTACAAGCGCATCTGAAAAATGTCAACCAGAATTTTATTTTTAGGCCTATTCCTTGTGGAAATCACACATTGAATCTCGTAGGAAACGATGCTGCTGAATCCTGTTTCGAATCAACTAATTATTTTGGAATGTTTCAAAAAGTCTTCAACTTTTTCAGTGGAAGTCCATCTCGCTGGGAGATTCTCAAACTGAATATGAGCGAATCATTGCATTCTGTGTCAACTACTCGATGGACAGCGAGATTTAAATCGGCTAAACCAATCGTAAAAAATCTGGACAAAATAGTCAAATCTTTGGAAGATGTAGCAGAAAAATTGAATCTGCCTCCCCAGCTAATTGCCGAATGCAACGGACTTAAGAATATATATATATATATATATATATATATATATATATATATATATATATATATATATATATATATATATATATATATATATATATATATATATATATATATATATATATTATATAATATACACACGCGGCTCGGCTATGTTTAGCCAAGGTTTATCATGTTTCATATATATATATATATATAATTATATATATTTATATATTTATAGGTGCGTGTGAAGGAATTGGTAACCCCCCACTTTTTAAACCAAAGTTACGCCCCTGCAAAGATTGATCACATGAATTCTACAAAGAATCTCGTGGAGCAACACTTGACGTTGAAATGGATAACTTGAATTCTCTACGGAACTCAATTGAGAGCATGATGTTTGATGAAATAATTGAAAAGAGAAAGAAGCGGCTTTGAAGTTTGAATTATCAGAAATCTTCACCATCAGTCGCAAATGCACGACGCAAGAGAAAGCTGAAGACTTTTATAGAAAAGTTTTCAATAAGATTCTTTCAACACTCACTGATCAAAGTCTTTCAACAAGATTCTGAGCTATTGCAAGCATCGTGGAGAATTTTGAATTTTTATGGCAATTCAATTTTATGAGTGACGATCAGTTGAAAGAGGCAGCTACGAGATATACTTTAAGCCGTTTAAAAGACATCACCTGAGCTCGTCGAAGAAATGATTTTTCTCAAAGAAATATACAAAATTAATTTCAAGCTTCCTCTTTCACCAAAAAATCTACTACAAGAAATAGTGACTCAAAATCTGGTCGATCTGTTTCCAAATGTGTTTATTTCCTTGAGAATTTTCATACAACAGTTGAAAACGAGGTTAAATGGGTAGGGTAACTTGGGGTAATATGGACCCCCTAACATAAATGACTATTTCTGAGCAAAATCAAGCATCCATACAGTACAATTAAATTGCACCCAAATGCTTTCATTACAATGAAGTAAAAACATAATTGTTTGTGAACAATTAACATCAATTTATTTCAAAATATAGAAGAAATTAAAACTTACAAAATGGTCCATATTGCCCCATGGTCGGGGCAATATGGACACACCTAAAAGGGGCAATATGGACCAGGTCCATATTACCCCCATCCAATGATCTTAGCATAGTACATAATACTAGTTATAAAATTACTGTCAGTTTTCTAAATAATAAAATTTATCATCAAATCAAGTCGTTTATTGGCATATAATTGGCTACATGGCTAGATTACAACACGATGAACAGATTGGAAACTATCAATTATCACTTGATACTGGTAATGTGTAATATCCAAAATGCAAAAGTAGGCTACTAGAAAGCTGCATAAAATATTGTCAAGACTGCTGACTAGATAAGCTATTAATACTGTATAATATATGCACTTTATAAAAACTTATCCTACTAGGGTAAAAGGTAAAAAATTAAACAATAACAAGCAGCTAAAAGTCCGCAAAAGAGTTCAACGGGTTCAGTGTTTAGGTCTATGTGCAACGTTAACATACAAAACTATGCTGGTTTGGACTGGCAACGGCATATTCAAAATGTGCTCATTAATTGCACAGTTGACACTGAGTCCATGACTGTTGTGCTCCAAACAGGTTACCACAGTAAAGGCACGGAACAGCAGCACCACTGGAGCGTGCAAGTTTGCGTTTGCTCGACTTCTCTTTATGTATGCCTACTCTTGAACTTGCCGCTGATTCTTACGTCGTGTTAGGCCTAATAACCATCGATATCTTTGGCTTCCAGTGCTCTGTTTCGGTTTCGTCGCCTTGCTATTCTCGGTTCTCTGCAAATCGGACTCGCGCTTCTCTTGTGACAGCAGCTTCAGCAATGTTTGCCAACTGTTTAGCTTACATGGCCTCAAATTCCTTCTTTTATGGAGAACTGGTTAGTACACCCACATGGGCGACTTTGTGTTTGGATTTGCCTTCCAATGCTTTTGGCCTGCGGTATGGTGTTTCCTCAATCTTGAGAATGGAAGAGAATGAAATACCAGCTGTACTGCTCACTGCTGCAGCCAGAGCACCTTCATCAGTACCACACGTATCTGCAGTCTCGCCTGCAGTCTCATTCACTGTCCTCTCACATTCTTCCACTTGAATGTTCTCACCATGTCTGCTGCTTTTGAAATAATTTAATAATACATACAATATATTATAATAAGAAGAATAAGTAATAATCATAATAATAAAATAATATGGCCTAATACAAATAGATTCAATCACTATTGCATTCAAACACTATGGAATTCAATTGAGATAGGCTCTATGGGTTGCATGGACCGTGGTCCATACAGCCCCATAACAGTGGGTCCATATAACCCCAAACAGGGGACCGTCAGAACAATTTTGCCATCCAATCATATGCGTCGCTATAATGTTTGTTTACTCTTGTCAGCATTTAAATGCCTGGCGACTGTGCAAAGCAGCGGTTTTATTAGAAGAAAGCTAAAGTTGTTGAAGATGTCAACTTCAGCGGATGTGGAAAAGAAGGCCGGACGTCCTCCTGCCGGTAATATAACTAACTATTTTCGTGAGAATGTTCTTCCGAAGCAATATAAATTATCATTTTTATGACCCGTCTGTGCTAGAGATTGAAGGACAATTTAACGCAAGCCCTGCGCCGTTGTCTAGCGTTATTTTTATGTATTGGTAAAATTGGTGAAGAGCAAGCGGTAGCGGGATCGCTTCCCGCTGCCTCCCCAAATTTAGGTCCACTCAGCCTTTCATTCGCGAGATGGCGCGTTTGTTAAAATGAGATGTAGGACGTGATGGGCGCCTTGCATGGCTGCCGTGTACAGTTAAATTCAGCTCCTGTAATAATTTGTGATCATCCGTTCATACTGATTTGTAATCATACTGCGTAATTGTCAGTTTGAAGATATTAAACGAAGATTATTATTATTATAATGCTAATCTGTAACGTAATTGATGTAAAATCTGAGAATTTCTAAATAGCTTTTATAAAATTGGTACGGTAAGAATATACGTGTATTCACTTTGGCTTTTTTTATTTTGAAACTGAAATTGGTTGCAAGCCACGGTGGACACAGGCTTCCTCAAGATTACACAATTATTGTGATTTTATTGCATACAAAAACCAGTATCGAGTTTGTTGATCTGATGATCAAGTTAAACATGTGTTTGCCTTCAACCAGGTGGTCATTGTCGTTGTCATCATCATAATTAAAAGTAGAAATATTTCCTTAGAAACTTGTTTGAACACCAGAAATGACAGCTTATTCTTGATGTCTGTGGATAAATTATTATTAAAGATATGGCACGGTGGTGTTGAACAAAGGAAGCTTAACCTTCTGCTTTCTGAAAGGTTGAACTGGTCCTAAGGCAATTAATTTATTTTCTGATTCGCCTGTGGGTTTTGACTTTTAACTTATATGACCAAAACTACCTTACCACGTTCTTTCTGAACAGTCCATTGAAAAAATTCAGAGTTTATGGTTATGATTTTCGAGTTATTTGCTTTTAATGGATTTTTAGATGTAATTCACTTGGTTATTTCCAGAGGCTTGAAACATTTTTTTCTGGTTGTCTGGTTCCAACTTATTGGATATGTTGTCTAGTTGTTTGGTTGCAAAGTCTCCAAATGTACTGTGTTGAACATTGCAGTGATGGCAGGCGGAATGCGAGTGGCACGTCATCGAAAGTCGTCAGCAAGCGAATTGAAGGAAAAGAATAAGATGACAAAGGAGGAGATGAAGCAATATGCAAGCAGGCAAGTCCTGAGTCAATAGGTTATGCATGGAATGCAGTGTGGGAGAATTATAGAGTCACCTGTTACGAGTCTGGAGCTGGAATTTATGCAAGATCGTCCTAATAAATATCTGACACTCTCAAAATCAGTAAACTAAGTCTATTCCACAAAGTACTTTAATCAAATTTAATGACTCTTGTAGTACCAATATCATATTGCATTAATTAATTATTGTTTCCAGTGAAACCATTCTTTTAAACTAGGGACCTGCGTAGCTTCGATATTCGATTCGAAAACGAATCGGACAGCAGTATTCGATTTGATTCGAAAATGATGTCATGATTCGAAAAATTTTCAATTCATTTTAGGGAAAATTATTAGCCCTATTTGCACAGCAGACCCTCTGGCAGGAAAAGGGTTTATAATTAGAATGTTATACTCAGAGCTTCCCATTTGAAAATAGTAGGCTGTTTGAAAATCGATCTGCTCGATTGAGTAGGCAAGCGATGCGCGGTCGACCTCTAGAGCTTTTGTGTACAGCGTATTTTGTGTATAGTATTCATATAGCTGCATATATGATAAGTGACTTTATGAATGATGTCATGCAGCGTGAGGTGTAGACGTGTTGTTATGGCCAATCATATTGCACGAAATTAGAGTGATCACTCGTTAGGTCACGGCAAGCATTCACTGCTGCCGCAAGTAAGTAAATTAATGTATATTAGGTAAATAAAATAATGGTCTGGTTCCAGTTCCATCTATCGTCTTGAAGGTTAACTTAAACTCATCGAGCGATGGTGCGACGCTTGCGGCTAGGCGAGCGATTAACCGCTCGCCGTACCTTTGCACAGGGGTGTAACTTTGGTCTAGAAAGTGGTGGTTATCAATTTCTTACATACACGAAACAAGGCAGAGACTGCGATCTCTGGGAAGGCACAATAATAAAATATTGATTGGCAATGTTCAAAAAGTGGGGAGTATGGTACCCCAGTCCAGAAAGTAGGGGGTACCGGTACCCTCGTACCCCCACAAATTATGCCTATGCCTTTGCGAGACGAGCGATCAAGGAGAGCGATCGATCGCTTGCCACAAACGAGAAGCTCTGGTTATACTCCGCTTAGATGTTTGTGCACCAAAGTGCAGTTAGGCCTATGCAATTGGTACAATAAAGAAAATACTTACTTCTATACTTACTTGACTCGTACAGTATTTGTGTTATTTTTAATTCTGTTTATTAGCCTAATTGATTTTAAACTGCAGAAAAGTTATTGATATATTGATACTGTGGTATGCCTATGCAATCAAGCTTCATGAAATCAAACTGGTACCCACTGATTCGATTCGAGATTCGAACCTTTAACCCCGATTTGATTTGAGATTCGATTCGACTGAAAATTTGTGATTCGCAGGTCCCTATTTTTAACTGAAACCAAGTAGTTCTTGTTTACATACAGAAATAATTTGGTGATTCCAAGGATCCTAATTGTTTATAGAAAGATTAGTGATGGTTATGATATGAATGCAGCACTAATGGATGATATTGGCAATGTTTGCATGTGATGCTGACTTGCTATCCTTTGAAGATGAGTGGATGATAGGTATAAAGCTTGTTGATAAAATAGAATGCAAATGGACCAGCTGCAGAATGTGTCAGTTACACTGGTCCAGGCAGCGACTGTCTGCACTTTAGGTATGCCAGATTGAAGGATGAGTAATCCATGGACTCACTGCTGAGTTGTGTGATAGCTTAATAATTGTAATTGTAATTGTAATCGAAAACTTATATAGCGCCACTCAAATCAGCGGCGCTTTCAACCCGCATCAATGCCGGCACCGGCAAAAAGGAAAGTTTTCAGGCGTTTACGGAACTGGAGAGGAGAGAGGGCAAGAAGCTCTTGGCGGAGAAACAAGGGGAGACAGTTCCAAGCAGAGGGGCCAACATAGGCGAAACTTCTGGATTGTGCCGTGGAAGATCGCATGCGAGGGACAACCATAAGGCCGCGAGCCGAAGATCGCAAGGAAGCCCTCGCAGGCAAGGAAGAAACTGGGTTGCAAAAATTCATTAGGTAAGACGGAGCAGAGGCAGTAAGGCAGTTGCGCATGAGAGTGAGGGTTTTAAACTGAATTCGCTGTTGAGCAGGGAGCCAGTGGAGGGAATCACGGATAAAGGCAGAAATACAAGCGTTCAGAGGTAAGGTGGCATACAAGTGAAACCTCTCCAACAGTCCTACTTCCTCTGGTAGTACAGGATAGCTGGCAGGACTGAACTCTAGCTCACTTGAACGCCAATCAGTTTGCGTACGTACATTATCAGTAGACCCCCATTTGCAAGTGTATGCAAGCACATGCATTTCGGTTACCCCTCCCCTCCATGCATACGTAATATATGGATGGCCCCTTTCCATGCCTCTGTTTTACAAGCCGTTTGAGATCATTCTGTCCGATTGTGGTTTTGTGTAATCAGGTCGGGAGCACCTCTGATATATATATATATATATATATATATATATATATATATATATATATATATATATATATATATATATATATATATATATATATATATATATATATATATATATATATATATATATATACAAGAGGCGCTATATAAACAGGGGCATTTACAATTATAGTATGGTTTGGTTCATCCAGGTGTGGCGCTGTAAAATAATGTGACGAAAGAGGTAGCCCCTTTGTACTGTTTCCTTTGATTAGCGGGTAATAGGTAGCCTATAAAGCATGACGAAGAAAAATAGAAAGAAAATGGTGATGAAATTGTAAACATGTGATTGAAGTTGTTCTGCAGTTTGATGAGGTTGCGCTAATGTTGATGTTATGTTTTTTTTTCTAGTCCTCCAAAAGAGAGGAAAGAAGTGCTTGTTTCGGGAGCTTTAGTTAGGGTTTGTGTGACTAACATTGTCTTAATTAACACTTTCGCGACGAGCTGCATTGGTTTCCCAGTCACTTTTAGTACACACTCGTCGCTAAAGTGTTAAGTAATTATCGTATAATAGAATTAGATTCAGCTCTGTCTGGTAATGACTGAGGTAGACCAGTTTAGTATAGGTGGTTAACTTAATACGCTAGTAAAGCATTCTGTCATGAATTTCTTTGCTTTTACTAGAGTTTTTTTAGTTTTAGTAATTGTTTATCGTAGACCAGTTACTTTTGTCACATGCACTTGACTAAGTAGTACATAATTAGATTTACCACTCGAGTCAGTTTGAGGACCCTGCTGTTTCGTCTTGGGAAAGTTCTGACCAAGAATTAGATATTCCTTATAATTGCAATTGTAGCCAATATATGTTAACTTTTGATTTCGCTTAGCCATTACATTTGACTACGCTCCTCCTGAGAATTCATAGTTTTTTACTCTGGTCTCGGTTAAAGTGACCATTGATGGATGCTTTTGCTTTATGATAATGTAACTAAAAGGCATAAAATTAGGTTAGAAATATATGCTTGTCTGGCCAACTGCTGATCTTGATTTCCTCTCCCACGGAAGTTATATGTATGTCAGTCAGTTCCAGGTCATACATCAATGCTTGTTGGCATGTTCTCTTGAGTCTAATAGTCTGCTTCTTTCTCATCTACCTCCCTCTGACTTCCTTCATTCTTTTGTTATTGTCATATCTTATAATAATTTTACTTTGTATGCAGGCTTCTCATCTTCCTCCATCTGACTTTCATTCAAAGTAATATGTGTTAGGATGGTTTCTTTGAATAATTCTGCACATAGATTTGTTTTGCAGGAGGACAAGGCCTTTCCTCCAGCAGCGGTAAAACACTACCATGTTAAACCTCAGCCAAGTCGGGAGATGAGACCTGTCCAACCCAAGCACACCCTCAATCAACCCAAGCACACCATCAGGGAATCCAAGCACACCATCAGGGAACCCAAGCACACCATGAGCCAACCGAAGTACACCATCGACCAGTCAAAGTGAGAGATGGATGTTGCCAATCATCGGAATAACATTTGTTTCCTACAGCTTGCTTGTCATTTCTAACTATCCTGCATTTTTTTTCTATTTGGTTTATGATATTACATGTGGCTACTAGATTAGATATTGACTTTGATGGTAATTTTTTATCTAAAGATTAACAATCTATGTTTAAAGTGAAAATTCCAAAGAATTATGGCTGTTATTTGTAGAAATCAAGATATGTTATATATTTGCATACCATATTAATTTGCCTATAACTAAGTCAGTGTCACGTATTAGTCGACATATAAATTTCGACCTTGGATAGGGAAAAGTTTATGACCCGCTTATAAGTTGGTGTGTGTTTGTATGTATACCCGGTATATCTGGACATCTTTTAGCCCTTTCAAACGCCAACCAAAGGCAGCAACTTGGACCCTCGGATGAGAACACTTGCACAACAGTGAGATTGAGATTGTTAACCTGCATTGTTTAAAAGTAACACAGTATTATTTTATTCTGCAGATATTTTGTCAGTATTTTGAGCAATTATTTATTTCGCTTTGCTAACAATGTTTTCTTTTTAGTATCATTTGTTTGATAACATTTGGTATCATTTGCTTTGATTTGTCACTAGAATCTCATACAGTGCTCACAAAAACCGAATTTTTAAACCTGAAATTATTAAAACCCGATCAGATAAGGCTGGTTCAACTTGGGATATCCTTGTACCGCTGTACTCATAATCAATTACCCTCAACCTATTGAGATTTCTTTCAACGCAATACTGACATAAACATTCGCTGTTTGAGAAATACTAATCCATTCTATACTCGCTATGCCCGATGTTGCCCGTACCAATATTAGACTTGTATCAATAAAATGTGCCGGACCAAAAACTTGAAACAATATTCCTTCCCGTATTTGCTTATTGCCCTCTCTCCAGCTATTAAAATGGGAGCTCTCTACTTACATCCAACAAGGAGTATGAACACCTCTATAATTATAGAAAACTTAATACCCTGGGAATTTACCACAAAATCACCGAAAAGTGGGAGTGTACACTTGTTTGCTTGTTTGTTTGTGCTCGTTTGCAATGCTTATACTCTATTTTTTAACCTGATTCTGTTTGCTTTCAGATAGTTTAGAATTTACTGCTTGATTTGTTACTTTTCGCAGTTGGCCGTAATGCATCTTTTCAACTTATTTTTCTCCGGTGGCCCTGGCTAGCAGGACCTTCGGCCCCTTTTCGGTCTCCTGTGTAAACCGACTAAACGTGGAAATCTTGATGTAATTGTGTCCTGTTTGAAGTTGGTTACAGAATAAAATATGTTATATGTAGGCCTATATATATATATATATATATATATATATATATATATATATATATATTACCATTATATATTCTCAAGCCAGGATTGCAAGATATATATATCTATATATATTTATATAATTATATAACCATATATATAACCATATATATATATATATATATATATATATAGCCATTATATATTCTCAAGCCAAGATTGCAAGATATATATATATATATATGTATATATATATGTATATAACTATTATATATTCTCTTCGTTACGGATGTATCATGCGATCTCTGACAGGTATGTCGTTTTCCATTCCATGTTTCCTGTGATCTTCCATGGAGATATCTTACAATCTTGGCTTGACTGTTGTATAAAGTGACCCACACATTTTTTTTTAAAAATTTGACTTATTCAAAGAATCAAAAATCAACAAAATTTGTAGCTAGTTGTTTAATTTCAGATTATCTTGGTTATTTCTGTATTTTGTGCTCTTGAATGTCATGAATATAATTATTGTTGTGGTACAGAATATAGGTTTACCAAACTACATGTAGTTCTTTATGGACATAGAAAGTGTACTTAATTTCTTGCATTGTTTTAATTAATTTCTCCCTATGAAGATCTCTGTTACCACCATAGTATTAAGTTCTGTATTGCATTTAGTTTGACTTTCTGTTTTTGCTGTTGCTAACTACCATAACTGCCAATGGCAGGTTTGAATAAAAGTATGTTGTAAACTCGTTATTGTTTAGCCTGAACAGATTTCTGTAAGCCGATTGAAATTTTCTTTAAATATCAAATGGTAGGATTGACTTTAATGCTACAAATTCTGTACTATTTTGTACAACCGTGTTGAGCTAGATCTGCCAAGAAACAACGATGATTTTCTGGTGACCTGTACAGCCACTCGTGGTCTTACTTCATGTATACATTTATGGATGTTTACAGTGATGGGCACTTTTAACTACTGTAGTTACTAACTAGTAGTTATAACTACTATAAAGGTAGTTGTCCAGTAGTTATAACTACTTTTAAAGAAGTATTTAAAAAAATAGTTATAACTATTTTTATCAAGTAGTTTGTAGTTAACAACTATATTTCGTATTAACTACATTTTTCCTATTTAGTATTTATTTTAGCTTAGTAGCTCTGTCTTACAAGAACTTTTGCAATTTGGACGTTGTCCATAAATATTTTCAGTAATAACGCTATATAACTTTGCTATTAGCAATTTGGTCTTCCTTTCTTGAATTGCATGTGTCTTTGGTCTGTGTGACAATGACCAGTAATCTCTATTAATAGTTACTAATGGCACTGATATGTATTAATGGTTACCATTAATACATATCAGTGGCTAAAGTTCGGATTATCGCTCAGTTAAGGCAAACCATGGGCCAAATAGAGCAGACGACAGAAAACTTGTTGAAATTATTTTAAAAGCTTTTTAATTATCTAAAATACTTTAATCCAGAAATCCATTCTAATTAAATTTTAGAAATATCGTAAAATATAAAGAATTATATAATTTCACTTCTTACTTATATGTAAACAAAGACTTTCTGCCCTAATATCTGTTTCACCGTCACCCATAGGCCAATGGCTAAAGCTTTATTAATCCAGTAGTATTAATACATATTATGTCATATTATACATGCCAGTAATAACGGTTTAGATTCACCCTAACAAGTTAAAAAATCCTCGCCAATCCAGAAAGCCAAGTCAATGCTGCCGAGCAGTGCTGCAGTTTAACATCTTTTTTTAGCATTTATGGCGTAATACTCCAAGAAGATGTAGAATGTCGGACAAACTGTTCAACAGGATGGTCTTTTTGGAGAGCTGTTCTAGTGGTATACCATCTACGTCCTCTTAAATGTACTAAGAGTTTTAACAGTTGCAGACTTTGTTAGACATTTTAGTAGTTATAACAATTTGACATTTGTTACTGTTTAGACAATGAACACATGAGGTTGCCTGTCACTTGCTAGTTTGTTTGATATATGCAGTAATTCGTTACAGTTAGATTTGTCACTTGCCACTTGGTTTTGTTTTTTACATTTTTTATTACTTGTGTTGAATATCAGTAATTAATACAGACAGTAAATTCTCCTGTAACTTGTTGAATATCAGTGCACCGTAACATAACTATAGAAAAGTAGTTTGAAAAGTAGTTAACTACTAATCTGGTAGTTAGCAAAACTAGTTATAACTACTTGTCATCTAAAGTAGTTAAACAGTAGTTATAACTACTTATTTTGAAAGTAGTTAGGAAGTAGTTATAACTACTAGGTAAGTAGTTGGTGCCCATCACTGGATGTTTAGACAGTGCCTGTCAAGAGACTCCATAGGGCATTGAAACCTAGGATGAAATTGGTTGGAGTCTGCATGAGTGTGGTGCCTACCAGCGGTGACATTCTAGTTATCTGAACGTTGCGTTGCAGAGCAATAAAAGCAACGATGCAGTGTTGTAGTTTGTTGCATTGCTCTTGTTTAAAGTTGTTTTGTTTACAAAGTCTTAACTTTCTTAACCGTAGTGCAATATGTCCGAAGCCCAGTGTACAGAGGCTATTGCACTGGGCTGAGAAAAGCTGCTGATTCTTTACATTACGAATGTTTTTCTTTAATGTAGTATTGCACACATTTACATTCCTTTCGATTTCATTTGCACACATTTACATTCCTTTCGATTTCATTTGCACACATTTACATTCCTTTCGATTTCATTTGCACACATTTACATTCCTTTCGATTTCATTTGCACACATTTACATTCCTTTCGATTTCATTTGCACACATTTACATTCCTTTCGATTTCATTTGCACACATTTACATTCCTTTCGATTACGCATTAGTCACCAAAGCCGTTCTCATGGCGGTTTCATCAGCTGAATTTTAACCTTTCTTTTGATTATTGTTTCTGTTGATTGTTAATTTTCTACCAATTATCTGTTTTGATACGTTGACCTCTGCAGATGTATTCAGTTATTAATAAAGGTATAATTATGATAGAATGCAATTCATGATTACATTACCCTACCCTACCATGCTTTACCTTGCCACAAATTGAATGATTCATACTGTGTCTTACGGGGATGTTTTCGTCTCGCCTGAGCACAACCGCCTCCGCTCGCAGCACATGATGACGCTTTAGGCCGAGCAGCGTCTGTAAGGTAGACGATGCACAGTCCGACTACTAGGCTTGAGAAGCATGTAGCCTGAAACAGCTATTAATGGGAGGGGTTTGGTCGGAAGATTGAAGGTCACCTTGGCGTGACTAAAGGTCGAGGTCACTCCACAGACCGTGCTGTAAGCCTTCATCGGAAGAGTAAATACTGGAGTCCACTTTAAGGATTTTAAGTTATTCAAGTTTAAAACTATTTTATTAATGAAAATATCCAAATGAAATTTGGCGCTCAAGGACGTGTTATGTCTCTGTTGGCCTAACGTGTTTTAAGAGACTTGTCTTGCCAACATTGTCTGTTACTAACTTGTTAGGATGCTGTGAACGTATTCAGTATAATACAATTGTCTGCCCCCAAGCATTATATTAAGTACATAGGTGGCCTGAATTTGTGGGACTTTGTTCCCTTTATGGTTTCCTTTTGTGCCCACTAGAGAAATATTCATTGTAACGGTGTTACTATGTTTAAGTTGTTTACTTTGGAGTTTGGACCAATAAAATTTATGGTTATGGACCATAACTTATGGTTATGGTCAAAGGTATTGATTTAACAGGTAATTGGCACCATAATAACAATGGTTTAAATTTGGGTGCCTATGCAGGGCCGGATTAGCCAGTATGCTCAATATGCTTTAGCATGGGGCCCCCCACTTACAGGGGGCCCCCGGCCAGTCAGAATGCTGCAGGACAGACACAGAAATTATGACACCAGATAATCATTTGCTCATAATTATTAGCCTTAGTTTCAGTTTAAGCAAGAATTTGCACTAAGCAAATTGTAAATTTGAAATGTCAGCCATGTAACCAACTGTTGTATATATGCGTTTCTTTTGATGCAACTTCTTTCTGTCAACACCTGTACTAACGTTACTTTTGTTTTTATTCCGACGCGATTGGTTTTCCGGATTTAAGTTTAGTTTTAATGTTCTTAAACATGTACACGATGTCTAGAACCTTCTGCCTTCCGGTGCTAAGAAATGTAACTTGCTAAAGAAAAACTGAGAATGATCGGTCTTCGTGTTCTTCAGCTGTGTTTGGATGTATTTCTTGCACGAGCCAAAGTAAAAGGCTGCAATAAATAGAGCACAACCAATGGATTTGCTTGATTCCATTTAGACGACATCGACGTGTAAGGACGTCCAGGATGGGAATTGTCAGGGAAGTTCGGGTTCAACCCCCAAGTCTTTCATAAAACCCCCGGTTAAGTCTTCATTGCACACCCCGGGGGTCGTTTCCAACCCCTCAGTTGTGCTAGTGTGATTTAGTATCATCTGACTCTGAGTTTCTGACAAAGAGAAAAAATTTCCATGGTGCATCATGCATACATTTTTTATTTTCTCCACAAAGTAATTGATTTGGATTCGAGTCTGACTTGCAAAACTAGCATTGAAATCAGCTGCGTTCAAATTTCGTTGACATCAGTTTGTAAAATACGGATAAAATGTTCACCCCTTCCCCCAGTCTTTTTTCTACAATTCCCACACTGGGATGTCCCTCTCCCATTATCAACTCCATTGCTAACTGTGAGCTGTGACTACATGCGTGACACTGCACATATACCCACAGGTAGTGGTCATGCTCAAACAGGTGAGACTCACAATACTGAACTTACTGAAACAATTACATCCGTCTGAAAACGAATCGTCAAAGTGCACAAAACATCCTTGTCACTAGACTGATACCTATGAATGATTGCCAGTTACAGCGGCTCTATTGAGTATTGGCTCAAAAAGGTATCAGAAACCTGCAGAAACACGTCCGAGTCCAATGATTATACCCACTTTGTGCGAGGGACACAATCGCCAGGTCAATAATAAGCTGCTTTATTCTTGCAGAGGCGGCGCTACACCAGGGCGAGCCAGTGCAAATGCCCTGTTAAAAAAGCCTTTGCCCTGGTCGTTGCCCTGCCAGAATTTTTGCCCTACACCGAATTTGTTCGGGGCATAAATTGCCCTATGCACTAGTTACTTGTGTGACTGCCCCAGTCTTGTTGTCAAGACCTTAAACCTCAAGACCAAGACCAAGACCAAGACCTTAAACCTCAAGACCAAGTCCAAGACCAAGACCTTGAACCTCAAGACCAAGACCAAGACCAAGACTTTGAACCTCAAGACCAAGACCAAGACCTTGAACCTCAAGACCAAGACCAAGACTTTGAAATTCAAGACCCAAACCGAGAAAAATACCCAAAAAATCACAACCATATCCAGACTTCTATTCCTTACTAAAAAATTGTCGTCGGATTACTAGCTATGTTAATTAAAGCATGAATCCTTTTATTCAAACAAAACAACTCCAAATGCGGATTGCATAGAATTCCGAATTCGTATTTACAAAAGTCCTTCATGCGAAATGTTATTCTAAATGCCTGTTGCATTTCATAAAAAACAATTCGCTCAGAATTTTCTGCCCAAGACGTGACCTGTTGGCCTCATAAAATTATGCCATGTGAAAAATACCATTGATATCTATTAATACATATCAATGAAAAATACGTTCTACAGTGCTGAATTCACTGGCACACAGGGCAGCTTTTCAAGTACCGGATGTAAATGTACAAATTGTGAGTCTGTTTTGAAATCATTCCATGGTAAATAACCGGAAGTCAAAATAAATGTCCAAAACAACAGTAAAGCCTCACTCGCACCGTGTAACTACTAAAGCAATTGTATTAGTAATTATTGGATACATTTTTAAAATCCTTGCGTTTTGTTAAATGACTGTTAATATTGTCAAAAGTCTTGGTCTTGGTCTTGGAAAACCAAGACCACGACTTTGAGCCTCAAGACCAAGACCAAGACCAAGACCAAGCTCAAGACCAAGACTTTTGGTCTCAAGACCAAGACCAAGACCAAGACTTTTAAAAACGAACTCGAGTGCACTCGAGACCAAGACCTTGGTCTCAAGGACAACAAGACTGGACTGCCCTGGCTATGCCCTGGTTTAGGAAAATGTCTGGCGCCGCCTTTGTATTCTTGGCCAGCGAATGATGAGCGTCAACTTAGAAAATGGTTGCTTTTCAGCCCATGTCAAGGTTCGGTAACATCTGGCTCCAGTGTCTGCTTACGAGTAGCCAAAGAGATCGATTTTCACTGCCTGTGTTGAATGTGATATAGGCCCCCAGGCCTATGCTTAAATTAATTTCGTTTGATGAACATCAGTGCACTATATAAAATCTCTTTAATAATAATAATAGGGCCTATTGTCTTTACGGCGTCCCCATAATTCAATGCTCAGTACGACAAGGGGCCCTCTGTGCATAATTAGCACAGGGCCCCCTCGAGTGGTTAATCCGGCCCTGTGCTTATGGCAAATTCTGATGACAACTTTTATTTTTTGCCATGCATAGATAGCATTACACAATTATCTTTGAATAATTGCAAAGTTTTTTAACAGTAGCAAAATACTCATAATAGCTGCTGCTATTAAACTATGCATTATATTATAATTAAAGTAAACATTAATTTTATGCCTTGCATTTATGCAGTTCAAAATTCATGGAAGAAACACAGCTCATTGTTTTTATGAATGCCAAATTTTCTTCTAATTGTAAAATTTGTAACTCTGGACTGACGTGGGTTTTCTGAAAAACACACTTGGAAATACATGCTCTATATATAGCATTTAATATAATATACAACAGTTAACTTTAAATTGTCGAAATGGACTATTGTGGGTTTCCATGGCAATGAAGGATTCATTAGTTTTTATTCCAAACTATTGATGCAGTTTGGCCCAGAGACTTTGAACATCCATGCCATCTGTCAGCTGTGTACGGGAATTCATTTGTTGGGCTCCACGTCTGTGCGTGGGACTGTGGACCTGCGACTTGATCATGACTCATGGGGTCGTTCATAAAGGACGTCCGCAAAATATGACCCACTTTGGACCCCTCCCTCCCCTTTGTCCGCATTTGACCTTACCCTCCCTCCCTCCCCTTTGCGGACGCACGCACGCCTAAGCCAATTTTTAATGTCGTCGTCATTATTTTTACAATAATTATTCCACAGTTCCTGTGCACGTTTAAGTGACAGTTCAGGTTTCATATCGCAGGATGTGCAGTAGTAAAAGCCTCTTTAAAGTTGCAGTAAAGGTTATACCATGCATGAAGTTTTAGGGTAGGCCAATCACTTCACTGACCTTTTCGTCTTTCGGGTAAGGCAGAATAAACAAGGTGGTGTTTAAAAAACTATCAAATTAAAAAGTTTAGATGCGGACGTCCGCACTGCTCATAACCCTCCCTCCACCTTGTCCACATTTGTCCATATTTCGATGACCCCTCTCCCCCTCATTGCGGACGTCCTTTATGGTGACCCCCTTCTAGTTTTCTGCATATCGTTTTGCTAAGTGAACTCTTAATGACATTTAACATCATACAGGCTATAGTTTGTTTCTGAAATGGCTCAATGTAAATGTTCAATTACAATTATATATATATATATATATATATATATATGTGGCGGGGCGACCCCTAGCGGCGGCGGTCGTCAAGCGCCGGGATGAGGACTGCCGGTCGTGCATTTCCTGAGGATTCGAACCCCTGCGTTCAGGACCATAATAGGTGGGTGGCAAGCTAGACAGGCGCTTACTACGTCTAGGCATAGTGACATTGGGCAATTCTTCTAAGGGCAATGACGTCATCATTTCTATTTCATCACCAGGGCATGACCTGTGGGTGTCCGTGGTTTCCGAGTAGGAAACAAACATAGGATTTCCCCTATACTCAGGGTTCATAGTGTCCCCATCCTCTTCTTCTACTTCTCCATCGTCTTCGTCGTCTACCTCCTCTTCTTCATCTACTTCCTCATTTTCTGGGGCTAACTTCACTTCTGGTAGTGGAAGGCTATGGTGACTAAGTGAATGGGCCTTTGGACTTTGGACGGCCTCTTCTTCGTCTTCTACTTCTTCAACTCTTTCCAGATCTTGGAAGATACTACGATTAGCTATTTCTGGGAAACGCTGGGCTAACTTACTCTTGAAACTAGCACTCTCCAACAAAGATGTGAGAAGAGAATCTTCTTGATTTGCCATGTATTAAAATTTTGAATCAACTAAAACAATCAGTTTAACTCAAAAACAATTAGTATTTGACTTAATGTCCTGTGGTATTCTATTTAAAGTTCACTTAAATCTTATATAGCTCCAGTCCTTACAATTAAACGAAATCTTAATTCAGTTATATGTAATTACACGACTTAAAATCCAGTAGAAATACTACACATGACCTTTCAACTCTATTACACACAACGTTTCAACTTGGCAAAGGTCAAAGTTCAAATCTCAAAAAGGGATCTAAGTCACCACAATTCACATTTACTCACATCGACAACTTATCCAAGTTAATACACAGTCAGCCTAAGTTACTACTATGTATCTTAAAACACAAATAATTCCAATTTAGGGCACCAAACAATCAAACATTGACTACGCCTAAAATGGACACTGGATCTCATATCTATGTCATGGACTTGGGAACAGGGGAATCTTAATGGACCGTCACCTTACCAATTACGACTAATTTCAACCTTTAAATCGATTTACAGATGGGTAAGACAATCTAACATTCTACCGTTACCCTCAACCTATAAAACTTCGATTTCTAAAAGGTATTTTTATCGAAATTGTACGAAACAGAAACATCAGCGAACAACGTGATCATCAGCCTTCCCTCAACACAAAAACTGCACACGTCATAAAACTGAGTGCAGAAACAGCAATGAGCTAAAAATAGCCATTACGTAATGTCTCTTCCTATAGCGCATATATAAAGTGGGAACAGTGCATATAGAGACGTTGTGACGACAGAATCGTTACATATATATATATATATATACATATATATATATATATATATATATATACAGTGTTGGGTATGAGTTAACTCATATGAGTTTAAACTCACGAGTTAACTCACTTGCTGTGATTTATGAGTTTGAGTTAACTCACCTTAAAGGGTGTGAGTTATGAGTTTGAGTTAACTCATATTTTCTGTGAGTTTGAGTTTTAACTGTCAATTATTTTAAACTCAACTCACTCTTCGGTACTCGGCACATATTATGTTGAAACAAGCCTTTTTTTTATATCGTCGGCTTTCCATACTGGTGAGTGGTGACGGCAGGGAGGGTCGTAAACACTGCTAACAGACAGTATTTAAGCACTGCATATTTTGTATATTGTGAACAGTTAAGAACAACATGGCTGAAGTACCGTGTATGCTTGATGGAAAATAGTTTTCTGTTACAAGTAGGCGTGATGGACAAATTGTTGCTCGATTAGAACGTGCTAGTATGAAACGTGTGAGTTTATGAGTTAACTCATTTAACAACTGAGTTTGAGTTAACTCATTTCACTTAGGATGAGTTGAGTTTGAGTTTAAACTCATTTTGAGGTGCGTGAGTTGAGTTTTGATTTAACTCATTTCTTGCGTGAGTTTACCCAACACTGTATATATATATATATATATATATATATATATATATATATATATATATATATATATATATATATATATATATATATATATATATATATATATATATATATATATATATATATATATATATATATATATTACATAGGACTAGTCATAGGTGTAATTATTGGGGAATAGGGCCTACGAGGGGTACCCGTATCCTTCACTTTTTGGACTGAGGGTACCGTACCCCCATTTTTTAAGCAATGCCAATCAATATTTTATTAACGTGCTTTCCCAGAGATCGCAGTCTCTGCCTTGCTTCGTGCATGTAGATTGTAGACAGAGTGAGGAGTATGTACCACAAAAATACGAATGTACTTGTGTTGACAAAAATTAATGAGAATACTGGCACGGTTATATGTCCAAAATGGTCTTCATACAAAAAAGCGAAGAAGAAATTGGTACCCCCACTTTTTAGACAAAAGTTACGCCCCTTTGGTAAGTCTTATAATTGTACTATACCCACATTTTGCTAATAATGCATAAATTCAAAATTTCCCTACTGATCTTTAAAATTTCTGACCAAACCTTTGCTTACTCCTACATAATATTATGTCTCTCTGTTACATTATAGATTTACATTTGGTGTGGTATGTTTTGGGGTAAAAAGAATATGCTGTAGTAAATAGGCTTACATTGATACAACGCAGGTTCCCCATTTATGCACTGAGGTATAACTTTTTAAAACTAAAACCAGTTTTAGATTCGGGAATTTAAGAATTACATAAGCTTTTGACCTAGTTTCAGTCTTGTGACCTAGTTGCTGTGTCATGGCAACAGCGACTAGCGGTGATGCGAAAATGTCGGCGACTAATTTGAGTGAGAGTTTAAATGAAGTAAAATTAAATGCAAATACCATCGAAAATATGGTATTCGTCGACGACAAAGATGCCCAGATGGTTCCAAAAATACTCCAGGTTTCCTAATTTAGCATGATTTTCCATTCACTTTCTTATCAAAGCATTCCGTGTCGTTTTGAACTACACTGCGTCCCGTGCTCCTCTGTGAGAGAGTGCTTGCGGATCGCGGTTCGCCTGCCGATGGTGGGTTATTTCTGAGATTTAAATCTCGGGCTAGCACGGTCTATACACGGGGACCTTATATGGCGTGGTGTCCATTCAAACGGGCAGCGGTGGTAAATTAATTGAGAAATGAGCAGGGTAGAGGCCATAAGGTCGGTATATAAAAACGTGTACATTTATATTTATATTTACATTACAGTACATCCAGGAACGTAGCCAGACTTAAATTCAACAGGAGGCAACCCCGGGAGACATCCAGGTGTAGTGGGTTTGGGAAGGGGCACCGGGGTGCGAGGTTAAAGCCCACGGTAAATTTCCAGAGTATAAAAAACCAAGGGGAGGCATCTGCCTCCTCATACCTCAATGTAGCTATGCTTTCGCAGCACTTTCTTGTGGACGAACTCATCTATGACATCACAATAGGCTACAGTTATTTCTTTTTACTTCTCATAAGTTTTATGTGTGATCGTCAAAGTGGTCATAATCATCTGCATCATCGTCAGCTTTGTTTGCGTCGCCATCGTCTTCACCATTATTATTGTCATCACCGTCCTTATCGTCATCACCATTTTGTCAGATGATTTCGATGTAGTTCCAAATATTCAAACTTTCAGATATCAGTCAATCAAACAGAATTTATATAGCGCCCCTTCAAGATCTCTGCTAACAGGCGCTCCTATCACAGGTCAAACAGGACAGTAGTCTTAAGTAACTAATGGAATGGAGAAGAAGGAACCCTGTGGAGGTGACACAATTCTAGGGGATCCATTATATGCCAGGCATTTCTGGTCTTTCAATTATATAATAAGATAACTATGTCGTCACTTAATAATACGTTTATGTATGGGTGTGTGTGTGAGTTGGTTTTCACACAGCAAAGTTTTATAATAATTGTAATGATAATACATATAACAGTGATAATAGTAGTACTATTAGTAGCAATACTAGAGTAGTAGTACTAGTGGTAGAAGTGTTGGTAGTAGTAGTAGTTGTGAAACAACAAAGCAAAAATGTGGTGCCATCTTGTGGAAGAAATGGTCAAAGTCAGGGTCAGGTGGTACAGCCATGGTACATGACACACTAAGATGCAGCATAAAGTACGGGGAATGGATGCAGGACAAATACCTTCATAGGTACAAGTTATGAGTAGCCAGAAGAAAGGGACATATTGGATATTTGTGTTAGAAAGTGGACAGCCTCTTATGAAGTGTCAGAAATGAAAAATGAAAGCAAACAAGAAAACAGCTTCATATTTTGTCAGCATCTTGGAGTTAACCCAGTAACAACACATATTTGCACATGAATACGAATGATCATAGTTAATTAACTGGATTGATTAATTTTATTTTCAGCCAAAGAACCACAAAGCTGTAATTCTAACATGGTAAGAGTGGGTGTTTTTTTTCAAGTCTATGAAAACCAAAAGAGTGTGATTTTCATATCCTTTATATTAATGTACATGTTAAAAAAATTGGATAAGAATTTGTAAAACTAAATTAAAACAATATCCCTCTCCTTTCTCTTTTTTTGACTAAAACTTCTGCATTTACAGTTTTCATGGCTCTGTTGATACATAATGAGAAATCTTCAGTGTTAACAGCACTGAGTGAAATACTAACCTATCTACGTTTACTGTCTACATTTATGACCAGTATTTTATGCACAGTTTGTTAATGGAGCCGAACTAATGCCCAGTGAGGTTTCTTAATTTCCTTCCACATGTAATGGATGAAGCAGCATTTTTAACACTTTAAGAACGAAAGTGTACTAAAAGCGACTGGAAAATCAATGCAGTTCATCGTCAAAGTAGGCCTATGTTGAAAACTAATTGACATGTTGAACTGAGGTGAAAAACCTTCCCTCTTACTTCCTCAAAAAATGTTTGAGGGAAAAGTTTTTTTATCCTAGTCTCTGTGATACATATTAATGCAAAATTACAGATGATCCTATACGGAAAGTATTTAAGGGTGACAAATTATTTATTATGCATTTATTAAGCGCTACTATCTAATGACCAAGCATCAATCAATAGTGTTGAGCAATTGTGAGTGAAGGACTTGCTCAGAGTTCCTACACAGTAACCATCTCAGAGGAGACTTAAACTCATTACATAGTACTTTGCGCTACAAGGTGAGCACTCTAATGGATCAGCTGTCATCAGCGGCGGCGATTTTGTTTGACAGGTGGGGGACATGGGACTCTTGAACTGAGCTGGTCAGAAAAGAGGTGAAAAATGTTTTCAAATTGGTGGCAAAAAAATTTCGTGACCTTTTTTTGTGTGGTCTTCTAAATGTGGGGAACAACTGTATATGCCGCCCATGGCTAACATGTCCCAATTAGGACAACAAGGAACACAAATTTCATTCTACCAGAAGATTATATGGAGCCACTTGTTCTGGAACTCTGTCTTCTGTGACTTGAATTTCAGTCTGTTTGTATCTAGTTATGGCATTTAGCTATTTAAAATCCAATAAGGCAGGATGCTGCTACAGGATGCTGCTACAGGAATTAAATTAATTGAATGAAGGTTTTATGTTCTAAATGCCCATTGTGTTTATGTCTTTTTTTTCTTTCTGATCCAGGGCAGATCTGTCGATCACAGATATGGATGTGCTTGACCAGCTCACAACACCAGATGCCATTCAAGCGTAAGAGGACAAAATATAATTCATAGTTCTACAGCTGCAATGCAAATGGCTTTACTAAATAATGCCCTTTCAACAGCCTCTCTGAACATTACTTAGAAACCTTGTGTTCAAGAAGGACTGCTTCTTCAGGCTGCATTGCCTTGACTGTCCTCTGTATGCAGTATTGATTACCACAGGTAATATGCATGTATGTGTATTTGTGGTATGTATGCAGAGGCGTCTACACCATAGAAATCGTGAAGCAAATGCTCCATCCAAGAAATAGGGGAAGATCTGTCAGTGTGTGTGCCACCATTTTGGGGGGAAGGAAGGGGGAGAGGGGAAAAAAGGGGAGAAGGGGAAGTTGCACCAATGTCTTAGGGGGGATAGATGCCCCTGTATGTATGTATGTCTGTATGTATGTATGTATGTATGAATGCATGTATCTATCAAGACAATTAATATATGGTGAATGAATGTTGCTTCCATGTTGTCTCGCAATTTGGGAGCAAGACAACATACAACTTAGTGGTTGACAAAAGCAAAACATTATTATTTTTTATTCTTATTATTACTATTACTATTATTATTCATATTCTTACTTATTATTAATAATATTATTATTAATAATGATAATAATAATATTATTATTATTGTTATCATTTACTGCTGCTTATCACTACTTAAAGTGCCAATACCACTACTACCACTACTTTCAGTATTACCATGACAACTGCTACTACGAACACTTCTACCACCAGTACTACTATTCTAGTATTGCTACTGATAGTACTACTATTATCACTGTTATATGTATACTGATGCTTGTTCACCAGAGTGCTGTTTGGCAGCTGGTTATATTAAAGAATATACTTACTTACTTACTTATTTATTATCATTATAATTATTATAAAAACTGTGCTGTGTGAAAACCAACTCAGAACATTCCAAGTAAGACTTACACTTGCCAAAATACTTGTGCTCTGACAATCACTAGGTTAATTGTAACTTCTTAATGGTGTAATATCTGAGGTTTCCTTTAGGGAACTGGCTCGTATTTTTCACCTGGACGACCAATCAGAAAACAGACGGGTCGCAATTCTCCTCGATTTATACTACTACACTCTGCAGTTTGCGCGTGATAATTCATTTTCAAAGGAACAGACTTCAGCGTTTTTCTCCATCGTCAAAAGAACGCACGAAATCTGCATTGGTGAGTGAGGACTTGGCGATACAAGTAACTTATATGTGGCTTCATTCTGATGTGCTGTCGGTTGATGCCTTTGGCATTCGATGCCGTTGCAAACAGAATGTCCTAATTAATAATAATGATACCTGATGAAAGTGCCGATGAGGATTTTTGTGATAGAAATTGACTAAGTAAGATAATTTAGCTGTCCATCCATATGGGGTAGGCAAATGAGTAAAAATACAAGTTGGAAGGTCAACATGTGTACAGTCTTTCATGGTTTTGAGACGATCATTCTTTGGAGAACTTTTTGTAGAGGCGTGTAAACTTTAATGAAATTTACGTTAGGTGAAAAAAGTAAATGTGTGTATGCATCATGAACTATTTTAGCAAGTGCAGAATTATAAACAGATACTATTGTTAGTGTTGCTATGTTACCAGTAGGGCCTACTTAAGTGTTATTGTGACAAATATTCAATGGTTTTCATTCAAGAAGTGGGAAATAAAAGCTGTATAGCTGACTTGTTGGACGAAGTTTGGGCAACAATAGTTGTAATGGTCGGATAGCAAAATGTGTTTTATTACTTTGACAGAGACTCCATATGGTAACCTGGAGAACTGCTTCCAGTATTTTCGAGACCTTGTCCTTTGCCATGCTGTGCGAGTAAGTTCTGTTGCTACCATATGAAACTTTTCACTGTTGCTCTATTCAGGGGCATCTTCTGAGCACGCTTATCATGTGAAACTGACTATTCATTGGTAAAACAGATAGGTCATTGGGAAAACTTATCCTGTTGGTGGACTTTGGTAGTATACTTATGTGGACAGTTTATATAACACCACTTAAGGACCTCTCAAAAGTGCTCCACATATCTATCTAACTTATCCAATGGAATGTGTTTCAAGTTAGTTTTAAATGTATGATGCACAAAGTCACATGCCTAAATGTGAGGCTGTTCTAAGAGGAAGGTCCAAGTTGAGAGAATGCGTGATGGACATGAGCTGAAGTGCAAGAGTTCAGTTCCAGAGATCCTCAATGGCAACAGAGCACAAATATCAGTGCCCTGGTTAACTCAGAACTGACAGTTTTTAAAATATAGTTTGATAATAAAAATATTCTGTCATATGAATTCGAGATATTTGATGAATTTCTCTTTGTAGAGACCACCATTCAGCATCGATCTTTTTACTCCAGATGATGTGAAGGTGATTAGCGAGTACGTCATTAACACATACTTCAGAAACTTCAAACTCTACAAATACATCTTTACGTCTCAGGTAAACAAATCTGGCAACGAATAATATGTTAATTATTTATGAAAATCAGAATGTTATATATAATGAAACCAGACAAGTATATAACAGTTTTAAGACTCTCCCAGATGGACTTCTAAAGTTGGATTTGTGGAAAACACATCTCAGGCTTTGTCGTGCAGAATGTTGTGGTGTAGAATGTTATGGATATGTCTTCTCTGGAATGTTCAATGATCATCTTGTTTAATTATTAATTGTTATATGACACACCACTTGGTATTATTTGCTTCTGAATAAACTTCGTGATATGGGTCAAGAATAACCATGAAAATCTTGAGACTGAAATGACACCTTGGACATCCAGCACCGAGACCAAGATTTTCACGTAGCAGTCTGAGATGAGACGAGATCTTAGGTCTCTGAGACCTAGGTACTCCGAGATGATACCGACATCTTTGACTTCAGAGACAAGACCTGGATGATACGAGTCCGAGACGTCCTTGAAGGTGCATGTTGTTGTCATCACTTGGCAGCTTAGTTACTGTTTTATTGTGGGCCTGTACTGACTTCCATTTTAGGAAGTTTCTAAGTGATGCTTCAATAATTTTATAATTTGTTTGGTATCTACGTATTGTAGTCGTGTTTAAGGTTGCAGTAATGTTACGTTTGTTCGTTTTTTGGTTATTTACAGTCTGTAAGTCAGCAACGTATTAATACTATTATTTAATGCTATTATTTAATTCTGTTATTTAATACGATTGTTTAATACTATTATTAATGCTATTATTTAATGCTATTATTTAATACTATTACTTAATAATTTTATTTAATGATTTTATTTAATACTATTATTTAATACTATTATTACAAGGTGCCAGACCAACAGCAGATAAACTTCTACACTAAGTTGTAGGTTTTCACCTATCAAAACAGAGAAGTAACAGTCTTCTAGCTTACAGTTGGCAACTTAGTATATCTGTCAAGTTGCATTTATTGGAGTCAATGTATTGCAGTACAGTACATCATCATCATCATCATCATCATCAGTATCAGTTCCTGACGCCAACCATTTGGCGGCGATGGGTACGAATAAATGTTCTCCATTGTCCTCGGTAATTTGTCATGTCCAGTGATCTCAGTGTTAGTCCAAGTGAAAAATTGAATACATTACATCAGCTGCATTATTATAGCATATTGCAAAGAATTAAGTTGCTTTGTATTTTAGTATAAGGTACCATAGTGGACTTTAGTGTATCTTGTGTGATTTTAGGTCAGATTGGATCTGTCCTTCAAGTACATTGGATTGCCACCGAGTCCTCCAGCTTCACTTGGTATACAATTTACTTACTAATTTTTTTATTGTGATTGTGATTGTGTAAATACAAGTGTGTTATGCAATGTCATAAGACCAAGTAAATACAAGTGTGTCATGCAATGTCATAAGACCAACATACAGTGCTATGTACAACAAAAAGAAACTGCAAACATTTGAAAGATGTCAAGTAGTAAAGCTGTACAGGGTGGATGCAGGAAGGGCCAAGCTGGCCATGGCCACTTTTTGCTTTAAGGGCCATGCCATTGAGTGGCATCAAAACCGGTCTCAGTAAGAGTTGCCCATAGAAATAATAAAGTAAAAAATCTCTATAATAATATGTATTTTATTTTGAGTAAGGCAGAACATATTACACAAACACTAAACGCAAGGAAAAAGTACAAGAGACACATATAGCAGGCAGAACTGAACAAAAACTCAAACCAATGCTCCACGTACTGAAGGCATAAGCACTATAAACATGCAAACTAGCATATGACATGTTGTCCTTTACTGACAACAGTACTGGTAAGGAATATACAGAAAGTAAAACAAAGCATAAAGTGGTTAAACACTGGTAAAAGAAAACAACTGGGGAAAAGAGAAACCTAGGGAAAATGGTCAGGTCAGGAATTTTTTACCATACAATACTTGGGCCATGATAGCAGTTGGTCGTCCTTTTCCTCTACTCGTGCATCTGCGAGTGAAGCCATAGTTTTTAGTTTGTGGTACTAGAATGACTTTGAAGATAATAAGGAGGCATTACTATCAAAAATAAGAATCAACATTCAGCTTAAGTTGTCAAAAAGAAGCATTACAGAATTTACTAACCAAGTGCTAAGGGGGAGAGATATTTTAGAAGTTATTGGCCAGAGTAGCTGTGCAGTGTTATTGCTACTTCTACGAGTGTATGGCTATTTGTCTCAAAGAGGCATTGTTTATGTGTTGATGACGGATTTTTCAGATGGTGATCAGGCAAATGGTGAGGAGGGATTATCGCAGTTGGAGGATCCTTCAGCAGAGGAAGAACTTGAAGAGAAGGCGCAGGAAGAAGGTATTACTCTTACTGTTCCTTCTACATTTCACTTTTGATTCTTTCTAAGTGGGTATCATGAATTAGAATCAACAGAATTTTCACCATCTGCCCATCTGATGGTGATGGTATTAATTATGGTGGTGACTATGACAGAGTGGAAATTGTAGAGAAAAGGTGGATGCTTCTTATACTGGTTTAGTCTATTAGTTTCCATTGAAGACACATATCCCTAAAAATTTGCTCCTACCAGTAGGCTGCTGCCAATCTGTATGTTCATCTTTAACCTTGAAATATACTCTGTATAATATATAGAGCTGGGCTGAGAGTGCTTCTGGGTGGATATCTAGAAGGAATGTGATATAAATAATGTAAAACAATAATAAAAGTTACTATAATTTCATAAGCATACCACAACAATATCCTGCTAGCAATATCTTGTGCCTCAACTGTTGAAGCATTCGTCATAATATACAGTGTGAAGTCATTCACAGGATCTATGACCTTGGGAGTCATTTTAGCAAATTTTACCAAAACGTTTCATATAAAGACATGTCTGTACAATTTCGTTTCTTCAATATCCCATCTGAAATCAGAGATCACACCATAATGACATTGATCAGATGATGATCAATAACCGAATTACCGAATAATCAGATGATGATCAATAACCGAATTACCGAATAATCAGATGATGATCAATAACTGAATAACCGAATAATCAGATGATCAATAACCAAATAGCCAGAAGATGATCAATAACCACTAACCGAATAATCAGATGATCAATTCGGTTGCATGCAGCTGCATACAATATTTGAAGATCTAAGAGTCTCTCTTGAAGTGGCACTATATAAATTTGCAATTACCATTGCCATTATGATGATAACTTTTGTAGTTGTGATTATGATTATGATGGTGGTGGCATACTGTGTAGAGTCGGCAGCTGCCAGTGAGCTTCGTCGGTTGATCCGCCAGCATCTGTCGGAGGAGATCAAGCGACTGAAGGCGTCCATCGATCAACAGATCAAGCAGAGCGAAGAGGAGATCAATAAGAAGCTGCACGCTGCTGAAACACAGAAGACCACATCTTCACCAAGAGCAACAGCAAAGGCAAAGAAGAAATAGGAGAATGAGTAAGAGAGTAAATGGAAAGTCGTAGCGAACAGACGTTCCTGGAATCTGTTCATTATGGCGGAAACTGGAATAGCATAGAATGACTGCAACAGATTATTAAAACGCCAGGTGTTTGTTAAAAACCCATTAGGAGACAGGATAGCCATTAAAAACTGGGAAATGCATGTGACACAGAAAATTGGAAAAGCAGTTGGTCTTATTCAAATCTAAGTTATAGTTTAAATTTCTTATGAGAGTTTAGTAAAGCTGGCAAAAAGCCAAAGTACATATGGCAACTATTAAATTCTTTTTATCAAAACTTTCATGTGTGTAATATCTTCTCAGAAAAAGGTAACCGCAATTGGGCTAACCATTAATAGTTGGACCACGGAAATCGTTTAAGCAATTTAACCCAGTGCTGTAGTGAGGGGTGTTCCAGCAGTGCCATGGAACAGGGCACAATGCAAGGGGGAGTGGTGCAAATTTTGAGATGCAATGATTTAATTATTGAACTAACTACTTTCTCTTGAAATATAATGTCCATTTAAAATGAAATAAATGTAATAAAATTAAGTGGCAACAAATAAGTGAATATATATATATATATATATATATATATATATATATATATATATATATATATATATATATATATATATATATATATATATATATATAATGTTAAAAGATAGATACCTGGCTTATTTAAAAATTGTTTGAACATATTTATAGTAAATATTATATTCAAGATAACAAATTTGGTATTAGTTAAGTTGATCTTTGGGGGCTATATTCAGGGCTGTAGTGGTAAAATTAGAAGTGAGTACACGCTACCGATTAGTTTTCAGAAACAAATTAGAGGTGAGTATACGCTACAGTATTTTAATATAAATAGATATAAATATTTTTTGTTAGGTAAGTATACGGTCTCTAGAGGTAAGTACACGCTGTATACCCGCGTATACCCTCGACTACAGCCCTGGCTATATTTACACTTTGTACAGAGCATGATTATGGTGTACGGACTATCGCTCATAGGACGATCGCTCATAGGACGATCGCTCATAGGACGATCGCTCATAGGGACGATCGCTCATAGGGACGATCGCTCATAGGACGATCGCTCATAGGACGATCGCTCATAGGACGATCGCTCATAGGGACTATCGCTCATAGGGACGATCGCTCATAGGGACGATCGCTCATAGGGACTATCGCTACTACTACTACTACTACTACTACTACTAGGCCTACTACTACTACCACCACTACTATCTGACATCGCAATGACGTAATAGATGCGTGCGCGTTCTGTGGTCCATTTAACATATTCAGAAAAAGAATGACAGTACCATATCTCGCGAATAATATGAGAACATTATTATAATCGCACTTGGCCACGGGCAAGGAACATGGAGTACACGCATAGGGCTTATAATGTGCCACAGCACTTCAGCAAGACGTCCGTGTAAAGCTGCTGTGTTTGGCTTAATTCATTGATAGTGTCTTGAACCAACTTATAGGCTCGTAGGATGTTCATGCCGTTTGTTCTCAGATATTGAGATAACGGAGCTGTGTGTTCAAACACTTTCAAAATTAATTGCGTTGTGAAAATAAATTCAACACTTGTCAAAGAATCTAGAAGAGTTTTCACTCTGTACAGGACATTTTTGTTAAATTTGTTTGATTCAGAATAATCATGAAAGCATGTTGTAGCATGTATGTACAAGAATTGATTACTTAATTCTGGTTCTAATTACTGCATGCGCTATAACCAAGGGTAATTTAAAGTGAATATTGGCACGTAGCTCCCGTTTCTTGGTAGCAACCATCACTGCCAATATTTCATAATTTACAACATCAGAATTAAGAATTAAAACTAAATATCATAATATTTTGTAATCCTGTTTTTTTTTCTTTTTTTGGGCGGCCGGACAGTCGAAGCCTGGGCGACCGGCCCACCGGGAATTTCCCGGTGTCCCGGTGGGCCAGTCCAAGCCTGGTAGCCGATACACCAAATTCACGCGACCGACGTACAACCGAAATTATATTGTTTATTTATTTCTGTTTAACGACACTCTGTGAAAACAAAGATGATTAGCGTCGCCCTCATCCATGCAGTCTTGGGACTGGCACTAGTGGCACGGACGTGCAGTGGCGGAGTTTCTGCACCTCCTTAATACTAGTGCCGGGAATCTGCTCCTAGGGCTGGGTTTAAAAGCGGGGTCCATTTAGTACGCAGCTGTATGCAACAGGGCTTCCATCGATCAAGCAATTACCTCTCACGCACAACGTGGAATATAATTACCCTAGACCTCATGGGCGTCAGGAGGGGGGCGCAAGGGGGCGCATTTACGCCCCCTGGATTTTGCAAATATTTTATAAAAATAAAATCTTTTTATTATTATGATTATTACAACAATCCCAACACGATTTTGAATGCGAAGAAGCACTTATAATTATTTAGGTAAAGTCCTTGATCATAATTTTTTTCTATGCACATTTCTTCTATGCAAAAGCGTCATTCCCCTCCCCTAAAATTTTGTTTCCCTCCTAAAAAAATTTGCGCCCCCAAGAAAATTCCTGTGGACGCCTATGCTAGACCCCACTGCGGTTCCGCCTATAGTCTCCCACACGCATGTTTGTGTAGGGCCTACGTATTGTTGAGGAACGGGACAGCATGCCGCCTCTAGGCCTAATAGGAAGAGGGCGTAGGCCTAACGTAATTTTAACTGAGCTCATCATGACCAGTTCTTTTGTTGGGCTACATTGACCGAGACAACAGGAAACCGGATTGCTTTTGCACGATTCGACAAAGCATAATTTATTAACAAGTCTTTTTGTCTTATATATATATATATATATATATATATATATATATATATATATTGTTGGGAGTTGGCCTTCAGCCATCCCGCCATCATCATCCTCACGTACACTTTCTAACCTTAGTTAAGACGCACCTCGTTTGAAGCTAGAAGTAGGATGGTCTCGTTGACTATATATAGCAGTATTCTTGTGTCTACAGGGAGACCGGTTTTAGTTAAGTAAGGTGTAAGACGTGCACTGGTTGTGTCACGCATTGTAAGTACCCTGTGTGGTCGTTTTCCGAGAGTGTACCCTACGTGGTCGCTACTCATGTTTAATTGCCGGTTCTCGAGTTGTATCTTCCTTTGTGGAGTTTGTGCAGGCGTCTTCTCGGAGAGTCTGTCTTTTGACGTTTCGTTTGTCTTGTATGTGTGAGTATCGTTTCAATTTTGTACATAGTGTAAATATACGTTTTATCAATATTGCGAAAGTCTTCGTTTTTCTTGTCATTTCTCGTATCATTCTAACTCACATTTCACCTCTAGACTAACAAGCTAACATATGGGGGCTCGTCCTTAAAATTCACCGTTTTCAGTTTTGTTAAATTGGAAATTTCAAAATTGGAAATTTGGTCTGCGTATTTGCGTATTTGACGGTTTCTTTGGAAGTTGTACACGTTTTTGTGCATACGACTTTGTATCATGGCTACTTTTGGGTCTGAAACTTCGGTACCCGTTTCTCCGGTTGGGAGTGGCCTTCACTCTCCGGTGACTAAGCCTTTGAGTTTGGACGACATTATCGATATGTCGGCTGATGAATTAAGGCTTGAATTAGGGAAATTAGATCAGGACACTAGGGGCATGAGTAAGAGGCAAATGCTGAAAATTCTTGCTAAATTGTTAACGCAGGAAAAAGATGTGTTCCATTTTGGATTTAGACCGCAGGAGATTGGGTCTCGGGAAGCGGTAGAAAAGACTGAATTGACGAAGTTAGAGAGTGATAGAGAATTTCAATTGCAGAAATTGAGAATGGAGAGTGAGGACAGAAAATTGAGGATAGAGATGGAGGAAAGAGAACAAGTCAGGAAAGCGGAGAGTGAGGAACGAAAGGCTGAAATGCAGGAAAAATTGAAGATGGAGGAAAGAGAACGAGTGAGGAGAGCAGAGGGTGAAGACAAAGTCAGGAAAGCGGAAATGGAGAAAATTCAGGCTGAACTGCAAGAGAAAGAGAGGCAGAGACAATATGAGTTAGAGCTAAAGCGCATTGAGGCTAAGGTTTTGAACCCAAGTCCCGAACAGGACAAAGATGTGTTTCGCATGGCTTCTGCCATTAAATTGGTCCCTAAATTTGACGAGACGAATATAGAACATTATTTTGTTTCCTTTGAGAAGGCTATGACTATTCATAAATTTTCAAGAGATAAATGGACTGCTTTGTTACACCCTCAATTAACTGGTAAAGCCCATCAGGTTTTTTCGGAGTTATCTCTTGAGGGCTGCAAGAATTATGACACCCTAAAACAGGCTTTGTTGACTGCATTCGCTAGGGTGCCGGAATTTTACAGGCAGAGCTTTAGAACTTTGGTTAAGGGTGCGCAGGAGACTTACTCTGCTTTCGCTTTCCGCTTGGCGTTGCCTTTTCAGAGGTGGCTGGAAGGTGAAAATGCGTTTAATGACTTGACTAAGGCCTTTGAAGTCTTTAAACTTGAGCAATTTGTGACTTGCTTGCCTGTTGAAATCCATAGATGGATAACTGACAAAAAGCCCGCGACAGTTTCAGACGCCGCAAAGTTAGCAGACGAATTTGCTATTCTGTATAAGCCCTTCCCTGCGCATGCTTCTGTCTTGCATTCGAATGATGAAAAACGGGAAAATTTTGGATTTGGTCGTGATTCGGGTCGTGGAGCATTGGTCGCCGAAAAATTTCCGTAAAGAGGGCCAATTTCAATTTCACAAGTCATTTGACTCCCAGATTGTTTGTACTTACTGCGGTAAATCTAATCATGGGGTTTCTTCATGTTACAAATTACATCCAGAATTGAGGTCAAAACGGGATTTCGCTGCTCAGCAGAACACCAATCCTAGGAATGTAGAATTAGTCACGGGCGTAGATATGTCTGTACAAGTGAAGGATGGGCCGACTAAAATGGTCGACGCTGGCTACTTGTCATTCTGTTCGTCTGGCTATGTGTATACGCCCACTGGACTTTCTCGCAATATTGTTGTGTTAAGAGATACTGGTTCTTTGCAAAGCTTGGCTAGCAAGGAATTATTGCATGCTAATGAGTTCTGTGACACCGGTGAGGTTCGCCTTATTAGAGGTATTTCGGGTGTCACGCTTCGTGTTCCTTTGGTTGAAATTCGAGTTGAGTCTAAATTTGCTAACGGCACTATCTTATGTGGGTTGGTAGACCATTTGCCACCTGGCATTCACGTTCTAATTGGTAACGACTTGGATAGTCCACAAGATGAGATAAATGTGGGAGTGACTACGCGCGCTCAAGTTAAATTGACCGATTCTGGCTCTTTACCTGTGTCGCATACTCAATCTGTAGAAGATAAGTCTGCTGATATAAATGTGCAGTTAGACGTAGACTTGAGTGCCTTATTCAAAGAGTCTACTGCAGTGCATGCTGATTTAACCAATGTAGTGTCGCGCGAGACTTTAATTAATATGCAGAAAGCCGATACGTCTTTGCTTCCCTTGTATCAGCTGGTTGAACGAAGGGATGGGCAGTATATGGAACGCCAATCGTATTCGATTGTCAACGGAATTTTGGTGAGGCAGTGGAAGGATTTAGATACGCCTGATGATTTAGGGTATACGCAAATTGTTGTTCCTACGCAGTTGCGTGCTAAGTTATTGTACGTTGCTCATGATATCCCTGCAAGTGGTCACTTGGGTGTGAAGAAAACTTTGGACCGCTTAATGGGTCATTTTTATTGGCCTGGCATTAATTCTTCTGTTCGTACCTATTGTCGAACATGTGATGTCTGTCAGAGACTAGGTAAGGGGGCACCTCCCTCTCGGGCACCTCTGATAAATCTTCCTGTCATAGCGGAACCTTTTTCCCGCCTGGCAATCGATACAGTGGGACCCCTAAGTGTGTGTGACGGTACGAGAAATCGTTTCATACTTACTGTTATTGACTTGTCAACACACTATCCTTTTGCGTTTCCGTTGAGAAACCACACAGCGCATGATGTAGCGAAATGTTTAATATCGGTGTTTACAATGTTTGGGTTTCCAAATGAGATTTTGTCGGATTGTGGCACTGACTTCATGTCTGATTTGATGCAGGTTTTTCTGCAGGAATGTGGGGTGGTGCAGTTTAAAACTAGCCCCTATCACCCTCAGACAAATGGTTGTTGCGAGAAATTTAACAGAACGTTGAAAGATATGCTTAAGGCAATTGTTGAGGATTTTCCTGGCAACTGGGATCAAATTTTGCCGTGGGTTCTATTTGCCTACCGTGAAGTTCCTGTACAAGGACTAGGTTTCAGTAGTTTTGATCTTGTCTTTGGAAGGTGTGTAAATGGACCTTTGCGTTTGATAAAGCAGAGTTGGTTGAATGATGATGTTTTGTCTGGAGTGAGTAAGACAAATTTGGTTGAGTTCGTGATGGATTTGCGTGAACGAATTCGTACGTCTGTAGGCCTACGTATGGCGAATGAGAATGCGTTAGTTGCACAGTCAAAATCTAAACAATGGTATGATAGGTGTGCAAAAGCTGTTGACTTTGAAATTGGACAGAAGGTTTTGTTGCTTTTGCCGTTGATTGGAAAGCCACTTGAGGCTAAGTATGCTGGCCCATATGTCGTTTTGGAAAGGTTGGGACCTGTTGACTATTTGGTTGCCACACCGGATAGACGGAAATGTAAACGTGTTGTGCATGTGAACCTCATGAAGAAATATGAATCGCGTGTTGATTGTATGCCTACACTTGATGTCGGTTTGGTTGTGCCTGCATGTGTGAATGTGTCGGAGTCGCCTAAATTAGAAGAGGTGGTCGCAAATAGTCCTTTGGATTTTGTGCAACGGGATGAATTGCTGGGCATGCTTAGTACGTTTAAGGGTGTGTTTAGTGATGTACCTGGCAAGACTTCACTTGTGGCACACCGTATTGAGTTAATACCTGGTGCACGACCAGTACGCCAGACAGCCTATCGGTTGCATCCTGAGCGTATGGCACAGGTCGACAAAGAGATTAAAGGCCTAATTGAACAAGGCATTGTAGAGGAATCCGAAAGTGCGTGGGCTTCGCCTATTGTACTTGTACCTAAATCGGATGGGTCTCTGCGGCTGTGCACAGACTTTCGTAAGTTGAATGCGCTTACGGTAGCCGATCCTTTTCCGATGCCACGTGTAGAATCTTTAATTGACAAGGTTGGACAAGCCCAATTTCTGACTAAGCTTGACGCGACACGGGGTTTCTGGCAAGTTCCGCTTGATAGTCAATCAATCCCTTTAACTGGATTTGTGACCCCACATGGTCATTATCAGTGGCGCTATATGGCGTTCGGTCTAAGAAACGCACCTTTATGACATTGTGTGCTATAGATAGGATGTTGCTGGCATAGGCGTAGCTACATGGAGGCAAGAGGAGGCATTTGCCTCCTCTTGGTTTTGTGGATTTTTAAATTCTCCATGGGTTATAGCCCTGCGTCCTCAAGTACACCCCAGCAGAGGTGGATTTTGCCTCCTCTTGATTTGAAGAAGAAAGTAAGTCTTCGAATGTGTTAATGACAAAAAAAAATTCTCAGAGCGAAATTCTGAAATTCTCAGAAGTTTTTGCGACCTCCCTTCGGACGCTGAAAAATTTCCCCCTCATCTCTCCACCTCTGAAACAAGATCGCCGCCACTGCATACAAGTTTTGACAAGCAGTTTCTGTAGTTGCCTCCTCTTGAATTGAAGTCTGGCTACGCCCCTGGTTGCTGGATGTAGATTTAATTCTTATTTGCCAGGGGCAGGCAAGTACGAGCGTAGGCTTAAAAAGCCTTACTCACCTGTAAACTACGCCAGTTGCATTAGAGGCCAACTCATTGCACAATCAGAACACAGGTAGGGCTTACGTCTATTGACACTGTTGGCCTGCGATAAAATGTCATATTATATCCTATGCTGCGACTAATTAACTCAACAGAGCACGGTAGTATGTGCTTGCGAGGAAACAATGTTCTCAGCGCACCGTAAGTATAACGTAGTTTTTATTTTGCTAAAAGAAATGTAAACTAGACAGACGAGACGGACGCGCAGTGGCGGAGTTTCACTCCGTGTCACTAGTGCCGGGAATCTGTTCTTTGGGCCGGGTTTAAATGCGGGGTCCATTTAGTACGCAGCTGTATGGAACAGGACTTCCATCGATCAAGCATTAATAGGCCCTACCTTCTCACGCAAAACGTGGAATATAGCCTAGACAGACTTGTTGACTTAAAGCAGAGACCTGAGTGTATTAGAGGCTTAGCCTACAGCCTATACAGGGACAAACGGAGTTTCTGTCGAATGGTGTTTAGTGAAACCAGATCGGTGGGAGTTGAGGAAGCACAGGCGTAATTTTTGGGGGGAAGTAGGGGTACCCGTACCCCCACTTTTTGGACTGGGGGTACTGTACCTCCCACTTTTTAAACAATGCCAATCAATATTTTATTATTGTGCCTTCTCAGAGAACGCAGTCACCACCAAAAGTACGAAAATGCTTAGATACACAGGTAAACCGAGAGCCAAAATTAATGAGAATACTGGCAGGGAATATGTTCAAAATGGGCGCCATGGGAAAAGCTAAAGTGGAGAAGAAATTGGTACCCCCACTTTTTAGACCAAAGTATTTGTACCCCCCCCCCCACTTTTTAGACTAAAGTTACGCCTCTGTTGAGGAGTAAGTTAGAAGAAAGGTCGTCGTTCAGTCGGGGTGGGACAATGCGTTCGATTAGGTTAGATAAAAGTTAAGATAGGAGATGAGACGAGAGTTACGGAGGTTTTCATTGTCAAGATTAGCTTCTTTGAGGAGGGGTGACAGGAGAGTGATTAAAGGCGGTCGGGAAGTGACCGTGGCGGTAGAGAAACCGAGGAATGGAGACAGACAGACAGACAGACAGACAGACAAGACAGACAGACAGAGCTTGATTATTTTGGGGCTTACAAAAACGAGGACAGAGGAACAGTCGTTGAGAGGATGTGTAGCGCCACCCTATATTAGGAGTCCTTAGTGTTAAGTTTACACCCACGACTACTTTAGATATTCTTCACCTTAGTCACACTTGGTATTGTAATGCATAGGCTTATCTGTTGGGCTAGATATATGAACATAGAAGACCTGTGTATACATATAAGTGCTGATGTAGCCTATTATGTCTGCATCAAAGTCAAAATATAAAACAGTCCAAACAATGTCTAGTTATCTTATATCTATATTGTCTTATGTCTTACCTAGCCAGCATTTGCTATCTAGATATTATCGCCTAGTGCTACCCTCCAATGAAACTCTTCATCAAGGAATGTTCTCAGTTTGTTCCTTTCAGAAAGCAGTAATTCATCCGTTTGTTCGTCTGTAAGGTTCGTAGATTAGCTCACAATTCCACAAATCGTCTAATTTCTCCTTCGTTGAGCTTGGAAGTCCACTGTCCTCGTAACTTCTCATAGATTGATATGTCTCCCTCGTAGAGACTGAAGTCGCCGTTTGAATGTAAGTCTTGACACTCCCAAGGCATCGAATACTTCACTCGCAACGTAGTCGCTTAAGTCCGTTTGACGAGATCGTTCGAAATGTTGACTCCCTATGGCGGAAAGTCACGCTTCGCAACTGTTTCGTTTTTAAAGCGTTTCACTCGAATTTATGATCTCCACCGTCCGTTATAATTTCAATGGCAACGATCGTATTACAGACACATCGTGCCGACTAAGGACATTTCCGTCGTCTTAGTCCTGTATCTCTCGAGTTGATATTACCAAGATTTCCTGATCGTCTTGTTCCTTTGAGATCAAATATCAAACTGCCACATCTCAATGTCACGTCACCGATGGTAACCTGGTAACCGAGTCGTCAGCTGATTTCACCATAACGATTTCGTCCTGATTCACGTCATCTGCCGTCTTTTACGTAGATATGATGAACCCCTGTGCCTAATAATATTAAACCCTAAAATGCTGGCTTAGTTTGCTGGCACTTTGATTAATTACATTTATGTAGCTCCCCTATCCTACATTGTATTATCTGAATATTTTCTCATCTACACTACAACATCCTGTAACATATGTTGTGTATTCGAGAATTATTGTGTGGTTCTGGGAGATCATGACAAGGTGGGAACAGGGTACCCTTAGCACCCCCGTTAATGCGGGCCTGGGTGGGAATAGGATCTATTTCACGTTGTTTATTGGGGAGTGAATTTAATTAGGAGGCGTGACACTTCAGAGGCTGGAGGAAAAGTTGGAAGAGAACAGGGGCGTAACTTTAGTCTAAAAAGTGGGGGGTACCAATACTTTGGTCTAAAAAGTGGGGGTACAAATTTCTTCTCCACTTTCGCTTTTCGCATGGTGGCCATTTTGAACATATTCCCTGTCAGTATTCTCATTAATGTTGGCTCTCGGTTTACCTGTGTATATATAAGTACTTTCGCACTTTGGCGGAGACTGCATTCTCTGGGAAGGCACAATAAGAAAAATATTGATTGACATTGCTTAAAAAGTGGGGGGTACAGTACCCCCCAGTCCAAAAAGTGGGGGTACGGGTATCCCTCGTACCCCCCACAAATTACGCCTATGGGAGAGAAGATTGGGAAACGGGAGGAAAAGTTGGGAGAGAGCATTGAGAGACGGAGGGAGTGGAATTGATACGAGACACTGGTTCGGTGTAAGAGGACGATGCCGCAGAGGAGAGTATTAACTGAGTAGGGATTGCAAACAGAAGCGAATGGATGAGATTTCATAAAAGACAATCAGCACAATAGAGGGAGAGGGCAGGAAGCTTGGAAGTGGAGAGGGAGACTTCCGTTTCCATTACACCCTTGCGAACAAGAGCATGAACCTTGAAATTCGTGTAGATCCAATGAAATTTTTAGAGTTATGGTATGATATCTGGTATAAAGCGCCTCTGACAGTGCTAACTATTCAGAGGCGCTCTCAGCGTGTGAGCCTCGCGGAAACAGAAAATACTGTAAAGAGAGAGAGAGAGAGAGAGAGAGAGAGAGAGAGAGAGAGAGAGAGAGAGAGAGAGAGAGAGAGAGAGAGAGAGAGAGAGAGAGAGAGAGAGAGAGAGAGAGAGAGAGAGAGAGAGAGAGAGGGGGGGAGAGAGAGAGGGGGGAGAGAGAGAGAGAGAGAGAGAGAGAGAGAGAGAGAGAGAGAGAGAGAGAGAGAGAGAGAGAGAGAGAGAGAACGAGAGCACCTAGTAGGTTAGGTAGGGTTCCATGCAGTACCAAGGGAACAGAGTTCCATATTAATGTAGGCCTACTCCCGCGACCGGTGACTCTTGACTTTACCTGTCGATGGATGAGTGTGATACAGTAAAGAGTGTGTTCCCGGCCGATTTCACTTCCGGACCCAGCTGTGGATATTTATGACGCTTCTCCGACCCTCTGTTCGGTAAGTGCTTCACGTAATCGGTACTTACTATCTAGGATCCCCCTAAGTTTTATTCAGGCACTGGACCTCCTGGATAGAAAAGTCGCGCAAGTACATGCATGCATCCTAAATGCTACAGCTTACGTTCACTGGTCCTGTTAAAGTGGGGTCATACGAAGTTACTGTGTGGAGTTAAAGCATAGTCTATTAAAATGCAAACACAATGACAGCACTCCAGCAACAAGAAACCGTTTGATTACATGACACCGATTATTGTCAATTCTAGCCTTCTAGGGCCTACCAGAATGTAGACCTCGGGGAGACAGAGAGACAGACAGACAGACAGACAGACAGACAGACAGATAGGGGAGACAGAGAGGAGAGAGAGACAGAGACAGAGAGACATAGACAGAGAGCTGAAGTCAAACCCATTAGCAGTCCCCCACCATGCCGAGTGCCCATACTAACTACTATGTTGTATCTTTCATTTAGTGTCTGAATAAAAACGTGTTGGAATATTGCAGCTGTCTCTGCAGTCGTGTATTTTGTGTACCATCAACATGCAAGGCTGAAGTTAAATTAGACCGTAACGGGTTGCTTAACGGTGACAATTAGTCTGCTAAAGATACTCGGGAATAGGGCTTCCCAAGGCCAGTGCGCTGCTAATATTCTCAGCGCTACATCAACGTTATTTTGGACTATTTTGCGACTTTTGCGACAAGAACGTTCACAGAAATAAATCGATATTACTATTTTCTAAAATCTGAAAATACTCTAATAGATCACTTGCTGATTACAATACAAACTAATAATATGGAAAGAAATGTTTGTGAAATGTCATCGACAGAGAGTGAACGACTGGTCAACCGAATAAGACGGATCTTGACTGGCTATCCGTTTGATAGGGAAGTGCTAAAGGAAATGTTGCAAAATGCTGATGATGCAGACGCCACTGAGGTTCACTTTATCAACGACAGAAGACAACTTCCCACTGAACGAGTATTCGCCGATAAATGGAAGCCAATGCAAGGGCCAGCTCTCTGCATCTATAACAACAAACCTTTTACCAAAGAAGACATTACCGGAATTCAGATGCTAGGAGAAGGTAGTAAGTCGGATGACCCGACGAAAACAGGACAGTACGGTGTTGGTTTCAACTGCGTGTATCATTTAACGGATGCACCAACGTTTCTCACCCAAGTTGTTGGCGACGAGAGAGTTTTATGTGTCTTTGATCCAACGTGTAGCTTTGTTCCGAGAGCCACAAGTACAAATCCAGGCAGAATGATGAAACGCCTCGATAGATTGAAGCGGAAATTTCCTGATGTTTTCACAGACTATTTTGAAGAGACGTATGGCAAGAAAGATGGAACTATGTTTCGACTGCCTCTACGTAGCGAAGAAATTGCAACAAACTCGCAACTACTGAAGAAAGTTGTCACATCCAGTGATGTTAAAGAACTCTTTGAAACATTCAAAAGCAATATGTTCGAAACGCTTCTATTCTTAAACTCTGTTGAAGAAATACACCTGAAGGATGCGGATTGGACAGGTGAGCTGAAAACATTATATTCTGTTAAAGTGGAACTGTCGATAGATGCAAGACAACTCCGACAAAACTTCAATGAACAAGTGAAGTATATTGCTGAAAAATTAAAACGTAAAGAAATTCAAATCGAAAAGGTTCCTGTTAAAGAAGTCAGTTATGAACTAATCACTAAAGATTCTGAAGGACAAGAAGATACATGGCACATTATTCAGCGCTTTGGTTTCGAAAGCACAGCAGACGTTCCCAATGAAGTCGTCGAAGCCTATGTGAACAATGACATCGGTTTACTTCCAAGAGGTGGTATTGCGTACCGGATTGACAGCACCCGAAGAAACACCAACGGTAGTAGACTGTTCTGTTTTCTTCCACTGCCAGTCACAATTGATTTTCCAGTTCACGTGAACGGACAATTTGCTCTTGAGTATGAAACTCGTCGCAGCCTTTGGATTGACGATCGCGGAGGCCCAAAGGTTGAGTGGAACAAGTGCATGATGACGAAGATTGTGGCTCCTGCCTACTGTAGGTTGATTCAAGAAAGACGAGATGCTATATGTAAGGCAGAGGATACAAGAGATTATCTGTCCAGCTATCATCTTCTATTTCCAGATGTTGCAGAACAGGATATCTCATATATAAGGACTCTGAGTATAGCCATCTATGAAAGAATCGAAATTCAAAATCTGGCAATTTTGCCACTGAAGATTCCCACTAGAAATGATATACTTACAGAAAAGTGGGTGCCTTTATGGATTGGTCCAAAAGGGACAGATGATGTGAGCTGGAATCTGTGGACTAAGTTGGGTTGGAAGGGGTCTCGTGGGTTGAACGATATAAGTGGCCATTTTGACAGCATAACCAAAGATGCCGTCTGCATTGATCATGTTGTCCATTCAGCTGAACATACAATAGAAGCCAGATCACAAATTCTATTGAATACGTTGGTTGAATGTGGATTCCTGGTGTATGACAGCCCCTTGATGATCCATCAGAAATTCAAAAGTGCGCGGGTAGAAACAAAACTGGTCAATCCTGAAGCAGTTGTGACTTTCTTTCGCACACACAATAATCCAGAGACACTTTGTCAGATTAATGGCCTTCCAAAGCCTATTTCTCAGACACGAGTTCGTGATTCCAAGGCGCTGACATTGCTGCTTCAATATTGCGTCAGATCTATCAGTTCGAAGCACAACCTTCTGGGCCTTCCACTTCAAGCCACTGCAGATGGGGTTTTGCGTTGTTTCGACATCGCATCGGTGAATTATGAACCCCGCTTCAGACACATTGTCCCACACATTCAAGATCAGTTCTTAGACGACAGTGTCTTTGAAACGCTTAGATTGGATCCACAGCGTGATGTAAAGCTATGCAAAGAATTTACTGTCGAAGACTTCGCACAGGTTATTTCTTACGTTTTGCCAGCCGCAACTTTCTATGGAGAAGATCGATATGTGGATGTCCAAGAAATAATTTCAGTTTTCAACGATCCTAATCTGAATTGGCTACAACAAGTTTGGAGATTTTTGAGTCATTGCGGAGATGTGAATCCATTGAACAATTGGTGTTTGTTGCCTGCAAGATTCAATGGCAAAAATGCACTATTTCCAATTCACAAGTACAAATGCATTACTACTTTCAAAGACTACACATTTCCCCCAATTTTAAGGCCAACCTTAAAAAATATTGGACTTCCGTGGACGTTACAGATGTATCTCAAAGGTGAAAGCTTGTCAATGTATAATTCTCTACTGCGACAAACAGCAGATGCTGAAACAATCGTCCGTGGATTTGAGGAACTAATAAAGTTTGCTTCGCCAATTATCACTCCGGAAAGCAGAGTGTGCATCAGATTACTTAAATATTTCTCATCTACAATGAACACTTGGAAAAATGTTCCGAACGCTGTCAACACCATCAAGCAACTACCGATTTTTATAACGGTCTACGATGAGCGAGTAAGCCTATCTCAGAGTCACGCATACGTCATACCACAAGATATTCCAAACACTGATATGGAATCATGGACTTCGACACAAGGAATAGTTTTTTTAAGAAGTCAGAACAGCCAGGTGGATTCACTTCTTCAACATTTTGGCTGCAAACGATTTTCTGAAGCAAACATCTACTGCAATTTCATTTTCATGCATTTTGAATTGTTGACTCCAAAGGGACGATACGACCATTTGAAGTACGTAAATGACATGCTACTGACCAAATTGAGAAAAGAAGATCGAATATCTTTAATTCACTCATTGAGAAAAGAAGATCGAATATCTTTAATTCACCCATTGAGAAAAGAAGATCGAATATCTTTAATTCACTCTTTAAAACATCTCAAATTTCTACCTGCAGCTGATGGAAGCCTAAGATGCGCTTCAGAAGTTTATGACAACACAAATAAGGTATTCCTTGCCATGGAGCAATCAGAAGATCTTCCACCTCATCCGTTTGACTCTAAAGAGTGGAATGATTTTCTCAAGACGTGTGGTATGATATCCGTTTTTACACCAGAAATGTTTCTTAAATACGCAAAAACAGTGGAACTCGCGGCTTTATCAAATATAAATGATGAACTCTGCAGTAAGTCTAAGGTTCTTGTTGAGCATCTATGTGAAAGTGATGAAATACTTTCTGTTGGGTTTTTAGAGAATCTGAAAGGCATTGCCTTTGTGTTTCCTCACAGCGTTGATCAAACGTACAGCATTTTGCACACTCAGTATGGACACCGAGATGTTGAGGGTCACTTGAAGTTCATTTCTTTCAAAGGAGCCATCTCGTCAACATTTAGTACTCTCGTGTGGAGTGCACAACCGATCTTACCATCAGTTGTCGGTCCTCTACTTTCTCCGTCTGTTGGAAAGTGCGCGAGAGACCTCGAAATAAATAATATACCACGATGTGAAACTGTTGCAGAGCACACAAATCAACTGTGTCGTAGATGGGTTTCATGCATGCAAGAATTTGACGATCCAGGTACTGAGAAACCAGGAGACAGTGTACCAGACATTGAAGTACTGGCTTCAGTTTTTACATATATCTATAATTTCTTCAGAGACAACTTGAATTACGCTAATGATGATGTGTATGAGTCATTAAGAGAAACTCCTTTCATTTTAGACACCGATAGACGTTTGCTTCTTCGACCAGACCAAGTGGCGCAACATTTGCGTCCAAAAGATGAAATATTTCCATATCTAGTCCGAATTCCATCAGAATTAGTGCAATTTTCAACCCTTTTTAAAGCCCTGGGTGCAACGGAAGACGCAACGATTGACCAATACGTTATGGTTCTTGAAACCATCCATACAAACACAAAAGGCGACAAAATAAATCCAGAAGATAAAAAATCAGCGATTCAAGCGATTGATCAACTATTTAGACAAATTAAAAAACATGATAGACCGACAGAGTTGCATACCGAACTATTTCTTCTCGGAAATGACGACAGAATTCACAAATCTTGTGATCTAGTAGTTGACAACAACTGTGAAATTAGAAAACGGCTTCTGCATTTTGAAAAGCCATTCCTAATTGATCTGCAAAAGGAATGTAATTTAAGATTTTCAGAGAGACAACTTGAGTCGGTCATAAAGAAGCTTCCGGCCGATAGTCAGCCTTCGTTTCTTGCGTCCATTGTAAAGGAGGAGATGAGCCGAGATTTCATCAATGAAAAATCCCCCTTTGCCCTTAAAATGGAAAGAAAACTTCATTCGGAAGAACTCAAATTTGGTTTAATGAGATTAGCTCGTCACCGTAATGCAGAGGATTTCAATGAGGAAAATATAGGCACGGCCTTAGAAAACTTGAATAATATCAGCGTATTAGGAGTTAATAGAATCGAATGCTGTTTAATGCTGAAAGGAAGGCGAATTCCCAACAGTGAACGACAGTGTCCATTCTTTGTAGAGCAAGAAAAGTCAGAAGGTCATGAAACTTGGAACATTTATATTAATGAGAAAAAGCTGAAAGTGAGCTGCACTGCAGAAACGTCTTTGTATATTAAACTGGTGGATATTATATTCAGAGTATGACAGGAAACCTACCTGATAATGTTGTTTCCTTTGTGAGTTGTATGTTAAAGTGTGACACGAGCTCAGTTGATGAAATTCTTGACGACTTCGGTATAGAGCAGTTTACTGGAGACAGACGATTGAGGCGTGTTTTCCAGAGCCCTGGTCAGATCTTGCCACTTCACCTGCACCACGTGCTTGAACTAGATGTACGGCGTCTCAGTCAAGGCGAGTTTGCAGCCTTGGAAGTAGACGATCCATTGGATCGTATACAATGCCGAGCAGACTTGGACAATTCTGTTTGGCCAACATTTCTTGTGGTGAAAATTATTGAAGTGATTGGAAAAGAGAGCGAACCATTTATGACTGTCTACAAAGTTGAGAGTGGATGCGAGGAGATTTTGACAGCGACCGCTGACTTGCTGTACGCATTTGATCTAACAGCTGGCAACAGCTGCGAACTAAGCCACTCACAGAATGCAGAAAACAGTGAAATGAGTCTCATGAGCATAAAGAAAATCATCAAGACGACATTTGAATCAACCAGAAATTTTCCAGTTGAGAGGAAAACGAAGATCATCAAAAGATTGTTGCTCAGATGGCATCCTGACAGAAACTCTGACAGTCAAAGACAAATGTGTGTAGAAGCAACAAAGTACATATGGGAATTAGAAGAATCACTGGAGCAGAGTAACATACGGAGTGAAGATCGTCAACTGCTTTTCCCACTTTCTATGCGAGTCACAGATACCGGGCGGAACGTCGAATGGCCTTACCGGAAGTTATATGAAGTCTGCTTAAACTATCGAACCGAAGAGAATAAGAAATTCCAAGAACAGCCTGCTCATCCAAATGGCCGACAGTGCCCAGAAGATGCAAACTCGTCAACAGTAGGAGAATTTGATAAACATTTGGATTGGGAAGTAAATCCCCAGCCAGGTTTAGGTCGGAGTTGGTTGAATCAGGCTGAACTTGACTTTAACGCAGCCGTCAGCGATGTGACAGGGAAACTTTTGCGGTACAATCATTGGGCTTGCCACATGTATTACCAGGTGCGTAAGATTCACTTTTATGCCAGAGGCCTAAGGACTAATCTGTTACTTTTGGCCAGAATCTAAAACAGCAATGCTCTGCTGGAGACATTGCGCTTTAGGCCCTAGCAGAGTTTGGAAGTATATTTGGCGATGATGTTTCACTTAGTCATTAGCATGAAGCAGTATCTCGCGTAGCATTGCAGATGTCCTGTAGAACTCAAATATATATATATATATATATATATATATATATATATATATATATATATATATATATATATATATATATATATTACACGAACAAAAATGTCATACAGCATAAAAATACGAAATAATATTACATTATATCACAAATCATTTAAAGCCAATAGGGTCAACGTGTACTCAAATTCTGACAACTTCTTTTGTTATGCTCCTCTCATTGGCCGCTTCCAACTAATGAATATTCATGACCAATGACGTCACTGTTTACAAATTTCGACATTTCAACGGACCTTCTTTTTCACACTTAATTCAACGTAAATTGAAATATACTGTAAACGGCTACTCTTTTAAACCAACGGCTTAAAACGAGCTCATCTAATTTACTTAGGTGGCGAAAACGGGCTAAACTAATTTACTTAGGTGGCGGAAAAGAGCTTAAACTAATTTACTTCAGTGGCCAACAGGCTGAAATTAACGATCTTGTCGGGTTTAAACGGGCGAATTTTCACAAATTTGTAAACAATGAAGGTCATAATAAATTTCACGCACAATGGAAACTACATTTTCAAATTGTTTTTAAGCCATCTTAGGACGGGCAATAATAATCTAATTTACTTAGGTGGGGAACAGGCTGAAACGAGCGAACGAAAATACGTTTTAATATTGATTTTAAACCGTCTTAAGACGGGCAAAGATCCCGACTTTTCGCCAGCTGGCGCCACGCTTCCGGGAACGATATTATTTCGTTATCAGGACTACGCAAGTAATAATAATATAAACAAACAGAAATTTGTTACGTTATTGACTCACCATGGGCATGGAGCATTTAAAACAAAGCGCTGTATTAACAGTTATTACTCAAATATACAAGAAGCAACGACAGGCTTTCTCACTGCATCTTTTGACGAATTTATCTTTGATTCCAATATGTCTTACATTTCTTCAGGTAGCATTAAAATCACTTAAAGGTTGTCATTATGCAATGAATGCAAGTGAAGCAATCACTGAAGACATCATACGATTGGCAAACATTCACAATGAAGACGACATCAAGAATTGGTCATTGGAGCTCCACAGGAATTTGAATAATATCTTTTGCCTGGAACATGTTATCCGTATCCGACCAACGCCGTACACCATACGAAGTGGAGATCCTACAGATGAGACAGTAACGAAGGTTCAACTTCTGAGCAAGAACATTCTAGACTGGTGTAAGAACTACATAAATGTAACTACTAGGTTTGGTGATACATCATTCAATAAAGTTTTTGATCTACGTCACCTGAAAGAATTTTCCGAAGATGATAGAAAGCTTGATCTGTCGGAGAGGAAGATAGAAGTTGAAGTCCCAGGACCATCAAACTCGATGAAGTCTTGTTCAGAAGAAGGAACGTCTGCATGTGCAACTTATCCAAACGTTGCTGATAACTCGGAAATTTCGATAAGTATGTCTGCGATGGGATCAAGCGCTAGCCCAAAAGCTGTAAACGTGAAACATTTTGCACCTACTGTCATGCCCTCGACAGAGAAAAAGAGGCAACGAAGACGCAGAAGGCACTCTGATCAAGGGACCTTATCCAAACGGAGGAAGATCTGGAGCAGTGATTATGATTAGTCTTTAATAAAGGAGGCAATTAACGACAAACGAGGGCTATGAACATTTACTATATTTTATATAATAGGCCTACCTAAGTTTTAGGATATACTTACTTACTAACTTACTTCCTAGATAAATTTTTTATTGAATATTTCTCCACGATGTCGCAGGGTTAAACAACTGAACCAACCAAGCAGACGAACTAAGGAATGTTTATTTATACTTACAGTAGTCGAGCTGAAGAAACGTCAAAGGCTGTCTGGGAATTAAGCTCAATGTTAACTTAACCACTGATATTAAGTGATTTTAATTTATATGATATGATAGAATTACTTCTATTAACAATAACAACAATGGCAAAAATAATATTGTAATATGGGCTGAGCAAATATAATAACATTTTAAGGGGTAAAAACAGTTATGCTTCGTCGTATCTTGAAATCCTGATGCAGATTGATGTTATGCATATTATTGAGCATTTAATTATTTATTTGAAATTAAGAGCACTTTCTGCTTAAGTACCTCTCTGGAAAAGTAGTAGGCGTTATTTTAATCTAATTCACAGTTTTCATGTCTTATGAAAGTATAGTAGGCCCTAATGCTGCTGAAAACCTTAAGTGGCATCTAAAAAGTAAGGTTAGGTTCTTCTTATCAAAAGTTTAATTATGTTTAATATCTGATGCAGTAAAAGGCCAAAACAGTTCAGACTTACCATGAAGTATTGTATCATTTTAATAGATCTAATCATCCTAAGACGTAGGCCTATTCGTGCAGTTTTGTTTAATAATAAACTCGGTACCGTACCGCTTAAATAAGTACCAATTGTCAATGCTGTAACAGTGTAACAACTGAGAGTTGCGAATATGGGTGAGATATAAAGGGCAATGCACTAAGCTAACCCAGCCAGCACATGCACATTGGGCCAATGTTGATCCAATATTGGAGTGCTGGCTGGAAATTAAGCTCAAAATTAAGCACTGATATTTTTATTTAATTTAAATTTAAATAATATGGCAGTGCTAATAGGCCTACTATTAATAATACCAATAATGAAAATAAATAATATTATACTATAAGCAATATATAAAATTAACATGTTCATAGGTAATAATTAGTTATGCCCCCTATTGTCACATCTTGCAATCCCGATGCCAGCCATGGAGGAGTCTTGAACAGAGTTGACAGTTCACATCATGTTAGGCCTATATCCTGGGTCCCGGACTGTGTTGCACCGAGAATAAGGAATGACGAGAGCCTTAGCGGCTCCCGTTACGTAACACGGTCGCTGAGATTCGAGCAACGCCGTAATAGCTGCATGCATGTTCTGTATTCCAGTTTTAAAAAGTTAACACCGTTGCCATCTGACGAATTATATTATGATAATAATAATTACAGTTGGCCAATAATATTGCACTTAGTAATTACTAATTGTATTTGGTAGGGACAGGTCACAGGTATTGGGCATAGACGCTATAATTATCACTTCAGCAAGAGACCTCAGTGCACATTTGTTGTGCTGCTCCCCTTTGCAGAGACCGAGTTTAAATGCATGGTCGATTTGGTATGCAGCCGCATGCAATAGAGCTTCTATTGATCAAGCAAAGCCCACTCACGCCCGACCAAGGCTTTGCCCAAGACCCCGCTGGCGCTGCGCCTCCAGATCACCACTCAATCGCACTCTGTGTATACATAGACTCGACTCCCGTATGCATGCACGCGTACACGAAATGTCGCGGAACACAACTAGACCGCTTCTGATAGGAAGATGATGTAACTTAACTGAGACTCTGAGCTCAGTAAGAGAAGTTCTTTTGTAGGCTACATGGACCGCGACAACACGAATGGATTCTTTAATTCGTCGTTTTGTTTGCACGATTCGGCAAGAAATTTATACGCGTAAACATCCCACGCATAACAAGTGAGTCATTCTGTCTGACTTCGGAAACCAAGAAAGGGTTTCGGTTTCGGTTTTCGAAAATAGTTAATTTTAGAAACCTGCTGCTAAGTTATCAACTTGAACTCAAGTCTATCAGCCATTCAGCCTAGTTAGGTTAATTAATTGTCACTGAGAAGCGATAAACTCCAGAAATGACACTAATGTGGTTAGGCCAAATTTTAATCTTTAAAACGCAAAGCATAGGCCCTACGCTTCTTTATAGAGACAGTATGGCCTCGACCCTGCTAATTTTGCAATGAAAGCTCGGGCGAGATCATTCACGACAGCTACCCAGTGTCACTACGCTCAACATTGAATAAATCAACCGTGCCAGTCACTTTCTACATTAAAAATATGATGTTAGAAAGGAATAAAAATAAATTCCACCTCTTTATATACTAACAGTATATAGGCCTATATAATTATCTGGTAGATGCAAGTGTCATTTGTGTAATAAATAAATGTATATATACGACTATATTATATATTACAAATTTACAATCTAGGCTAATCGTATAGGCCTATCATGCATATTTATAGGTCTACTGTCTTTAAATTGGTGGCCCTATTTAGCCTAAGCGGGACTCTGGCTTCTTTTGGGTCTACCGGTTGTTTCTAAATAACCTAGGTTAATATAATTCTATGTCAAACTGTAATTTCTTTTGTCGACATCTTTGAGATTCAACAAACGAAGAATTATAGGCCTAATATATGTTTTGCGTTGCGATAATATGCGGATAATTAATTCTTGTAGGCAGCACTTTTCTAGAGAAAAATGTTCCGGAACTGAACAATAGGTTCCGGAGCTGAACAATGATGGAAGGGCTAAAATCCCGAGAAAAACGGGATTGGGGGTTGGGAGGGCCTCAATAAACACTGAATGGAGTTCACAACACTGAAATTAAATTAAAATAACTAAATTATTGTTTTTATTATTAATATAAATAAATTATTTTTTAGTAACTGAAAAAGGTTCCGGAATGCCGTTCCGGCGCATTCCGGCTGAAAAGATCACTGCTTGTAGGCCTTTTAGGTTGCCTCAGACTGCAATACAAAGGTTACTCATATCTTCGATAGAGATACGTAGTTATAGTTCAGATGCCTTTGTCTGCTATGCAGTATCATCATATGAGCAATGACGTAACATCTGGCATTGGAATTGCAAGATCTGACAATATGAGGCATGACTAATTTTTTCATATAGGCATCCGAATTTACTTTGTGGAGTTAACATATTCCAGTTAACTACATTTGGTTAGAGTGCGGGTTGCGTCCCACGCCTCTGTGTTAGAGAGCGTCCGGATCGCGGTTCACCTCCCGATGTTGGCAGTGGCATATTACAGAGATTTAAATCTCGGGCTAGCACTCTCCATACACGGGGACCTTAAATGGCGTTGCGACCATTCAAACGGGCAGCGGTGGTAAAGGATCTCAACCGATCCGTTCATTTAAAATAACAGGGTCGAGGCCGTACGATTGCAATAGAAAAGTGACATTTACATTTACATTTTACTAAAAAGCAAACAGTGACAGAAGTCCAGCAACGGGAAACCGTTTGATTACCAGTCTTGTTGTCAAGACCTTAAACCTCGAGACCAAGACCAACACAAAGACTTTGAACCTCGAGACCATGACGAAGACCAAGACTTTGAACCTCGAGACCAAGACCAAAACCAAGACTTTGAACCTCGAGACCAAGACCAAGACCAAAACCCCAAAATCACATTTAACCCAAGACTTCTATTCCTTACAAAAAATTGTCTAGTCGGACTACGTACTCGCTATTTTAATGAAAACGTGAGTCTTTTATTTTATTCAGGCAAATTAACTTTAAATGCAGACTGCAGAGAATTCCGAATTCGTATTTTAAAAAGTCCTTCATGCAAAATGTTATTCCAAATGCCTTTTGTATTTTATAAAAACCAATTCGCTCAGAATTTTCTGACAAACACATGCTTATGGGGCCTCATAAATGCCGCCATGTGAAAAAATACTTTCCATAGGTGCTGAAGTCGCTGCCACACACAGTAGCTTTTCAAGCACTGGATATAAATGTACAAATAGTGAGCCTTTACCAAATCCTCCCTGGCTTCAGAAAAGTCTCGGCCGGGCTTCCAGACACAGCATAACTTAGTTGCTGCTACCGATGAGTTTTCCTGACCAACAAGACTTGCGTCCGTCCGTAGGTATTTGTCGTAGGTATGATGAAAACAGGCTTGATAAATGTTTAAATTCTTGAGTTTTGTTGTATGACTGTTCATATTGACAGCCGGTCTTGGTCTTGGTCTTGTGAGACCAAGACCAAGACTTTGAACCACAAGACCAAGACCAAGACTTTGAACCTCAAGGCCAAGACTTTTGGTCTCAAGACCAAGATCAAGACTTTTAAAAACGAACTCGAGTGCTCTCGAGACCAAGACCTTGGTCTCGAGGACAAGTCTATTGATTACAGAACATCGATTATTAAGAACAAGTTGCGTGACAATGAAAATTAAAGTTTGCCAAAGATATTATGGAATAGATCTTCCCAAATCAACCGCGGAGCGCAATGCTCCCGCTAAGCTCTCAGTGAGACAGCAACCCAGCTGCTCTGGAGCTACATGTAGACAGGTTTGATGAGGTTGGAAAGCAGAGTTAAAAGGAATTGTGTGCGAGAGTATGATATGCAGAAGGGACAGTGGCGGCGCCGCCTTTACTTGTGGTACGGCTTTTGCCGTACCACTTTTTAAGGTGGTACTGTACGTTAACAACATACTTTTACGTATAACTTTTTTGCCGTACCCCTAATTTGCCGTTCTACTTTTCAAATCGTGGCGCCACTGAGCAGAGAGTCCAGGAGAGAGAATGAGGTGAAATGATAGCTGATCCCGAGGTTGTCTGTCATATGGTCCCTATCAGAGGTTAAGGGAGAATGACATGACCGGATTGATTGCAACAAATCCGTACTTACACATCTGCTCTTCGCTTTCCGCAATGGGTTTCTATACTCGGTTTCGGTCATGATTGGTGGAGTGACTCTTTCTTCGGATGCGTTCTGGATGTGTATAAATAAGGATTAGTAGTGGCCTATTGCTATTATGGTGCATCAAATAACTTTGAATGAGCATTGAGTGCCTCAGAAGCTCCGGATACGGCAAAAGGCTGGCAAAAGGATTGCTGCCGCACGTTTTCATCTTGTGCTGTTTAGATTGTACTAAGTAGGCTATATTGCATAAATCATGAATTTGTAATATTTCTTGTGTAGGCACCCGTCTACAAAAACATTCTGTATTATAAGAATTAACTCAATAATTTTGTACCCAATAGTGAAGGTTGAATAAAAGACAAGTCCCTCTCTCAGGAGGCAAGGAACCGGCTGCTCTGCAGCTAGACGGGTTTACGAGGCTGGAAAGCAAAGTTAAAAGGAATTGTGTGCGAGTGTATGATATGCAGAAGGGAGTCCAGGAGGGAGAATGAGGTGAAGCGGATCCCGGGGCCCATTCCTGACATGGTCCCCATCAGAGCTTAAGAGGAAGATATGACCAGATTGATTGAAAATTTTTTATTCACACATCTGCTCTTCGCTTTTCGCACTGGCTTTCTGTACTCGGTTGGGGTCATGATTGGTGGAGTGACTCTTTCTTTGACAGCGCTCTGGTTGTGTATTATAAGGATGCGTAGAGGCCTATTGCGATTATGGTGCCTAAAATAACTTTGACTGAGCTTTGGGTGTCTCAGAAATCCCAAATACGGCAAAAGGCTGGCAAATATAGGATTAATTGCTACTACACGCATTCTTCAGCACCGTTGAGATGATAGGGGCCGACTTAGTAGGCTATATTGCAAAAATCATGCATTTGTAATAATAATTTTGTATGTAGGCCCCTATGAACAGAACATTCGATATTACAAGAATTAATTCAGTATTTTTGATTTCCATAGTGCAGAGTGAATAGAGATAAGGGTGTAAGCTGTAACACAAATAAAGACCTGTTAAAATATAGGCCTGTTATGCACTTACTTCAAGTTTTCACACCAGACATAAAGTCTAACGTACGATTAATATTTATGTATAATTATTACTTACAGATGCAGCTTTTGTTGAGTGCAACAAAGAGTAAAATATGGAGACAATCCAATTTGAAATGTAGGTTCAGTTTCATCGACGATTTCAACTTATCCTCTGTTACACAAAAGGCTGCAAAACAGTTGCTCAGTTGGCTGATCAAGGCAAGAAGCTCGAAATACGGTTTAAGAAATGAGACCATAATTATTCTGAACTCTACATTTACTTTAGGCTTTTTCTCCGATTGCATCGACAAGAACGTTCACATAAATAAATCGATATTACTATTTTCGAGTGTCTGAAAGCATTCTAACAGATCACTTGCTTATCACTACATAACCTAACAGCATGCAAAGATATTCTTCTGAAATGGTGTTTGGACAGAGTGAACGCCTGGTAAACCGAATAAGAAGAATTCTGACTGGCTATCCATTTGATAGAGAAGTGCTGAAAGAAATGTTGCAAAATGCAGACGATGCCGGCGCCACTGAAATTCATTTTATCAACGACAGAAGACAACTTCCAACTGAACGAGTATTCGCCGATAAATGGAAGCCAATGCAAGGGCCAGCGCTCTGCATCTATAACAACAAACCATTTACCAAAGAAGACATTACCGGAATTCAGAAGCTAGGAGAAGTTAGTAAGTCGGAAGACCCGACAAAAACAGGACAGTATGGAGTTGGCTTCAATTGCGTGTATCATTTAACAGATGCACCAACGTTTCTCACCCAAGTTGTTGACGAGGAGAGAGTTTTATGTGCCTTTGACCCGACATTAAAATTTGTTCCTGGATCTAAAGAAACCAGTCCTGGAACAATGATGAAGGATGTAGGCAAACTCAAAGAAAGATTTCCTGATGTCTTCAAAGGTTATTTCGAAGAGACGTATGACAACGAAGGTGGAACTATGTTTCGACTGCCACTGCGCAGCGAAGCTATTGCGAGAGATTCGCTCCTTCTGAAAAAAGTAGTCACATCCAGTGATGTTATGAAACTCTTTGAAACATTTAAAAGTGATATGTTCGAAACGCTTCTATTCTTAAACTCTGTTGAAGAAATACACCTGAAGGAAACGGATTTGACAGGTGAGCTGAAAACAATATACTTTGTTAAGGTGGAACTGTCGATTAATGCAAGACAACGCCGACAGAACTTCAAAGAAAATGTAAAGCATTTCGCTGAAAAATTAAAACGTAAAGAAATTCAAATCAAAGATATTCCTGTTAAAGAAGTCAGTTATGAACTAATCACTAACAATTCTGAAGGACAGAACGATAAATGGCACATTATTCAGCGCTTTGGTTTCGAAAGCACAGCTGATATTTCCAAAGAAGTCATCGCAGCCTATCTAAGAAATGACATCGGCCTACTCCCAAGAGCTGGCATTGCATACCGGATTGATAGCACTCGAAGAAACACCAGCGGTAGTAGACTGTTCTGTTTTCTTCCACTGCCAGTCACAATTGATTTTCCAGTTCACGTGAACGGCCACTGTGCTCTTGAATATGAAACTCGTCGCAGCCTTTGGATTGACGATCGCGGAAGCCCAAAGGTTGAGTGGAACAAGTGCATGATGGCGAACATTGTGGCCCCTGCCTACTGTAGGTTGATTCAAGAAAGAAAAGATGCTATTTGTAAGGCAGAGGATACTAGAGATTATCTCTTCAACTATCATCTTCTTTTTCCTACTGTTGCAGAACAGGATATCTCATATATTAGGACTCTGAGTTTGGCCACCTATAAAAGAATTGAAATTCAAAATCTGGCAATTTTGCCACTGAAGATACCCACTAGAAATGAAATACGTGGAGACAAGTGGGTGCCTTTGTGGATAGGTCCAAAAGGGACAGATGATGCCAGCTGGAATCTGTGGACTAAGATGGGTTGGAATGATTCTCATGGGCTGAACGGCATTTATGGCCATTTTGATACCATGACCCATGATATTTGCTTAGGCCCTGGCGTGCATTTAACTGAGCATACAATAGAAGCCAAGTCACAAGTTCTATTGAATACGTTGGTTGAATGTGGCTTTCTGGTGTATGACAGTCCATTGACGATCCACCAGAAATTCAAAAGTGCAGGAGTGGAAACAAAACTGGTCAATCCTGAAGCAGTTGTGTCTTTCTTACGAACATACAATAAACCAAACACACTGCCGGATTGAAGACCTTCCGAAGCCTATTTCTGAGACTCCAATTCGTGACTTGAGTACGCTGACAACGTTGCTTCAATATTGCGTCAGATCTATCAATTTGAAACAAAATATTCTGGGCCTTCCATTTCAAGCCACTGCAGATGAGGTTTTGCGTTGCTTCGATAGTGCATCGATCAAATATGAACCTCGCTTCAGACACATTGTCCCATTCATGCCACACCAGTTCTTAGACGACAGTGTCTTTAGAACGCTTTGTTTGGATCCCAAGCGTGATGTAAAGCTATGCAAAGAATTTACCGTCGAAGACTTCGCACAGGTTATTTGTCATGTTCTGCCAGCCGCAACTTTTTATGGAAGGGATAAATTTGTAGATATCCAAGAAATGATTACAGTTTTCAACAATCCTAATCTGAATTGACTACAACAAGTTTGGAGATTTTTGAGTCATTGCGGAGACGTGAAGCCACTGAACAACTGGTGTTTGTTGCCTGTAAGATTCAATGGAGAAAATGCACTATTTCCAATTTACAAGTACAGGTGCATTACTACATTCAACGAACGTACATTTCCACTACGTTTAATGTTAACTTTACAACATATTGGACTTCCCCAGCCGCATTGCATGTTTCACAGGAGCGACACCTTGTCAATTTATAATTGTCTACTACGAGAAGCTGCAGATGCTGAAACAATCGTCCGTGGATTTGAGGAACTAATACAGTTTGTCTCACCCGATTTGACTCTGGACAGCACCGAGTGCATTAGATTACTTGAATATTTCTCTGAAACATTAAACAATTGGAAAAATGTTCCGAACGCTTTCAACACCATCAAGAAACTCATGATTTTTAAAACGGTCTACGATAAGCGAGTAAGCCTATCTCAGAGTCACGCATACATCATACCACAAGGTATTCCAAACACTGATATGGACTCATGGACTTCGACACAAGGAACTGTTTTTCTAAGAAGCCAGAACGAGCAGATAGATCAACTTCTTCAACGTCTAAATTGTAAAGCATTATCTAAGGCCAGCATCTACTGCAATTTTATTTTCATACATTTTGAATTACTAACTCCAAAAGGACGATACGATCATTTGAAGTATGTGAGGGACAAGCTACTGGTCAGTATGCGAGAATGTGATCGGCAATCTCTAGTTGAGTCCTTAAAGCTTCTTAGATTTCTACCTGCAGCTGATGGAAGCTTAAGATGCGCTTCAGAAGTTTATGACAATACAAATGAGGTATTTCGTGCCATGGAGCAATCAGACGATCTTCTGCCAAAACCATTTAACTCAAAAGAATGGAATGATTTTCTCAAGACTTGTGGTATGATATTTGTTGTTACGCCAGAATTGTTTCTTAAATACGCAAAAATGGTGGAACTCGGAGCTTTATCAGTTATCGATAAAAAAATCCGCAAAAAATCTAAGGTTCTTGTTGAGTTCCTTTGTAAAGGAGATGACAGACTTTTCGGTGAATTTTTAGAGAATCTGAAAAGCATTGCCTTTGTGTTTCCTCACAGCGTTGACCAAACGCACAGCATTTTGCACTCTCAATATGGACAACGAGATATGGAGGGTCGCTTAAAGTTCATTCCTTTCAAAGGAGCCATCTTGCCAACACTTAGTACTCTCGTGTGGAGCACTCAACCGATCTTACCATCAGTTGCCGGTCCTCTGCTTTCTCTGTCTGATGGAAAGTGCGCGAAAGATCTCGAAGTAAATGACGGACCACGATGCGAAACAGTTGCAGAGCACACAAATCAACTATGTCGAAAATGGGTTTCATCCATGCAAGAATTTGACGATCCAGGTACTGAGATATCCATAAATAGGGCACCAGACATTGGAGTACTGGCTTCAGTTCTTACAAAAATCTATAATTTCTTCAAAGACAACTTGGATTACTCTAATGAGGATGTGTGCAAGTTATTACGAGAAACTCCTTTCGTTTTAGACATCAGTAGACGTTTACTTCTTCGTCCAGACCAAGTGGCGGAACATTTGAGTCCAGAAGATGAAATATATCCACATCTAGTCCGAATTCCATCTGACTTGGTCCAATTTTCAACCCTTTTTAAAGCCCTAGGTGCAACGGAAGATGCAACGATTGACCAATACGTTACGGTTCTTGAAAGCATTCATGCAAACACAATAGACGACAAACTAATACCAGAAGATAAAACAGCAGCACTTAAGGCCATAGCTCAGATTTTCAAACGATTTAAAAAGCATGTTGGACAGATCCAATTACAAACGGAACTATTTCTTCTCGGAAATGATGACAGAATTCACAAATCGTGTGATCTGATAGTTGACAACAACTATTCAATTAGAAAACGACTTCTGGATTTTGATAAACCTTTCCTAATTGATCTGCAAAAGGAATGCAATTTAAGATTTTCCGAGAGGCAACTTGAGTCGGTAATAAAGAAGCTTCCTGCCGACAGTCAGCCTTCATTTCTTGCGTCCATTGTAAAGGAGGAGATGATCCAAGATTTCATCAGTGAAGAATCCGCCTTTGCCCTTGGGATGCAAAGAAAACTTCATGCGGAAAAACTCAAATTTGGTTTAATGAGATTAGCTCACCATCGTATTGCAACTACGGAGGATTTCAATGAGGAACATTTAGGCAAGGCGTTAGAAAACTTGAATAATATTAAAGTATTAGGAGTTAATAATATTCAATGCTATTTAGTGTTCAAAGGAAGGCGAATTCCGAACAGTGAACGACAATGTTCATTCTTCGTAGGGCAAGAAATATCAGAAGGTCATGAAAGTTGGTACATCTATGTTGATGAGAAAAGGCTGACAGTGAGCTACACCGCAGAGACGTCTTTGTATATTAAACTGGTGGACATTATTCAGAGAATGACAGGAAACCTACCTGAAAATGCTGTTTCCTTTGTGAGTTGTATGTTAAAGTGTGACACAAACTCAGTTGATGAAGTTCTTGACGACTTCGGCATAGAGCAGTTTACTAGAGACAGACGATAGAGATGACGTGTTTCCCAAAGCATTTGTACTACATCCTTGAATTAGATTTATAACATCTCGGTCGAAGAGACTTTTCAGATTTTGATGGTCCTGGGATACATCTTTGTAGTTTAGCTCACTTCCGGCAGACAAAGCTTTGTTTCGTCTTCTGTAAATTTCTTACAGAAAAATAAATTACTTTATTGAGAGATATATCCCCTTACCCTGGTATTTAAATATATGCATGTATTTCTTAAACTAGTCTAGAATGTTTTTGCCTAGAAGCTGAACTTCATTGGCCGTAGGATCTCATTGACAGTGGACGCAATCAATGAAGAGTCTTCTCATATGGAAAATTTCTGGTTCATTCAAACGCTGCCTTGTTTATTTTCTTAGTATCGACGAGAATCATTTAACTGTCATCTGCTTTCAATAAATGGCCGACTTCGCAGTTCTTGGCAGACGTTATATCGAATGCGGACAGCAAGTCGACGCTTGCTTTCCTTAACTCTTCGCATTCCTAACTTAGTAGACAACCACTTTGAAACTGTATTCCAAGACCATCAAAATCATCGAGGTCTCTTTCATAAGAAGACTTTTCTGCCAGCGTAAATGGTGTCACAGTCGTTGCTATTTCAGGAAGTAGCTATGCCGTTGGAATGAAACGATGCCTCAAAACGGAAAAAAATTGGAAGACCACATCTTTGCAGCTATTGTCACATTATGAAAGAAAAGGAATCACGAAGAACTCTGACCAGCGAGGCGCTTCAAGACAGGGGATGGTCTGCACCAATGATTGTGAATACAGTTACTGGAAAGAATTCAATTACATACACAAAATGGCTATGGGAAGTTATGAGTTATAGGCCTATGTAAATGTTGCATTAAAGATTTCGAAACACATGACACAGGGTAAAACAACTGAGCGTTTACCAAGCGGACAAAGCGATTTTTTTATTTATTCTTAGAATGGTTGACCTTAAAATGCCATTAACATCAACAATTTTTCAATAGTTTGTTTGCCTATTTAGTGTAACATTAAATGTTATTAAGATTGCGAGTACTATACGACTTAATGGTTTGTTGTTCGTTGTTTGCATGCTAATGTGAAATGTTCTTCCCATACTATCTAAATATTGTACTCTGATTGAACTCTGCACACTTTGAGAAACTTAGAACAATTAATAGAAAATGTTCTGTATTATACATGTATATGTCTAGGCTTGCGTAGACTGTTTGACTAAAAACAAAAACTTCGAAATCTCTCCTGATGTCCATCCATCCTACTCCACACGTCCACTTCACCATGGGCATTATAATTACTTTGAAATAATTTAACGCGCGCAGTCGCACATCAGTAATTTAATTGACACCTATTGAATTCATACATGTATATTTCTTACATATTTCTAGAATGTTCTTGCTTAGAAGCTGAGCTTTATTGACCGTAGGATCTCATTTACAGTGGACGTAAGAAATGAAGGCTTCTCTCAGATCTCAGAAGGACATTGCTCAACAACAGAGGGAGGATTTGATCAGGGCTGCTGTGGAAAACGATCAATTCCTTCAACTAGACTTCGTAAATAAAGTGATCGATGACTTTCCTGGATTTCTACCAGGCTGCCAATGCTGCACCCAGGTTCAGACCGCATTCCCTCTGAACTCACAAGGCACATGGCCGAAAATATACCTTCCAGTTCCGCTTCTGAAACAAGTCATTCCAACTTTCAGAACCTCTGAAAACCTCCACATGTTCTTCCCAGTTCGCCATTGTCGGCCTAGTAGTGTCACATGGACAGATATGTCCATAATATTTATGTCATGTGTGCTAGATACGATGTTTCTGGATGTAGATTTCTTATTTGCCAACGGCAGGCAAGAACGAGCGTAGGCTTAGAAAGCCTTACTCACCGGTAAACAACGTCAGTAACTGTTGCATATGACAGGCCAACTCAATGCGCAAACAGAGCACGTACTTCTATTGGCCCTGTTGCCTTCCACGATTTGCGATAAAATGTAATATTAAATCCTATGCTGCGTCTAATTAACTCAACAGAGCACGATAATATGCGCTTGCGAAGAAACAATGTTCTCACTGCACCGTAAGTATAACCTAATTATAGCCTAATGCTAATGGCAATATCGAGGAGACAGAGGCAGGAGACTTGTTGATGACTTAAAGCAGAGACCAGTTTATTATACAGAGACAAGCAGAGTTTCTGTCGAGTGGTGTTTGGCAGTGTTTAATCTAGTCCCCCTCTTCTGGGAGGGGAAACCAGGTTTCTCGGAGGACCAGCCAATTTTTCAGACTTTTCCAACTTTCATCCAGACTTTTCCAACTTTCATCCAGACTTTTTCAAAGGCGGTCGGAAAGTGACCGTTTCTGTAGAGAGACCGAGGGAGGGAGACAGACAGACAGACAGACAGACAGACAGACAGACAGACAGACAGACAGACAGACAGACAGACAGACAGACAGACAGACAGACAGACTGACAGACAGAGCTTGATTATTTTGGTGCCTTGGCCTACAGACACGAGGACAGAGAGTCTTTGAGAGGGTGGGAATAGGATCTATTTCATATTGTTTATTGGGGGAGAGAATTCAATTAGGAGGCGTGACACTTCAGAAGCTAGAGGAAAAGTTGGGAGAGAAGATTGACAGACGGAGGGAGTGGAATTGATATGAGACACTGGTTCGGTGTAAGAGGAGGATGCCGCAGAGGAGAGTGTGAACTGAGTATGGATTGCAAAAAGAAGCGAATGGATCAGATTTTAAAAGAGAAAATGAGCACAAGTTATCTGCGATAGAGGGATAGGGTAGGGAGTGTGGAAGTGGAGAGGGACCTTGCGGTACCGGATACCTCTATGAGAACGAGAGCATGAACCTTGAGATTCGTGTAGATCCAATCAGATTTTCAGATATAGGCCTACCCTCGCCTCCCGCGAGTGATGACTCTTGACTGTGTCTGTCGATGGATGTGAGTGTCGTGCAATAAAGACGGGTCTCCTGGCCGATTGCGTTTTTTCGATCCCTGTTCCGTTCTATATTTTTCGGCAAAATGCGTTTGCTTCCAGGTTCCGTTCAGGACCCTGCTTGGGATAATTTATATTTACGACGCTCTGTCCCTCTGTTCGGTAAGGGCTTCGCGTAATCGGTGCTTGCTATCTAGGATCCCGTAAGTTTCATTCAGGTACTGGACCTCCTGGATAGGAAAAGTCGTGCAAGTATCTAGCCTAATTGCTACAGCTTACGTTCACTGGTCCTGTTATCCGAATTTACTGTATGAAGTTAAAGCATATTCTTCTAAAAAGCAAACACATTGACAGCAATCCAGCAACGGGAAATTGTTTGATTACAGGACACCGATTATTATAAATTCTATAGGGCCTACCGGAATGTAGACCCCGGAGAGAGAGAGAGAGAGAGAGAGAGAGAGAGAGAGAGAGAGAGAGAGAGAGAGAGAGAGAGAGAGAGAGAGAGAGAGAGAGAGAGAGAGAGAGAGAGAGAGAGAGAGAGAGAGAAAGAGAGAGACAGACAGACAGACAGACAGACAGACAGACAGACAGACAGACAGGCAGACAGACAGACAGACAGAGACAGGGACAGAGACACAGACAGAGACACAGACAGACAGACAGAGGAGACAGAGGGGTAGAGAGAGCTGAAAACCAAATCTATTACCAGTTTCCCAACATGTTAACTGTGCCCATGCTAATTCATTCATTCGAGAATTAATATAGCGCCCCTTCAAGGAAGCTAATCAGAGGCGCTCCCGACACTAGCACGCTCAAGCAGTACAGTTTTGATTAGTAAGAATCAGGCCGGAGGAGGGACCCCAGGGCACAAGCAAAGCTCTAAGGGAAGCCCAGTCTTGTTGTCAAGACCTTAAACCTCAAGACCAAGACCAAGACCAAGACTTTGAACCTCGAGACCAAGACCAAGACCAAGACTGTGTACCTCAAGACCAAGACCAAGGCGCTGAACCTCAAGACCAAGACCCAAACCAAGACCCAAAAAATCACATTCAGCCCAAGACTTCTTTTCCTTATAATAAAAGAAATTGTCAAGTCGGACTACTCTCTATTTTAATGAAAAAGTGTCTTTTATTTTATTCAGGCAAATTAAATGCAGACTGCAGAGAATTCTGAATTCGGTGCCATCTCGATAATGATATGAGAATAGTGATTACACTTCGTCAGTGGCGTCACTAGGGTTGGTGTCACCCGGTGCGGTCGGTCATGGTGTCACCCCACGGACCTCCTCCCTGATTGTCTTACCAGACCATACAGCATCCTTAGTAATGTTTTGTACTAAAGTTACTATTAAATCATAATTCCTGTAAATCACTGAATGTAATGGTAATATTAGTGACATAAACAACTATAGCAGAATTAAAATTACAAATGGATATCTTTTATTTCTTTCATTTGCCATCAGATCAGCAGTTACATCATCAAAATCAAATTAGCAAATATTAATAAAAGCTTGAACTATGGAGGGTAATGAAGGTGCCTGCAGCTTTTACAGGCCTCATCTCTTATTTAGTTTCTCAGATCTGTGTGTCCGTCATACGATAAACGCTGTGAAATGTATGGAATGTCACTGATGATGCCTAAGGCCTGCATCGGGCGATGCCCGATGAGAGGCCGTTCGCAGACCACCCTACTGATGCTGCCTACGGCCTGCATCGGGCGAAGGCAGCATCGTCCTATGCAGGCACACATGCGCTGGTAACCATGCCTGAGAGGCTGAATTATAAAAGCGGGTATAGTTGCAACGACAAACCTTCGACCACGTGGGACTTTTTACACCGAACCCGTATTTTCACATGGCCAGCTTTATGTTGCATTGTCGCGTTCAATAAACAGGACAACATCAAAGTACTCATCAAGAAAACCGACCGTCAAGGTCATATGGTAAATGATGCTCGATTTTCACTACCAATGTCACTCATAATCAAGCATTCCAATAAACAAATTATTTTCTCCTCCTATCAATCCATTCTTTTTCTTTTTCAACCCGTCATATCACGGGCAAATAGGCCTACTCTGGTTATAAAATAATGTTCAAAGAATACAAATTTTATATAATGAGGAAAAATAATTGGAAATTTGGCTGAGTATTTCTTAAAACGTTGTAATCTAGTAATCAGGCTAGCAATTAAAAATATTAAAAATATAAATTTAGACTATGGAAATATGCTCATAACTAAAATAATAAAAAAAAACAGGAGCAAATACGCAAGCATTTCAGCACTTAGTGATATTCCTCATTAAATCTGAACTTTCCTTTCCTGGCTTTCAAAACTGCGAACTTGTCAATCACTTCATCGAAATCAATGCCTTTTGCACTCGCTTTCAATTGATAACTTTTTTTATTTTTCTCCTGTTTCTCCTTTAATGAATAGCCTACTTCGTTTCTAAAAAAACGTGTTTAAAATACTTATTAGGGGAATTTAGGGCCTACCATAGCATTGCAGCTAAATACCAGAAAATTGGACGAAATCTGCAGCGATTATAAAATACCACACGAAAACGTGAAAAACAACGCATGCTTGTAGCATGTGCTGACGAAAGTTACGAAACAACGTGACTTGAAGCGTTTTGTAATTGGTTAATAATGATGGCACTGACCGGAGCGCATTAGAAGGTTCAAAAAAGTAAACTAGCATAGAGTTTCAGCTGTACATGTAGGTAAATTAATAATGGTACATTACATGTAAGCTAAGCTTACGAAAATTTGTTGGTTGTTATCTGTTATTGTTAATTTAAAAATAATAAATTTATGCTGAAACTCTGTACGCAATTTTCTTGACAGTCATTTTGTCATTTTGGTGTCACCCCTCTGAGGGTGTCACCCGGTGCGGTCCGCACCCCCCGCACCCCTTCGGGACGCCACTGCACTTGGTCAATCGTACTTAATAAATTAGTAATTGTACTTGTCGGGGACTTGGTAGTTGGCACAGTAGCTCATACATAGACTACAGCATTTCAGCAACAGACCTCAATGCACATCTGCTGTGCTGCTCTTTGCAAAGACCGAGTTTAAATACTTGCTCGATTTTGTATGTAGCTGCATGCAATAGAGCTTCCCTCAATCAAGCAAAGCCCTCTCATGCCCGACGGGGTCTTTGCCCCAGACCCCGCTGGAGCTTCGCCTCCAGACCTCCACTTAATCGCGCTCTGTATAGACTCCGGCATGCATGCACGGCATTGAACGTGTCGCAGAACACGACAGCACACCGCCTCAGTTACTGTTATGAAGACGATTATGTAACTTAACTGAGCTTAGCTCAGTAGAAGCAGTTCTTTAGTTAGACTACATGGGGCGCATCTACACGAATGGATTCTTTAATTCATGTTTTGGTTTGCACGATTCGACGATACATGCGCGTCAACATCCCACGCATAACAAGTTAGTCATTCTGTCTGACTTCCGGGAAACCAAGACAGTTTCGGTTTCGGTTTCCGAAAATAGCTAATTATAGAAACCAGCTGCTAAGTTGCCTACTTGAACTCAGATCTATCAGCCTAGTTAGGTTAATTAATTGTCACTGAGAAGCGATAAACTCCAGAATTGACACTAACATGATTAGGCAACATTTTAATCTTTAGAACGCAAAGCATAACAGGGATGTTTCGATGGCGATTTGGCTAGCCTACTGGCAATATCAAGTCGCCAATGTCAGGGCTCGTCATAGATCGATACTCCAGTTCGGAGGTCAAATGCTAGAAAGCGGAGTTAATGTAAAATGTAAGTGTATAGGCCTAATGTAGGCCCTATAGGCCCTACGCTTTTCTATACAGACTGTATGGCCTCGACACTGCTAATTGCTTCACGACCGCTGCCCAGTGTCACTGCTTAAAATTGAATAAATCAACCGTGCAAGTCATTTTTTCTACATAAAAATATGATATTAGAAAGGAATAAAATGAATTCCACTAAGTTTATATATATCTGGTAGACGCAAGTGTTATTTGCGTAATAAATGAATGTATATATATTTTATAACTATATTATATATTACAATATTTATATATCATGCAGATAATTAGGCTATATATGTAGGCCTACTGTCTTTAAATTGGTGGTCCTGTTTAGCCTAAGCGGGACTCTGGCTCCTTTTGGGTCTAGGCTACCGGTTGTTTCTCAATAACCTAGGTTAATATATTCTATGTCAAACTGTATTTTCTTTTGTCGACATTTGTGGGATTCAATAAGCGAAGAATTATAGGCATAATATATGCTTTGCGTTGCGATAAATATGCGGATAATTAATTCTTGTAAGCCTACATAGGTTACATCGGACTGTAATGCATAGGTTACGCATATCTGTCGATAGAAAGACGAGACGTAGTTAGGCCTATAGTTCAAAAGCCTTTGTCTGCTTATGCAATATCATCATATGAGCAATGACGTGATAGATAGCATCGGAATTGCAAGATCTGACAATAAGAGGCCTGACTAATTTTTCATATATAGGGCCCTATGGCCTAGATAGAAATGTTGCTGCAGGCTGGCCCGTGCAGGCAGACACCAGCGTAGGCTTAAGAAGCCTCTGCTCGCATTGCAACTGTAAATTATTATGTAAGATGCATTTTCAACGCAGAATCTGAGTAGGCCTACACGTTGGCGCGGTTGGCTTTTCATGATTTGCGATAGAATGTAATATTATTTCCTATACTGCGACCAATTAACTCAACAAAGTAGGATAAAATGTGCTTGTGAAAATTACTTCTTAACGCACCGTAAGTATCACCTAGTTACGTTCATTCATTCATTCATTCAGAAAATTTATATAGCTCCGTTCAAACGCGCTATAAAAATTATATATAGTATATATATAGTAGTATATGTATAGATAATTAGATATATATACATATATACTACATATACCGCTATATATATATGCTACTCAGAGGCGCTCCCAGCCCAGCCCCGACGAAAAGAAGTTTTCAAGTGTTTTTTGAAAATGCATACAGAATCCCCATCTAAGACAACATTCAGATCCAAAGGGAATCTTTTCAAGGTAGATAAACAGGACCTACAAAGTTGAATTGAATACAAAGTATGACCTAATTACTGTCAAACAGTGCAGATATGATAAGGCAGTTGATGTCTGCCAAAAGCCACGCTGTACGTGACCCAGTTGGCAGATAATCTCGTGCTCTGTAAAGAGACTAAACGAATGCGCATGGCTATAAGCCATTTGTGCTATTTGCAAAAAGCTATAAGCCTATTTAGATTTTGTATAAAGTACAGAGCAAGTTAAATATGTGTAGACCTAATGCGTATATGACACAGTTTAAACATAGACCTATATGTAGCAATATACCATACGAATGCAGCATTGCCTCCCAATAAGTCCCCACAAAATTATGTTTGCCCAACAGCAACGCCAAATGTTGAATACGAGCTTAGAATATGACAATATTTCGATATGGAGTAGGCCTATGTGTCCTATAGTATATTCTTATCTGAGCTAATATCTAGGAGATATGAAGCAGCCCATAATATGAGAATGCCGTCGTATGGGCTTCGTATGTCCTACATAAATTGCTGTTGAAGTGCTTCACCGACTCCATTAATAAGTACAGTAGAAATCACTGCTGTCTTATCTGTAAGCCTAGTATCCGTTGCATAGTTATTAGACAGTATTCTGAGCCGGCGAATAGCGTTGCATCGGAACGCCTTGCAAGTTAAACAGGAAGTAGGCTTACCTTTCACTGTTAAGCTTTCAGGGCAATTGTTCGACTTCGTAAAGCCAGCTGTACACCGACCGACTGAACCGAACCGAACTGATCCTATTTTCCAGCGGAATCAGATCGTGTTGGTGTCCGATCGTGAGGGATCGGATGGGATCAGTGTAGGTTTACGACAGGAAAATATTCAGTTGAGGACGATCGGTTTAAGTGTGAATGTGTTCAGAATTGCCGATTTTGATCGAGCTGATAATCCGATAAGAAAATCGGATCGGATTAGACAATCGGATCGGATTAGACAATCGGATCGGGTAGGTATACGATACATTGCCGTGGAAATTTGGGTTGTAGTATAGTACATCCTGGGTTGTCTCGTACATTTTGCATTGAAATGAACTCCAGGGTTCGGATGAGTAACGAACATTTAATTATACCCTGCCAGAACGCCTATACACCTATGTAGGACCAATATTCCAAATCGGGACCCATACAGAGTCCATATGGGTCCTATCTAATGATCATGGACAAGGTGGAAGGGTTTTCTTCAATGCAAGCTTCTACAGGGTCTGTGTTTAATGCAAACGTTATCAACCGATGGCGCACCAAAACCACACCGTAATCAAGTCAATACCCAGAAGGGCTGCTCGTTGAGAAAGAGAGACAGGCTGGATCAGCCAACTGTAAAAGGTCAATGAGGTCATTCTTGAGCCGGGACCTAACTGGCCGAAGAGACCATAAAGAAAGCACAGATGCGTGGAGAGGATTTCAAAATTCATATCCAGCAACTGAAAAAGCTCGTCCAGCAAGAACAACGCCATCAGATGATTTAGTTGAATAGTGATAACAATAGGGCCTATACAATGATACAAGCACGATAGTAGTCCGGGAAAACGGACGTTTGAGTGAGGAAAACACTAGAAGTAGCCTCCGTCCCAGTATTCGTTTTCGGATTCAAAGTAGAATATCTAAGCTGATAACGTCGGGAGGGAGTCTACTCTAGTATGTGGTAGGAAATTCGGTCAGAATACCCAATACTGCAGAGTGAATAAGAAGCCTCTGTTTCAGAGTGTGGGCTGCTACATAAAAACAGAGATGGTAATATGTAGGCATGATATGCGCTTAATTGCTTTTTTAAATGAGCGGTCGCCTAACAGGCTGCCAAGCAGGGCTGAAAGTGAGCCGGGTCTGTCCGGGTCTGCGACCCGGCAGTCATTTTCGCGACCTTTCTTTGCCGGGTCTTAGCCGGGTCGAGTGTTTAAGCATTTATAACATATAATAAGTATAAGAAATTACAGAAAACGTAGTTTCAGAGAGATAAATTCCACCCACCTTGAAGAAACACCAAAAAAGGGCAAGAAATGCAATTGCGCGTGATGGTTTAAAAGTTGTAAGAGGCGAAGGACTAAAAAAAGGTCATCAACTTTTTCAGAAGATGAATAGGAAATTTGTCGGAGATGAATTTGTAGTACCAAATTTTTTGTGGAGAAGAATACAATTTTCTTCCGTGATCAGACCCGCGCTCGCTATTAGACCCGGCTACTTTTTCAAACCACTTTCAGCACTGCTGTCAAGACGTGTGTTCAATAAGATCTTGATAGGCCTAATTGTACCGATATGTTTCAATGTAACTTACTGCGGTTTGTCAGCGAGCTTGTGAATAAACAAGAATATATTATTATTATTATTGTTATTATTATCATCATCATCATCATCATCATCATCATCATCATCATCATCATCATCATCATCATCATCATCATCATCATTATTAGAATAGGCATAAAGGCTAACGACTTATATCTATGTGTATTTACAGATGCAGCTTGTGTTGAGTACAATAAAGAGTAGAATACTCGAGAGAACCCAGGTTGACCTGTAGATCCAGCTTTATCGACGATTTCATCTTAGCATTTGTTATATTAAAGTCTGCGGAATGGCTGTTCAAATGGCTGATCAGGGTAAGAAGTTCAGAGGCGGACAGAGATAAGTAGCCATATTCTGAACGCTACATTAACGTAATTCAACGAGTAGCGATCAGAAAGTTCACAGAAATAATTTACTCTTACAATTAACTAGTGCTTGGAAATATTCTAATTGGCCCTAGATCATTTGCTAATTACTGTTTGAACTTCTACCCAATAGCAACGCCAAACGAAGAAGAAGCGCACTAGAAAATTACCACGTGGACTTCGTATGTCCTACATATTGTCCCATAGGACACATGTAGCCCATATTGCGATATTCTCATACGGGGTTCCAGATTCCTATATTTCTTGACTTTGCTTGTGGGGTTAGTGGACCTAGCTATGCTATCAGTTGGACAACGCTTTTGAGAATTTTCTTTGCAGGTTTGTAAACAGGGCTGTAGTCGAGCGTATACGCGGGTATACAGCGTATACTTACCTCTAGAGAAATTTGAGAGCGTATACTCATGGCTGTAGACGAGGGTATACGCGGGTATACAGCGTATACTTACCTCTGTAGATGAATTTTTTTGAAAAAGAGAGGTTTTCAAAAAGGTCATCAACTTTTTCAGAGACAAAATCGTAAAAAGTCTGAAAATTTTCTGAGAATTGGTGAAAAGTCAGAAATTTTTCCTAAAAAAAGGTCTTCAAATTTTTTTTACGCCGCTGGTCACCGGTAGCGTATACTCACCTCAAATTTTACCACTACAGCCCTGTTTGTAAAGAAGTTATTACCTTAACCTTTCACGATATGCTTAGAAAATTCCTAACTTAGCCTATAAGTTAGCACACACAGTGGTACAATATTGGACTCATATACTCCAACATTGTCCCAATGTTTGTGTGCTGAAAAGGTAGTATTCAAAGCTCATCAGGAGTCGTAACTTCCTAGCTTATAGCCTACGATGATTACGACCCATCTTTCAACCACCCGAGTCCTTTCATTCCTATTGTACTCCTTTCTGTTTGTGGTTTGAGAGGTTTTTGAGTTTTTACAAATGAATTTTGCAGATGAATTCAATCGCGGCATACTTTTGCCGACACTGATCAAGCAGCTTAAATCAATTCTCCAACAGTATCCTGACGACGGACAAATACTCAAGGTGAGTCCTTGTAGTAAATTATTTATAGTTACAGGTTTAAACTTCAGAGCATGACATGGTGGTATTGTTGCCTCACTGGCCTACGTAGCCCCAACAGAAGCTATGTGCCTCTCTGTGTGACCTTCAAGTAGTCTGTATACTAAAATGTGTGCACGGTCCTGGGCAGAGATTACTGAAACGAGGTTCTACACCCAGAGGTACCCACATCATAACCCCTAGCTTATACTTTACAAATTGTGAAAAATATAAGCTTACGGCTAAGCAATCCCTTTACGCTCATCGTATCTTGATTTCTCATGGGCTCTCTTGCCCCAGGCTTCATGACGTGATACGGGCTACCACTGTCAACCGTATGCTATACTGTTCCCAGGTATGGTCAGGCTTTGCCAACAAGCAGGAACTTGATCATTTGGGCGCAATTATTCGTAAGTTGGTTCGTCTTGGCTACCTCCCTCCTTCGTTTCCTACTTTTAAGGGACTCTGCAAAAAAGGTGATCGTGATATCTTTAATAACATTCTCAAAAGCCTAGTCGCCTCCTCCATGACCTTCTACCTCCCGTTTTAAAGACCGGGTATGATTTGCGCCCTCGTTCCCATAATCTGGTTCTCCCTAGATTTGACTCCCTTACCCGACGAAGCTTCCTGGGTAGGATGCTGTACAGTTAGGCTCTGTTGCTATTATTTCATTTATCATCTAACGTCATTATTACTGTTATATTTTTTCTTTCCTCTTTGTGTAAAATTGTATGTAGAGCGCTGTGCGTTTGCTAGCGTTTATTAAAGAATGTACTTACTTACTTACTTACCTTACATAAAGGATGGCCGTTCTTGCCGACCTTTATGCTGATTGCTGAGTGTCCATCCTTTACAAGAGAGGTTCCTGATAGATAGCTTCTTTAACTAAAGAGAGGCAAAACTGTACAGCTTTGTTTCGGGATGTGACTCTGCCTCTTCCACGTTTGCGGGCAACATCCTGAGAATTTCATTTTCTCTAAACGGAGTTAGTTCCTTTACCCGAAATAGTCGTTCTGTCTCTGTGTTTCTTTTCTGCTACTGGCTCACCTTTCACCACCAACCTTCATCTCGTAACTCTGGAAGCACCGCCATTAATCTGAGACAACAGTCGTTGTCTTAGTTCCAGAGACACGGGAGCCTTATGACAAGTCACTGAGTCTTGCCGCCCTAGGTACACGTGTATCGGGCAACGCCCTTCCCACTATCACACGTCTCTTAACTCCATTTTGGCGTGTAACATTTTCAGCCTCACACCTGTATTTGTCATGCACACAACTTACAGAGTAAGTTCTTATCCCTGGATTTTGTGTTGGCAGTTCTGAACCATTGCAGCTAATAAATTTCGCTTCGAACAATACCAAGGGATCTTTATGGAACTCTGAAATATGGTCCTCTACGACTCACCCAGGACTACGCTCAGTAGTGTCTTCTTATCCTCACAATGCAACACGGGCCATTTGCCTACCTAGCACCTCGGAGTTGACTCATTCCCGAAGGTATAAGGTTTTCGCTCCACAAGTCAGACAATTTTATTATAGTTTCCCGGAGAGTCTCTCATCCGTAGATGTACATTTCTTAACTCACCCTAACCCGGACTTTGATTCATATATTATGCTTTGTCGCCCAGCACGGGGATGCACTGTAAGCTTATATGTTGATGGTCAACGATACCAATTTGCCTTGGATTGCGTGTGCGAGTTTCTGTACACCAAATTACAGCTGTAGCATCGCTTGGCACGATACGGGATTTAGTCAACTGTATCTGTTCTATTTGTGTCTTATGTTGTGGCCTGGCTGACGACAATTATTCCATAGTGATTAACCGCCTCCATGTGAAACACTTGTTCACACGGCATTTCTCATGTGAGGCAGCCATTATTAATATTAGCTCCGAGATACTATAAGGTGCACTGAACTGAAACCAAGTTGCCTTGGATTGCGTGTGCGAGTTTCTGTACACCAACTTACAGCTGTAGCACTACCTCAAATAAGGACCAGCGTCCCATTGACTAAGCAGCTTCTTTAAGTTAACGGGGTGGACCGTGGAGGGGATAACTGAAGGACAAAATGACAAAATGGTTAAATCGAAATAGTATCTATATATGAGAATAGTTAATATGGCGCATTCTAGTAACTCACAACGGCACTGAAAATGAATCGCAACATATTAGAAACTAACGCAAACGAAACAACTTAAATCTCAAACTATTTAATAATTCTTGCCAACCTAAATAAAATGTTTTTTACTTGATAAATCCTACATTTAGCCATTAAATTGGTCGGTCTACCACAGTATACGGTTGTCGGTTGTCCCATCCATAAATATGAAGTTTTTAGTCATTTGTAGGCCTATTTCGAGATAGTGCAGTAGCCCATCAGTAGGCCTAACTAACCTAATACATACGGTTTAAAACTGAAAATGGGTCTAAAGTTCTTAACGTAGGCCCTAATCATTGGAAAATTAACCCAGTCCACCATTGTGCAGATTGTGCAATGCACAAGGGCCCCCGGCGGTCAGAATGGCCCCTGACAGCGAGTAGTCATTTTAGCCTAAAAGTAAATCTACATGTACAGCAAGTTAGCAACAGCGTACACAGTACTGCAAACTCAAATGACTCGACTCTTTAGTATTATTGGCTGAATCTGAAGCTGGAATGTCCAAATGCATGATTTAGTAAACAACCGGTGTGCCCAAACAAAATTCTTTACTTTATGCAGTCTTTGGACGGAAGTAGTTTAACTGACGTATAAATATATTGATCTCATCATTGATATGTATTAATAGTTACTATTTATACATATCAATGGATGTCATGACTCATGACCGAGGGCGACATGTTTCAAATTTATAGAGTTTCTGTTGATATTTTCCTACTACGCAGTATGGAATATTATTACTTTGTAGTACTTTGTGTAATTTAAATTGAAAATTGCATAATTACTTACAGTAACTTACTAATACTTAAACTTACAGATTGTACAATTTAAATCACCGCACTCCCTCAGGCTCAGTTCAAAGTGTATAGAAGGACTATACACTTTAGGCTCAGGTAGGCCTATGTCTAAGTCTTATTTAAGTGGTGCTGCTAAGCGACAAGCACGCGAAGAACTTGCAAAGACGGCCGCCAAAATGCCTAAAATTTCCGCATTTGATAGAATTTAAGTGTAGATAATTCATATTTTAGCAGTCATAGCAGTTGGAACAATGTTTTTAAATTAATTATCTCTAGTTCAATTTTTTATGCTAGCCGGCAGAAATAAAAAAAATGTTTTATAAAAATAAATCAAGAAAATAATTAAAACGTAATTTATATAATTATAATTACTAAACAACTTTTGCCTAACTTTAACTTTTTATACGGTAAATTAATGTCATTAAACTTTAGTGAATAGAGGTTTGCAAATTTAAGTATAGCCTACCTTTAATAGGATGCGGCGACTATTTTACCGTAATCATATTTCAATGGTACAGTGAATAATTTTGCTTAGGAACTCATACAAAATGCAGAGGATGCAAAAGCTCGGAGAATCGTGTTTCTGCTTGATACCACCACTTACTCAGCACGAAAAGAACGCCTGCATAATCCAGACTTAGCAGCTTACCAGGTAAAGTTACAACTTTATTATGAAAAGCAATTGGCTTTATGAGAAAAAGCGATCCTAAGTATTATTTCATGGGTTTAAGAGCCAATTCAGCTATAATGAATACACTGACCGCACACTGTATGTGGGAATATGAGACGGCGAGGGACAGGACTGGCCATCCGCCCTCATATGCCGAGGTTAAGAAAATGAAGTCGCTAACACTTCATACCATGGCTGCCTTAGGGGTAGCTTAAGGGACTGTTCTTAAAAGCGCGTAGCCAAAGAAAATTGCCCTGATGCATTTGGAAGAATACGTAAACTCAAGACAATGTTGCCCTGTTTTACAAATCTTGTCCTTGAGTCACTCTACAAGTCTACTCTATCAACACAGCGTCGTCGAGGAACTCTGAACATGGGGTCATTTGTCAGCTTTGGAAAGAAGTCCATTGGGACTGGGCTCTACGTGCGTGCGTGATCTCATCACTGGTGACTTCCAAGTTATTTGTGCATTGTTCTTGCTTGCCGACTAGTTTCAGTTTTATGACATTTAACATCACTTAGTCTAACGACGGCAGCGCTTTCATGGGGTACTTAAAATGAGCGATATTAGGTGTCATTATAATCATCACATCATCATCATAATCATCATTATCATCATCATCGTCGTTATCATTATCATCACTATTACGACTTTTACGCAAAGGATGAAATCCCGGGGGGGGGGGGTTGAAAACAACACTAGACTAGGAAGAATGGGATGGCTCCTTAAACGTACCCCGGAAAGCATTGACAAACTAGACCATTTAGAAAGTCTACTATTCACCCTCCAATGCCGTTTCAACTGACGGTCTTCGAGATTTACAGATGATTGTATTTCGATTAATTTTACTGTAAAAATATATCTCTCGACTGTTGCAAACAAACACAACACCTTGCGATATTAAATGCTTTTGAGACGAACTAAGGCTTAGAACATTTCCATGTGTTCTTGAGCTGTTTTAGTTGATAGTCTTTTGAGGTTTAATGCGGAGTCGTATTCGAAAACATTCGGCATTTCTGGCCTCAGCCTCCAAGCTGAAAATTCAGCGGCATCTCCTGGATTGGTTTACCCAGTGCTTCCACCTAAAAATCACACCCAGAGGACGATGATGACGACGATGAAGACGACGACAATGATCATAATAATCAATACCGATGATGGCAACAATGACGACGACGTCGACTATGAGATGTTAAATCTACATAATTCGTGCATAATAATCTGATTATGGCTACGTATAAAGATGGCATAATATATATTACACTGGTCAACAATGATTCTATTGCCGATTATATTAGAGCGATTTTAGGGTAAACCTATAGTGCTGATTCCGAATATGGAGTCGGTTTTGCTAGATTGGCTCTAGTTTTTGAGTTATTCGACTAATTATGAGAATTTAATGGTTAAACGGAGCAAAGTAACAAATCGCATTGAAATTATCTCAAATTTTGTACAAACGTGCACACATAAATACATAATGGCATTGTCTTCGGTCTGATAACATTTAAACATGGTAAGCTGATTGATAAAAATCATAATTTTTAGACTTTTCTAAGGCTTTTGACACTGTCAGACACTCTTTCCTGGCCGACCAACTGGCCATTTCACTAAGTTCCATGGTGTCACATCGTCCCTGGCCTGAATTAATGCAAATATTGTGCAGGGCTCCGGCATGGGTCCCACCAATTTTGTTGTAGCCATGTCTGGTTTAAAACCTCTCTACCACTTCAAATAAGCAGATGACTGCTATCTTCTCATACTGGCTTTTAATATCTACACCACTGTTGCAGAACTTGATCACATAAATGCCTGGGCCTAGAGATGCAATCTTCATCTTATCCATTCTAAATCCAGCGACATTATCTTCACCAAGCCCAAGACGATCCTTAAATCCTATCCACCACCTATATGTGGAATCTCAAGGGTCTCTTCTTTCAAAAATATTAGGAATTGAAACAAACCGATAAGTTTGGATTATCTTCTTACATCCAAAAACTGAGCATAAGGGCTAAACAATCCCTTTACGCTCATCGTACATGTATCTTGATTTCTAATGGGCTCTCGGGCCCCAGGCTTCATGACGTGATACGGGCTACCACTGTACGCTATGCTGTTCCCAGGTTTGGTTGCTTTGCCAACAAGCAGGAACTTGATCATTTGGGCGCAATTATTTGTAAGTTGGTTCGTCTTGGCTCCCTCCCTCCTTCTGTTCCTACGTTTGAGGAACTCTGCAAAAAAGCTGGTCGTGGTCTCTTTAATAGCATTCTCAAAAACCCTAGTCACCTCCTCCATGACCTTCTACCTCCCGTTCTAAAGACCGGGTATGATTTGCGCCCTCGTTCCCATAATCTGATTCTCCCTAGATTTGACTCCCTTACCCAACGAGGTTTTCTGTGTAGGATGCTGTACAGTTAGGCTCTGTTTCTATTATTTCATTTATCATCTAACGTCATTATTACTGTTATATTTTTTCTTTCCCCATTGTGTATGTAAAGCGCTGTGCGTTTGCTGGCGTTTATTAAAGAATATACTTACTTACTTACTTAATTAATTAATTAATTAATTAATGCATAGTTAAACGCCATTTGTACGATTTTCTTTTATGTCGGTTATCAGGACAATCACGTTGGAGGCTCCAGCAATTGTCTGCCATCATGTGTCTGTCCCATTTGCTTGATACCTTTCTTCCATGACCTTTATATCTTGGTGAAACCTCTCACCTTGTTCCTCACTGACATGTCCAAGATTATATGGAAATCTATTTAAGTGGCTATAAAGAAAGTGTACCTTTAAGCTCATATTAGTACCCACATTTCTTAAGTTTGTGAGCATGTTTTGCACCAGTTCTTCGTAATTGTCTGCTTAGTTGTTGCCTAAAAAGTTCTGCACAACTAAGACAAAACTGCAACAGGCAGAAGCTTCAGGACCATTCATACATTTTGTGAAATCAGAATCCATGATAAGTTTACGATTCCAACTTATATAGCATTCGAAGTGTCCGGAGTGGGGGTAGGTAAGAGTGTCTGGACATGGTCCGGACAGGGTGTCCGGACAGTTCACAGAGTACAGAGGGACAGCAACTAACATCAAGACATAATCCGAGCCAAACAAGTAAATACATACACACATACAGGCAGACATATACACACATACAAAGACACATAGGCACACAAACAAAGACACATACGCACATATACAAAGACACATACGCACACATACAAAGAAGCATACAAACACACATACAAGGAGACAAACACACGGACGCGATGCTGGCCGGCAAATTCGGTACAAAACACAAAATTAAAATATTTAGAACTTGTTTATTTCGAGGTGTCCATTATCTCATGAACTAGAGCCAATTCGAAAAAACCACTTCCATTTTTGAATTCAGTGACCCCGAAATACCAAAGAATTGTTCAAATATCCTTGGCAACGAGAAAATGTTTTTAATTTGTTGACCAGTGTTATGTAATAATTCGTGTACCATACTTCAGGGTCCGGCCTTGTACGTGTACAACGACGCCGTATTCACAGCTGATGACTGGAAAGGCATTCGAATGCTCAACGACAGCGTCAAACAAAAAGACCCCATGAAAGTGGGACGATTTGGACTCGGGTTCAAATCCGTCTTTCACATGACTGGTAAAAGATTATTAACCCACCCATTCTTTCCTGGCTTCTATTAAAGTAAGAACTAGTTTTGGAAATAAAACTCTAAGCTGTTGAATTTGATATTTGAATAAACTGCGAAGTGATCTGGTCGATCTGATTCACTCTATCGAGTGAATATCAAACTAGATTCCGCTTGAAGAAACCGTTAGTAACTTACACCCGATACTCTTTCAGATTTGCCCAGCATCTTCAGCGGAAATGGAATCGGATTTCTTGATCCACATGAGCAGTACTTTCAAGTAGAAGAAAACGGAAGAAGATATCCTACATCGTCATATCTGTGGGACCTGAAAAGGAATAAAGAAGATATTCAGCACCTTGAAGACCTGTTCCTACCATTTCATCAAGATCTCTTTGGAGTAACGAGCCAAACGTTTTCCCACGGATTCTACAAGGGAACAATGTTTCGCTTCCCTTTGAGAGGACAAGGAATGCACTCAGATCTATGCGACACGAAGTACGATGCCTCAAAGGTGCGAGAATTGTTCCGTTCATTGGAAACAGATGCACACATCATGCTACTTTTCCTCAAAAGCCTAGAATGCATCGAAGTTTATGAGAAGACATCACAGACTGAAAGTCCAACGAAAATCATGTCCATCAACATTGCAGAAAATCTAAGTGAAGAGGTGAGAGAAAACAGGGTTCATCTAATTAAACAGATTGAAGCTCACAAAAATGGAAACATGACAGATCCAGTTTCCATCATTTATCTAATGAATGTGGAATTCCAGAAACACCAGAATAATTATTCGACTGAAACCAGTAAGTGGATCATTTCTCAATATTATGCAGGAAATTCAGAGCTAGAATCTGCAAAAGACATCAGCAAAAGTCTTGGATTGCTGCCTTGGGTCGCCGTTGCATTGCCAATCCAAGAAAACTCTGCAACTCCTTCGTATTTGACGAAACCAAAGGGTCATATATTCTGCTTTCTTCCGCTTCCTCTGGAAGAGACCAGCCCTACTGGATTGAGGGTCCACGTACATGGTTACTTCGCAGTTGATTCCAACAGAAGACACCTGAAATGGCCAACAGCTGATCAGAATATGAATCAACTGACAGATAAAGCCCTGATTTGGAATGAGTTCTTGGTCAATAAATTATTAGTCAAGGCTGTAGTGAAGTTGGCTTTGCACGTAGCCAATCCAGAAAACAGGTTGCGACATGATCTCATATTCGACATTGTACCCGATCAACTGACGCCACAGTGGAAATACTTAGCAGAAGAATTCTACAAGCAGCTTTCCAGTCTAAATATATTTTATTCATCAGTTTCAGGAGGACAATGGATGAACAGCGGAAATGCAGTGTTTGACAACATTGAAGATAACACTGAGCCACAAGCTCTAATGAGACGCATTTTACTTGAGAATCGAATGGGGCTTGTTTCTGCACCAATCTTTCTAAAGAATCACTTTGAAAATCAGATTACACCAAAACTTGTCTGCGAGTCTCTGAAAACGGTCCAGAATAAAATTTCTTTAAATGACCAGGAGAAATTGCTTTTACTGGACTATTTACTTCACAGCCTGGATAACCTTGCAGATCTGATCGATGCCAACCTTCTTCCACTTGAAGATGGTTCTTGGACCGATTTTAAACAAAGCCAGACTCAAGAACATGTATACATTGATTCAAAAGACCATCCGAAATCACTTCTTCCAGGACTGGAGGAATTGTTTTTGCGAACAGATATCCAGATGTTTGAAGCACTGCAGAACCTTGCACAATTAAGTGAGTTGTGTTATACTTTTCTTAAATTGCTATAAATAGGGATCATTACATTTAGCTTTGCACTATAGGTTACTTCTTTACGTTTTAATACGACCTGATATATTCAACAGTTAATACTCAGGCCCACTTTATAGGCAAACGCAAGTTATCACCTGCTACTAATATGTTTCGATTGACTTTTATTTGTGCAGATATCACTCAACTCGTCTTTCTAAGCGAATCATCAGTTCTCTCTTTGCTGCATTCAATATTTCCGGCTGGCTGGAAAAACAAACCTAGAGCTGAACTCCGAGAAGCTCCTCATCTCTCCACTTCATGGATCGATAGACTATGGGACTACCTGAACATTCACTTTTCATCTGACTTAATGGACTTTGAAGATTTGCATATAATTCCAGCCGACGATTGGCATGTTATTCCGCTAAATGGCGAGACACCATTGATAGTATCTAGTCATTGTAGTACAACGCTTGAACCAAACGTAGAAGACGTGATGAAGAAGATAGGAATCCAAATTATAGATGTTTTGTCATCACCTATTCGAAATCATCCATGTGTTCTTGGGAAGTATATCTTTCTGCCGAATACAACAAATGAGGGATTATTTGGTGCCATTAGAAAGTTACAGGAAAGTAGACAGCAGGAGATAGATTATATGACGTTGAACAATTCAGAGAAGAAGGTTTTGCAGAAGTTTATAACATCCGGTTTGGCAGGAAAACCTTCTGACGTTACAGCAAACCGAGACATTCTCTTTGCGATGCCCATATTTCAGACATTGAAAGGAAGCGGATTTGCTCAATCCCAGTTCGTATCTTTGAATGTCGTGAACCAGGCAGCTCCTACAGACGCCAAGATACCTGTTGATTTGCCTCAAGCGTTGCTAGATCTTGGTGAAATCCTGGTTCAAGAGATAGCACAACAACTTGGAATACGACGGCTGACTACAGTGGCGTTGTTGGAAGATCTTGTGTTTCCTGCCGTCGCCGAAGGAAGATATGAGAAAGAAGATGTCAGAAGACTTATGCTATCTGTATTCGACAACTTCTCTCATTATCAAAACTCAAGCTGTAAGTTTCTTTCAGTTGCTAGAAATGTACAATTTATCGAAAAACGTGATTGCAGCTTAGTGACAGCTCGTGACGTGTTTGATCACAGTGACCAAACACTACAATTGCTGTTTGCCGGAGATGACCTGTTTGCCGTGGGAGAATTTTCTGACTCAAAATACATTCACTTTTTGCGAGAACTTGGAATGAAAGAACAAGATTCAGTGACAGCAAATAACCTCCTGTATGTAGGGGATAAACTGAATTCGTCTGAGAATCCTGATCTTCTGTGTACAAAGACTATGCTCATGTTCCTGGAAAATCATTCACATTTGCTGGATGCCATAGTACAGTTGAAAAATACACTCTCAGAGTCACTTTTAGCCGTTTTGAGAAGGATGAAGTGGATCAAATGTGATTCAAACAGACCGGAAAATTATCCAAAGTCCTTGACCTTTGCAGGCGATTCAGATTCGCAGGCACTAGTCTTACCAACCGAAGTTTATTCATCACGATTTGGTTCTGTCATTGGATCCGTTAGGCCAACTATTAACACTGAAGAGACTCCAAATATGACCCGTTGCTTTGGGTGGCTGAAAGAACCGAATACGGATGACATGGTAAAACACTTGCTCAATGTCGTTTCTTCTTACCAGCACGAGCAGAATTTGAAATTTCAATTTACTGTTAATGAAATCTACAGACGTATGAATGATGCTATCACGCAAATCGATGGTGCTGAACTCATGAAAGCGTTGCAAGACGTAGACTGGGTCTGGCATGGAGAAGGATTTGTATCACATAAGAAGGTAGTAAGAGAACAGCCATTTGTGGATCTAAGGCCTCATGTTTTCCAGCTTTCAAAGGACTTTGAAGAATTTACTGGACTGTGGAACTATTTTCAGCTGAAAGAGAATTTCAACTGCATTCAGGTTCTTAAAGATATCAAATCGCTTCACGAAAATTCGGATTGTGATAAAGTCCAAGTTAACAGAGATCTTCATATTGCGATAGAAATTCTTAAATCTGTCTCTGTATATGAAAGAAAACACGAGATGATACATGAGCTACTTGTTCCAATCAAATCCGATGATGGGAAACTGCATCTGAAGGAAATCATCGATGTTACATATAGTGACCAAGACGCGTTTCAAGATCAACCATTCGAGAGCAACGAAATTGTAGAAAGCATTTGCCTCGTTCATCCATTGCTGCCCGTTGAAATAGCGAAGGCCTTAAATATGCATGGAGTCATCAACAGAATGCTCGGAACCGAAGACCTCGATTTCGAATCGTACGGTCAGACTGAGCCACTGACGACTCGACTCAGTAACATCCTGAGAGATTACCCCGACGGCTTGGCTGTTCTCAAGGAACTCGTGCAGAATGCAGATGACGCTGGAGCCACTGAAGTTAAATTCCTGTACGATGAACGGCAGAACGCAGACGCGAGGAAGGGTCTCATCGATAAGGGAATGACTGATCTTCAAGGACCAGCGATGTGGGCTTATAACGACGCCGTCTTCACGTCACAAGACTTCGACAATCTCATCAAGTTGAGCGGTGCCACTAAGGAACAAAACAGAAGTAAAATCGGTCGGTTTGGCTTAGGATTCAACGCCGTTTACAATCTGACAGATGTGCCGTCGCTTGTGAGTCAGAACCATGTTGTGTTTCTGGATCCTCATACAAGCTTCCTCGGATGCGCAATTCGCGACAAGAGCAGACCAGGAATTAAACTAGATATACGAAAGAACAGGGATAGAATTCGGCTTCTGTCTGGCCAATTCAAACCGTACGATGGACTGTTTGGGTGTGATTTTGCTGCAGAATCTAAAATGAGTTCATATACTGGAACTCTTTTCAGGTTTCCTCTTAGAACTCCAATGCAAGCATGCACCAGTGAAATCTCCAAGAAGCATTACAGCCGTGACGAAATGCTCACACTTTTAAAACTGTTGGTCGACTCCAGTCATCAATTCTTCCTATTTACGCAGCATATTAAAAAGATTTCTGTGTATCACTTGCCAAGCATTTCTACTTCACCGCATGACATGAAACAGTGGTTCGTGATAGAAAAGAAGGTGGAACGCATTCTCCGATCACTGAATAATGTACCAAATATATCAGGAGATGAATATGCCCTAAACCAGGAATGTGGAATTCTTGACTCAGTGAACAGAATTTTAAATAAATCACTCTCTAATGATGTTCCAGAAGTAGAATGCTCTTCTGTTATCGAGATAAAGTCAACACTCGAGGCCGAAGTGCCTGAAGTCATAAAACGGAATTCAAAAAATGAACTTACTCATTGGCTGACTGCACATTGCATGGGTACAGGCAATTCTTTTGAGATGGCTAAAAGATACACAGACTTTGGATTGACGCCTGTTGGAGGAGTAGCTGCAAAACTCAGAAAAACTGACCGAGAGAAATTTGACCCGGTGAACTTAGTATGCACTGCAGAAAATTGCGAAGCAGGTGAAGGTGGACTGTTGTTCTGCTTTCTTCCTCTTCCGATTCGATCTTGTTTTCCAGTACACATAAATGGCTCATTTGCGGTGACTTCGAGCAGAGTGCACTTACACGAACGTACAGTCAACGACAAAACTGATATTCGTGGTGAATGGAATGAAGTTCTCATCGCAGATGCAATAATGAAATCGTATGTAATTTTGCTGGAAGATCTGCATAAAGTATGCGCAGAGTTTAATCAATACGCCTTGTGGCCGGTACACAAATCCTTAAGAGAGGCTGGAATATTGCATCGACTTACCGACTCGTTGTACAGATGTATTTGCGAACAAACTGGACCAAAAATGCTGAAATGTGAAAAGTTGATTTCTGTTGAGGAGTGTCGTTTTCTTGAGCCTTATTTTAGACATCAAACAGAAGAAGTAGGCAGAACTGCACAGAAAATATTTTGCAAACTGCGGTCAGAAGAAGCAGTAGACATCCCTCTGCTCGTAGTCGATACAGTCAAACAGACTAACGCATGGGAAAACTTAAAGGAAAGGCTAGTGTCTGCGACTTCCTTTTTCAGTAACATATTAGTTCCATCAATACAAGTCACTGAAGAAAAATACCGAGACGAACTCGTTCTTTATGCCTTGTTTGATTCCCATCTGATCAACATATTCAGAAATGTGGCGTTCTTTCCGGTAAAACCACAGCGAAAACTGAAAATGTGTACGGAAATGGTCCACCCAAAATCCAAGTTGGCGATACTTTATGACGAAGAGAACGAATGCTTTCCAGCAGATATTCCTAAGACCTGCGAAAGAAACCAAGAAGATGTCTACACAAAGCTAGTTAAACTTGGAATGAAAGAGCATGAATTATCTTGGAAGGATATTGCTGATCGGTGCTTGGCTGTTCCGGAAAAACCAGAGCTGGTTTCTGAGCGATTGTCAGTACTGATTCAACTGATGAGTTCAAAAAACCTTTCATACGATGAAAGTGATACTTCTTATGTTGAACAAATCAAGACAATTGACTTCCTTCCAACCGCTGAGAAACCCCAGGGACATCTTTTGAAATGGGCAGGAGAAGGAATTAAATTTACATCATGCAAAAAGAGCTACCTGAGGAGTGAACAAAGTTTAGTTTCCTGTTCATTTCCAATCATCGACGACAGAAAACCGTTTGATTTTGTACACAATGACCTTAAATCTCTTCTAGGACTTCAAGAAAAGCCAGTTCTCGATAAACATTTGCTTTTGCAACTGAAGAACGTTATCGAATTAGCAGATTCCACTACTGGAGTAGTGTCTGGACTCAAGCGGGAGCAGAAACGTCAAGTCAAAGGTATTTGTAAAGACGTGTACAAACGTCTTAATGAATATGCGAAACAAAACAATCTGTCGGATGAACTTTTGGATGAATTGAAGAATGTGCGAAGTATTGCATTGGATAGCAACGAAACTTTAACGTTTATGAATCCATCACGTTGTGCCTTTCAATTTCCTGCAGACGTACAATCAGATATCGCGTTGTTACCCTATCTTGCCAAGATTCCAGATTTCTTGAAATATAACGATTCCTTATTGAGGCTTTTGCAAGTGCCACAGAAGTTTACACTGACTGACTATATCGATATATTGAAGTCAATACATCTTAATTCTTTAGGCCAGTCACTTTCTGAAGCTAATCTTAAAGTTGCGTTGTGCATTGTGAACCTATGTTTAGTTGATAAGAGAGAAAACTTTATCGGGGTCATTCAACTAAAAGACGTTTTCATTCCAAATGATAAGAATGTACTTATTTCTGCTGATAAAATATGCTACAGTGACCGTGTTGTATTGAGTGTTGAGGATGAATATGACGACGAAGAAGATATCTGTCTGTGTCATCCAAAAATTCCACCTATTACTGCGGGACTACTTGGTTTAAAGACCATTCGAGAAGAGATTTTGGAAAAATATTCTTCGGAAATGGCATTTGGACAGACTGAACGACTGGTCAACCGAATAAGAAGGATTTTGACTGGCTATCCGTTTGACAAAGAAGTACTGAAGGAAATGTTGCAAAATGCAGACGATGCCAGCGCCACTGAAATTCATTTTATCAACGACAGAAGACAACTTCCAACTGAACGAGTATTCGCCGATAAATGGAAGCCAATGCAAGGGCCAGCCCTCTGCATCTATAACAACAAACCCTTTACCAAAGAAGACATTACCGGAATTCAGAAGCTAGGAGAAGGTAGTAAGTCGGAAGACCCGACAAAAACAGGACAGTATGGAGTTGGCTTCAACTGCGTATACCATTTGACGGATGCACCAACGCTTCTCACCAAAGTTGTTGGCGACGAGAGAGTCTTATGTGTCTTTGATCCAACGTGTAGCTTTGTTCCAAGAGCCACAAGTACAAATCCAGGAAGAATGATGAATCATCTCGAAAGATTGAAGGAAAAATTTCCCGATGTCTTCAAAGGTTATTTCGAAGAGACATATGGCAAGAAAGATGGAACTATGTTTCGACTGCCTTTACGTAGCGAAGAAATTGCGAGAGAGTCGCAACTACTGAAGAAAGTTGTCACATCCAGTGATGTTAAAGAACTCTTTGAAACATTCAAAAGCAATATGTTCGAATCGCTTCTATTCTTAAACTCTGTTGAAGAAATACACCTGAAGGAAGCGGATTGGACAGGTGAGCTGAAAACAATATACTCTGTTAAAGTGGAACTGTCGACAGATGCAAGACAACGACGACAGAACTTCAAAGAACAAGTGAAGTATCTTGCAGAAAAATTGAAACGTAAAGAAATTCAAATCGAAAACGTTCCTGTTGAAGAAGTCAGTTATGAACTAATCACTAAAGATTCTGAAGGACAAGAAGATAAATGGCACATTATTCAGCGCTTTGGTTTCGAAAGCACAGCCGACGTTTCCAAAGAAGTCGTCGAAGCCTATGTAAGCAATGACATCGGTTTACTCCCAAGAGCTGGTATTGCGTACCGAATTGACAGCACCCGAAAAAACACCAACGGTAGTAGACTGTTCTGTTTTCTTCCACTTCCAGTCACAATTGATTTTCCAGTTCACGTGAACGGACAATTTGCTCTTGAGTATGAAACTCGTCGCAGCCTTTGGATTGACGATCGCGGAGGCCCAAAGGTTGAGTGGAACAAGTGCATGATGACGCGCATTGTGTCGCCTGCCTGTTGTAGATTGATTCAAGAAAGACGAGATGCTATATGTAAGGCACAGGATACACGAGATTATCTTTCCAACTATCACCTTCTTTTCCCCGATGTTGCAGAACAGGATATCTCATATATTAGGACTCTGAGTGTGGCTATCTATAAAAGAATCGAAAGTCAAAATCTGACAGTTTTGCCCCTGAAGATTCCATCTAGAAATGAAATAGGTGCAGACAAGTGGGCGCCTCTCTGGATAGGTCCAAAAGGGACAGATGATGCCAGCTGGAATCTGTCGACTAAGATGGGTTGGAAAGGTTCTCGTGGGCTGAACGAAATCAGTGGCCATTTTGACAACATAACCGAGGATGCCGTCTGCCTAGACCCTGTTGTCCATTTAACTAAGCGTACAATAGAAACCAGATCGCAAGTTCTATTGAATACGTTGGTTGAATGTGGCTTTCTGGTGTACGACAGTCCATTGACGATCCATGAGAAATTCAAAAGTGCAGGCGTAGAAACAAAACTGGTCAATCCTGAAGCAGTTGTGTCTTTCTTTGGCACATACAATAAGCGAAAATCACTTTGCCAGATTGAAGACCTTCCGAGGCCTATTTCTCAGACTCCAATTCGTGATATGAAGACGCTGACATTGTTGCTTCAATATTGCGTCAGATCTATCAATTTGAAGCACAACCTTCTAGGCCTTCCACTTCAAGCCACTGCAGATGGGGTTTTGCGTTGTTTCGAAACCGCATCGGTCAAATATGAACCTCGCTTCAGACATATTGTCCCATTCATGCCATACCAGTTCTTAGACGACAGTGTCTTTGAAACCCTTAGGTTGAATGCAAAGTGTGATGTACAGTTGTGCAAAGAATTTACTGTGGGTGCCTTCGCACAGGTTATCTGTCGTATTTTGCCTGTCGCCACTTTTCAGGGAGTGGACAAATTTGTAGATATCCAAGAAATGGATTCGGTATTAAAAGATTCTGGTCTCAATTGGCTGCACAAAGTTTGGACATTTTTAAATTATTACACAGAAGTGGGGCCACTGAACAACTGGTGTTTGTTGCCTGTTAGGTTTAATGGAAAAAATGCACTATTTCCAATTCACAAGTACAGATGCATTACTACTTTCAAAGAACTCACATTTCCATCATGTTTAAGGTCAACTTTGCAAAAAATTGGACTTCCAGAAAAGCTTTCTCTTCCCTTTAACGGTGAAAGCTTCTTAATGTATGATTCTCTACTACGCGAAGCTAAAGATGCTGAAACGATCGTTCGCGGATTTGAGGAACTAATTAAGTTAGTCTCACCGGATTTCAATCTAGATAGCACCGAGAGCATCGGACTACTTCAATATTTCTCAGAAAAACTAGATAATTGGAACAATGTTCCGAACGCTTTCAACACCGTCAAGCAACTACCGATTTTTATAACGGTCTACGACAAGCGAGTGAGACTATCGCAGAGTCACGCATACATCATACCACAACGAATTCCAAACACTGATATGGACTCATGGACTTCGACACAAGGACTAGTTTTTCTAAGAAGCCAGAACGAGCAGATAGATCAATTTCTTCAACGATTAGGTTGTAAAGCATTATCTGAGGAAAATATCTACTGCGATTTTATTTTCAAGCATTTCGAATTGCTAACTACAAACGGACGATACGTCCATCTGAAGTACATAAAAGACGAGCTGCTGAATAGAGTTTCATTTCATTCAAACCACGAAACTCTGGTTGAATCCTTGAAACATCTCAAATTTCTACCAGCTGCTGATGAAAGCTTAAGATGCGCTTTTGAAGTTTATGACAATACAAATAAAGTGTTTCTTGCCATGAAGCAATCAGAAGATCTTCCACCTCATCCATTTAACTCAAGAGAATGGAATGATTTTCTCAAGACTTGTGGTATGATATCCAATGTTATGCCACAAATGTTTCTTAAATACGCAAAAACAGTGGAACTCGCAGCTTTATCAAATATAAGCGATGAACTCTGCAGTAAGTCAAAGGTTCTTGTTGAGCATCTCTGTGAAAACGATAACATACTTTCTGATGGGTTTTTAGAGAAACTGAAAGGTATTGAATTTGTGTTTCCTCACAGCGTTGATAAAACGCACAGCAATTTGCACACTCAATATGGACAACGCGATGGGAAGGGTCATTTGAAGTTCATTCCTTTCAAAGGAGCCATCTTGTCAACATTTAGTACTCTCGTGTGGAGTTCACAACCGATCTTACCATCAGTTGTCGGTCTTCTACTTTCTCTGTCTGGTGGAAAGTGCGTGAAGGATCTCGAAGTAAATGACGGACCACGATGCGAAACTGTTGCAGAGCACACAAATCAACTGTGTCGGAAATGGGTTTCATCCATGCAAGATCTTGACGATCCAGGTACTGAAATACCAAGAGACAGTGTACCAGACATTGGAGTACTGGCTTCAGTTCTTACAAAAATCTATGATTTCTTCACCAAAAATCTGGATTGCACAAATGACGATGTGTACGAGTCATTAAGAGAAACTCCTTTCATTTTAGACATCAGTAGACGTTTGCTTCTTCGGCCAGACCAAGTGGCGGAACATTTGCGTCCAAAAGATGAAATTTATCCATATCTAGTCCGAATTCCTTCTGAATTAGTGCAATTTTCAACCCTTTTTAAAGCTCTAGGTTCTACGGAAGATGCAACGATTGACCAATACGTTATGGTTCTTGAAACCATCCATGCAAACACAAAAGGAGATAAATTAAATAAAGAGGATAAAAAACCAGCGCTTAAGGCCATTGCTCAGCTTTTTAAAAGATTTAAAAAGCATGATGGACAGATCGAATTACAAACTGAACTATTTCTGCTCGGAAATGATGACAGAATTCACAAATCGTGTGATTTAGTAGTTGACAACAACTATGCAATTAGAAAACGACTTCTAGGTTTTGAAAAGCCATTCCTAATTGATCTGCAAAAGGAATGCAATTTGAAATTTTCAGAGCGACAACTTGAGTCAGTCATAAAGAAGCTTCCTGCCCATAGTCAGCCTTCATTTCTTGCGTCCATTGTAAAGGAGGAGATGAGCCGAGATTTCATCAGTGAAGAATCCGCCTTTGCCGTTGAAATGGAAAGAAAACTTCACTCAGAAGAACTAAAATTTGGATTAATGAGATTAGCTCACCATCGTATTGCAATGACAGAGGATTTCAATGAGGAAAACATAAGCAAGGCGTTAGAAAACTTGAACAACATCAGGGTGTTAGGAGTTAATAGAATTGAATGCTATTTAGTGTTCAAAGGAAAGCGAATTCAGAACAGTGAACGACAACATTCATTCTTCGTAGAGAGAGAAACATCAGAAGACCATGAAGGTTTTAATATCTATATTGATGAGAAAAAGCTGACATTGAGCTACACCGCAGAAACGTCTTTCTATATTCAAGTGGTGGATATTATTCAGAGTATGACAGGAAACCTACCTGAGAATGCTGTTTCCTTTGTCAGTTGTATGCTAAAGTGTAACACTAACGTAATTGATGAAATTCTTGACGACTTCGGTATAGAGCAGTTTACTGGAGACAGACGATTGAGGCGTGTTTTCCAGAGCTCTGGTCAGTTCTTGCCACTTCACTTGCACCACGTTCTTAAGGTAGATGTACAGCATCTCAACGAAGGCGAATTTGCTGCCTTGGAAGTAGACGATCCATTGGATCGTATACAAAGCCGAGCAAATTTAGACAATTCTGTTTGGCCAACATTTCTTGTGGTGAAGATTGTTGAAGTGATTGGAAAAGAGAGCGAACCATTTATGACTGTCTACAAAGTTGAGAGTGGATGCGACGAATTTATGACAGGAAGCGCCGACTTGCTGTACGCTTTCGATCTTACAGCTGACAGCACCTGTGAAGTGGGTCACTCATCGAACGCAGATGACGGTGAAATGAGTCTCATCGACGTTAAGAAAATCATCAAGACGACATTTGAATCAACCAGAAATTTGCCAGTTGAGAGGAAAACGAAGATCATCAAGAGATTGTTGCTCAGATGGCATCCTGACAGAAACTCTGACAATCAAAGACAAATGTGTGTAGAAGCAACAAAGTACATATGGGAATTAGAAGAATCGTCGGAGCAGAGTAACATTCGAATTGAAGATTCTCAACTCCTATCCTCAGTTCATATGCGAGTCACAGATACCGAAGAGAACATCGAACTGACTTTACGGAAGTTATATGAAGTCTGCTTAGGCTATCGAACTGAAGAGAATAAGAATTTCCAAGAGCAGCCTGCTCATCCAAGCGGTCTACAGTGCCCAGAAGATGCACGTTGCTCAACAGAAGGAGAATTTGATAAACATTTGGATGGGGAAGCAAATCCCCAGCCAGGTTTAGGCCGGAGCTGGTTGTATCAGGCTGAACTTGACTTCAACGCTGCCGTCAACGATGTGGCTCAGAAACAATTGGCTTGCCACAAGTACTATCAGGTACGTATCATTCGCTGTTCAGGCCAGGGGCTTCATCTGTTATTTGTGGCCAGGTTTTAAATCAATAAAGATCTGTTGGAGACATTGAAGTTTCAGGCTTCAGCATATTTCGCAGTTGCTTGGCATTGATGATTCACTCAGTCGATTGATTTATATATTGGATAGTATTGCAAATGTCCGATAGAGGTCGAAAAGGATATTCTTCTTTCACTTGTTGAAGTTAAACCGATTTTTGTATAACGCCTTTTATAATAATAATCTCGAAGGTTTATTGTTGCCGTGATTATAATTTTCTATAAAATTTATAGCGTACCGTATGAGGATATGTGGTTACATTAACTTTAGTGCTTAAATTCGTGATGAAATGTCAATGGCCGCTATATTTCTCGATAAACAGGGAGACTAGGTTATTCACTGCGTAGCAAATTCATTTAATAACCGTTACGGTGACCCGTCAAAAGAGCGACCGACAAAAGAGCGCCGACAAAAGAGCGTCGACAAAAGAGCGCCGACATAAGAGCGCCGGCGAAAACTTTATATCGAGGATTCAATACCGAAACTTGTATTAGAATTCAAGGTTGAGGTACAGCTGAGAGATTATCAAATCACTTAAACATTTATCAATGATTGTTACCAATTGCGTTGTATCAACTGGTATGGGAAATAAACAAGTATTTAGTTTGTTATATGTTACATAGTTGAGCGCCGACATAACCATTAAATCGCGCGGATGACGCGAACAGAATCCTGGTATTCGGAACGGAAGAAAACATGATTTGCTTTGTAATCTTTTTCGCTGCATTCCGTTAATAAATCTTTTATCTTTTTTCAATGCATTCCATTAAATACAATAAATTTGTATTATTACACTTCAGTTCCAAGACAAATGGTTCACCGACGAATGGTTCACTGACAAATGGTTCACTGACTAATGGTTCACGTTAAATAATTAATATTTTAAATAATCATCGAGAATCCAGCCTCTAATTTCAGCTATATTTTCATCGATCTTCCAGCTTTTAGTCTGAGTTTTATTGTCGATGAAAATATAGCTCAAACTAGAAGCTGGATTGTCGAGGAAAATATACCTCAAACTAGAAGCTGGGAGAGCGATAAAATTATAGCTAAACCTAGTAGCTGGATTATCGATAAAAACATAGGCCCACTCAAACTAGAGGCTGGATGAGCGATGAAAATATAGCTAAAACTAGAAGCTGGATTATCGATGAAAACATACTCAAACTAAAAGCTGGATGAGCGATGAAAATATAGCTCACACTAGAAGCTGGATTATCAATGAAAACATAGCTCACACTAGAAGCTGGATGAGTGATGAAAATATATAGCTAAAACTAAAAGCTGGATAATCGATGAAAACATACTCAAACTAGTAGCTGGATGAGCGATGATAATAGAGCTAACACCAGAAGCTGAAAGAGCGTGAACCTTTCGTCAGTGAACCATTTGTCGTGTACCATTTGTCGTGAAACATTTGTCGTGAACCATTTATTCGTGAACCATTTGCCTGGACACCTTGCACTTCTTGTCGGCGCTCTTTTGTCGGGCGCTCTTTTGACGGGGTGCCAACCGTTACATATCTTGGTAGTCTAGTGGTTAGCGCGCTGGACTGTCAATCGAGAGGTCTGGTGTTCAAATCCCTGCCAGGGCAGAAATTTGGTTCCAGATTTCTGTTCCGCTTGCACCCCCTAGCCAACTCAGCCATGATAAGTACACTGACCGTACACTGTCAGTGGGAAGATGATACGGTGAGGGAGAGGACTGGCCACCCGCCCTCATATGCCGAGGCTAAGAAAATAAAGTCGCTAACACTTCATACCCATAGCTGCCTCAGGGCTAGCTTAAGGGACTGTTAAAAAATATAAAAAATATAAATATTTTGAAGATCTAGATTCTAGATCTTCAAAATATTTTTATTTTAGATTCTACACTGTGTCCCGATGAAAAGTGGACCCCAAGAAAAGTGTCATAACTCGGTCAAAACATTTAGCATTTGCCTGAAATTTTAAAAACAATAACAATAGCCATATTACAACCAAATCCTAACGCCGTTTCAAAATGTTGGTGAGTTTGTCAAGTTTGTGAATGTTTGAGACGCAGCCCTGAAAATACGAAGTTTCCAACATACAAGAGCCATAAGGAAGTGAAGTTCAGCTACAGCTGGTGTTCAAAATGTCCTTTTTGTTCACGGACACACGACCGTAGACGTGGACGCCACTGTTTGATGGCCCGATCGATGATCACGTGATCAAACAGCTACCACTCTTCAATCAGACGCGCCTCCGGTGATCGACGTCACGAATGCGGGAACGATAAACGCGCTCATCCAGTACACTCCATATATGCAGGTTTGGATTTCACGTCTGATTGAAGAGTGGCAGCTGTTTGACCACATGATCATCGATCGGACCATCAAACAGTGGCGTCCACGTTTACGGTCGTGTGTCCGTGACCAAAAAGGACATTTTGAACACCAGCTGTAGCTGAACTTCACTTCCTTATGGCTTTTGTATGTTGGAAATTTCCCATTTTCATGGCTACGGTCTCAAACGTTCACAAACTTGACAAACTCGCCAACATTTCCAAACAGCGTTAGGATTTGGTGGCAATATGGCACCTCTTACTGTTTTTAAAATTTCAGGCAAATGCTAAAAGTTTTGACCGAGTTATGACACTCTTTCTTGGGGTCCACTTTTCATCGGGACACAGTGTAGAAGGATTAGAGCAGCGAGGAAGACATGATATGGTATACGAGAGAGTGAAACAGATAAAGAAAACCAGGGAAAGGGTAGGTATAGAGGTTAGAGACAAAGGATGCAGGATTCTGAATGAAACTGATGAAGTTAAAAGCCGATGGACGGAATATGTGACATGCTCTGGCAAAAGGAGGCGGAAGTCGCCAATGATAAAACAAGAGAAATTAGCCAAAACACCAATCAGGTGTAAATTTTTTAATCATCGTTTTTTTGCCTATATCAATAAATAAGATCTTTCATTATATGAAAAAAATTGATTTGATAAATTTAACCTATTTCATGACAAATTTTATAAATTTGTATGATTGATAACAATTATCCGAGAGTTAACAATTTGGGGGGACCAGTTTCAAGAGTATTTTGTGGCCTTCAATCTGTTAGGAATACCATGTGCATACCTCACTGGAAAGTTTATGCATTCAGCTTGCTAAAAAAATAGCCTTATTTGGTGGGTTTCCCATAGAGATTTCCATAAATTTAAGGTTAAAAACACTGAAACTTTGCAATTTATGTTGATTTTGTATTAAGATAGTAAACTTTGCATGCGTTTTTCTCGAAGTTGTACTTCCGAGTAGCAACACATTCTAAAATTCATATCCCTGGAACCAATAAAGATAGAATAATAATTTTTTCAACATCTTAAACAGAAATTATTGTTTATCATTTTATGCTCAAAATAAACAAAACTAAGTTTTTGGACAACAGCCTCCTCTTGCCAGAGTAAGTCACATATGTAGAGGAACCATACATGAGGGAAAACAAAACGATGAACTACATGATAACAATGACATGAAAGAAGAGGATATTGGACCGGAGGTAAGGGCAGCCATAGAGGAACTGAAGGCAACAAAGCGGAAGGGATAGACAGCATACCAGCAGAGATGCTTAAAAGCCTGGGAGACAGAGCCGTGAAAGAACGTAATAATGCTATGCCAAGATATATATACCAGAGGAGTATGGCCAGAGGATTTCCTGCAATCCATCATAATGCCACCAATCAAAAAGAAACCAAATGTAACTTCTTGCGAACACTACCGCACCATCAACCTCCTCACCCATGGATGCGTCAAAGACCACGATAAGAATACTTACAGAGAGTACGAGCAAAGACGGAGGTAGACGAGGGGCTGGGAGACGACCAGTTTGGATTTTAATAGGGCATAGGAAGAAGAGTCGCGATCGGAACACTAAGATTGCTAGCATACAGGAGCTGCCAGAATGAGAAAGAGGTATAATATTATGTTTTGTGGATTACAATAAATTTAAAAGAGTCGACTGGAGAAAGCTGATACAAGCACTGAGGCTGATGGGAGTAGATTGGAGAAACAGAAGATTGATAGAAAACTTGTATCTGGGACAAATGGTGTGAATAAAAATAGACCGAGAGTATTCAGAACCAATGAAACGGGGCAGAATAGTGAGACAGGGATGCCCGTTATCACCGTTGCTCTTCAATATTTATAATGAAGAGCTTATAAGTGAAGCACTGGAGGACATGGAGGAGGGAGGGGATCAAGGTCGGAGGAAGACTAATTAAGGCCTTGAATTTCACAGACGAACAGGCAGTGATGGCGGGAAGCAAGAGAGGATTACAGACAATGGTGGATAGATTAAACACAATAAACAGCATATCAATCGAATACGGAATGAAAATAATGAGAGACTGAATTAACTCCCTGCCAGGAGTCACTAATTTCACAGTGTACGTGCGAACGCCGTAGTAGTTTCCAGAGTTGATCCAACAAGTGTCATGGCAAGAGACAATTCAATTTGCCTCAGCCGAACTCGATCCCCGAATTTTGATACTAGCGTCAAAATTTCTACTTTTGAAACTTATAACCGACACCTATACCGTTAGATTAACAAATCTAAACACAAGTTTGATCGATTTTCTGGTGAAAAGAGAAGAAATTTGACGTCGAATCGACAAGCGCAGAAGCGCGCTTCCAACTTCAGAGAACTCTCACGACTAACTGCAGTAACTGGTAGTCACGTGAGGTATAGACGCCGAATCCCACCTATTGATAAAGACTAAAGATTTGGCAATGCCTAAGCGGAAGGCAGCAACTGTGCTACCTCCTAGTGAAGCGCACATAAATTCCTCATGGTAGTGTAACGTAAAGTAGAGGAAACTTATTTCAATAGCAGGGGAAATAAATTCTCCTAGCAGGCGACACAGCTCAGAAACGAAAAAGCAGTTACAATCCTGTTTGTAACATTGTTGTTTTAAAATACGACAAGTAGGCCTACTATTGATAGGCTTTCTTATTACATCTTTAACGAATTTATCTTTAATTTCAATATATCTTACATTTCTTCAGGTAGCATTAAAATCACTTAAAGGCTGTCACTATGCAATGAATGCAAGTGAAGCAATCACTGAAGACATCATACGATTGGCAAACATTCACAACGAAGACGACATCATGAATGTGTCATTGGAGCTCCACAGTATTTTGAATAGTATCTTCTGCTTAGAGCATGTGGTCCGTACCCGTCCTATGCCGTACACCATGCGAAATGCAGATCCTACAGATGATACAGTAACGAAGGTTCAACTTCTGAGCAAGAACATTTTAGACTGGTGTAAGAACTACATAAATATAGCTACTAGGTTTCGTGATACATCATTCAATAAAGTTTTTAATCTTCGTCATCTGAAAGAAATTTCTGAAGAAGATGATAGAAAGCTTGATCTGTCGGACAGGATGTTAGAAATTGAAGTTCCAGGATCATCAAAATCGACGAAGTCTTGTTCTAAAGAAGGCACGTCTGCATCTGTAGCTGATGCGGAAGTTGCTGATATCTCGGAAAGTTCGATGCGTATGTCTGCGTTGAAATCAATCGCAGGTTCTGGCTTAGAAAAAGAAAACTTGGAAGATCACATCAATGCAGGTCCTGTCACGCGATCAAAAAAGAAAAAGATGCCGCTAAAACGAAGAAGGCACTCTGAACAACAAGGGGCTTCAAAACGGAGGAAGACCAGCAACAATGATTCTGAATAGGCTTACCCCAGAATTGGCAATTAAAGACGCACTGTGAAATTTAAGATTCATGGCTTATTCATAAATATATCTTGTGTTAAATATACTTCATACCAGGTGACACAAGATGAAAACAGCAGAACGACTAACAGTCAGAAAGACTAGGTTTGCAAAAATATTCTTACACTGGCCAAACTCAGAAACGGTAGCTTATAGGCATAAAATATTTTCAGTAGCCTACGGTAACTTACTTATATAGGCCTACCTACTTAACAGACATACTAAAATTTGACTTATATCATTGTGAGACTTTGAGTGCTACAATTTGGTCGTTTGTTTATTGTGAAGATTTTGTTTACTATACTGAACCACGCCACAAAAATCTTCGAGAGCCTTATACTTACTGTTGCCGGTGTGTCAAGAATCGTCATAAAATAACGAGACGTGACTTGCTTTTACGTATAAGCTATTAGTTAAAAGTGAGACCTTTACAAAAGGTCTTGGAGTCCACGATTCGTTACGATCAATCATTAGGCATGGTTCACCTGTTTATAAGGTGCACGCGTTATCTAATCTGTCTGCTGTCCAGATGATGCCTGCTTGACCATCAGTTTGGCGAATTCTATTCTCTCAAACTTCCTTCCATTTTAAGGCTTCGTGCTACCCCTTCTGGTCTTGCGCCTCCTGTCAGTAAGCCAACTCAGACCGAACCACCTCCGTCCCCGGCCAAGTAGCGAATGTCCGTCCTTCAAGTCTCCCTCTCTCCGTCTCCTCTGTCAACAATACACATCCCCTTGTCTCAGTCTCGTCAAATGACAGGATTGAGAAAATTAGTTTTGCCTGAATAATCGACAGTTTTAATAATAATAATAATAATTCTATCAGCTGCGCCAGATGCGAGTCATATGGCCACTGCCAGTGTTGGGGTAAATAGTAAGGTTGACTATTTAAATAGAATAGTAAATAGTCTCTGTAAAAAACCATTTAAATAGTATTTAAAATAGTCAGTGGCCTCAGACTATTGCAAATACCACTTGACTATTTAAAAACTATTTAGATATTATCGGTGACAGTACATATAATTACTGAGAAAGCTTGAAATTTTCTAACGTTGTAACGTTCCGTTAGTAGTTCTTGTTAACTTTGCGTAAAAGCAAACATTCAAATATCACATCATTGTGCACATGACTGTTTAATACTAGCTATTATCAGTGTCAGTTACATATAATTATTGAGAAAACTTTACAGTTTCTAATGTACTAATGTTAGTAGTTCTTGTTGACTGTGAGTAAGAGCAAACGTTCAAAAGTTTCATCGGATAAGTGATTCCTTTTCTTGGTGAGAATTCCCATAAAGCTTCTGATAGCTGAGCGCTATTATATGTCAGCCGTAGTGCAGAATTAAGGCAACTATGCACAATAGTAGTCGCTTGTCAATATGCAATACCTTAAGGGTCATGGGTAAAATAGGAAAATATTGAATGCACAAATGTGGGATGTTAATATTAACTAACTTCTTGGCACGCCACAACGATACTGGCATCACCGACTGACTATGGACTACTAGAATAAGGTTACCGTAAAACACGGCCAGCACGTCCTATACTAGGCCACATGAAAACGGGCTGAGAAAGCCTGAGATACGTTGCTCCAATCAACACTAAAAATAGTAAAATTGCTTTCGTGGACTCGCTTTATTTTTCATTTTAATCGCTTTCGGGGAATCAGGATTCGGGTAGAATTGAGTGAGTTCATGAATCACGATTTACCTTTAAGTGTAAAATGAAGTTCAATGAAACATTAGCACGCCCGCTAATTTCTCTTTTTCCAGGGCACAGCCTACATTTACCAACTATCTTCTTTTCTCTATCAACATTAGCTAATGATCCAAAATTTAAAAACACTGGAAAGCACCCTTAGCGTCCGCCATGTTCGAATGATGTTCAATTAATAGACCATAGAGATCAATAGTTAGAGTTTCACAAACATAGAGGTATTAATAAACCTTCTTTGTTGCATTAAGGCAGTACAGGTTGGGGAGCAGCAAGATCACTCTGCGCTGCAGAACGAAGATATCTGTGGCCTCTGGTAAGTACGACACTGAAATACTCAGTTCTGATGTAGGAAGTTACACAAGCGGCAAGGAAGTTACGCATCAGCATAATGGAGCTTTAACCCTCGTAGTATGTCGCTAAGTTGGTCACACTTAGGGTGTTGGGGTCCATATGGACCCCAATGTTAAAACCAACGGATTATTATTAGAACGTTATGTAGTAGCAATAGGATATGTGGTTATATCATAGGCGTAATTTGTGGGGGTACGAGGGGTACCTGTACCCCCTACTTTTTTGACTGGGGGTACCGTACCCCCGACTTTTGAACGATCCGAAACAATATATTATTGTGCTATCCCAATGATCGCAGTCTCCGCCTTGCTTCATGTATGTAAGAAATTGTTACCCCTCGAATTTTAGACCAAAGTTAAGCCCCTCGGTCATATACTGCCTTGCTTTCTAATAAAAAGGTTGTAGTTGTTATGACTTTATATTGTGATAAAAGGAGCTGAAAAAGATAAAGCAAGAAGGCAGAGAATTGACTAAAATTTAAAACTTGTCATTGCATCTTAGTAATTTTTTCTGCTGTTGTCTTTTTATTTTTGTAATATTTAGAATATCTGCTGAAGGTGGCAGTCGAGTTTACTACCTATGACTACTTGTGTTCCTGAGCATACAACTACAGCAGGCACATAAAGATTTATACTGTTTTTTATGATAGGCCAAAAAATACTAAACTCTAGTACAAACGCAACTGACACGTTGTTTACATTATTTTTCGTCCATCATTTACAAAGGATCTAAATTTGCAACAAACTGTCCGGATTTTTTGTCTTCTTCACGTGCATAATTTGCACCTTCCACGTTTTCTTTGAGGTCTGTTGTGTTGAAAACTGAGTTGGTTGCTATCTATATTATCATGTATTTGTCACGAACTCACGAACTCATGTGATCACACAAACACAAGAGCAAAATTATGTTGAAAACCGAGTAATACATAAATAAATATCAATATAGTTTACAAGAGTACAAATTGCTACAAACGGTCCGTATCACATGCCTCTTTTTCATTTGCTTCTCTCTATGTCATATGATTGATGAGCTCCAACTCGTTGAGTAGCTACGAGTTCTACGCTCAACTACTCGACCCGTCGGCCCGTCGGTCGTAACTCCAAGTATGCTCCTGTCTCAGCCAATATGTGCGATGAGTTGCACTGGCTCCCTATTGCCCAGCGTATCTTCTGTCGGGTCACTGCTTTACTCTTTCGCTGTCTTCTTGACTACGCCTCATCTTACCTACGCGACCTTTGCCGTCCGGTGTCCGACGTCGTAGCGCGTCGGGCACCTCGCTCCTCGACCAGAGGGTAGCTAGTGGTCCCATGTCCTCGTTCTTCTACTAGGCAGCGCCGAGTTTTCTCAGTTGTTGGTCCCTCTACTTGCAATGGACTCCCGCTGGAACTGCGCCTACTACCTCCGAACAATATGCCTGCGTTACATAAATCATTCCACGTCTTTCTTTTTAGCTGTTTGACTGGGAATGCTCCTGAGTATGTAACTTGAAGGGGCGCCATATAAATTCTCAGAATGAATGAATGAATGAATGAACAAATATATTGTTACATTAACTAAACCAATGACACTGCAATTTAAAATCTTGAATTAAATTGCAAAATTAAATTTTTGTGTTGTCTCCAAATGCATTATTACTATTGGGGTCCATTTGGACCCCAACACCTCAAGTGTATAATCGTCTCATACCAGGCCCCACAAGTGGTGTGGAATATTTATTTTAACAGGAATTATTCCTTGCCATAAATGATGAAAAGTCATAAAATTTCAGCTTCTTAAGTGCACGGTATCCCTACATTTTATTTAAATGAAAACGCGCTTGGGGTCCATATGGACCCCAACATGCTACGAGGGTTAAAACTCAATGCGTCTGTGCATGGGCAACTGATAAAGCTCTTCTCACGTGCAGCTAGACATATGTACTTTGAAATCCCACCAAGTAGGTCTAGCCGAGCTACAGCGTTTCAAACATAGAATGTTATTATTCCCCAATGCGCATGAATACACGCGTCGAGGTGGAAACAGTTTTAGCAGACGGCGAGTGGAGTATAGAGCGGACATGGCGCAGGTAATAAAAGCATGTTTGACATAGGCATTCTTCACGTGCTGAGAGAAGATTAATATTTGGCCGGAATGGAATGAAGTTGGCATTGGTAATTTTCATTTTTAAAGCCGGAGATGAAGAAAAATAATACATGACATGCGCAATTGCGCATTATTTATCAGAATTTGTGGCGGCATGAGCTTGGGCTAGATAAGCTCTCTCTCTCTCTCTCTCTCTCTCTCTCTCTCTCTCTCTCTCTCTCTCTCTCTCTCTCTCTCTCTCTCTCTCTCTCTCTCTCTCTCTCTCTCTCTCTCTCTCTCTTCCAAGGTATGCTAATGTCTTCCGACATATGCTCAATGCTCACTCCAGAGCATTATTACAACGCGAAAACCGACATCGATACGGCATTACCTAGAGAAGCGGCAACCAGTGGCGTAGCCAGGTTTTAACACCAGGGTGAGCGAGCACATAAAAAGGCCTCAACTACCTAAATAAATAATTATCACATTGCAAAAATGCTTTGGATCTAATTAAAACAACTAAATTTGGAAGCCACATTTGCAAAATGCTCAAATCTTTTAGTTGTGCTATTTATTCATTCATTAATTCGGGTATTTATATAGCACCTCCCGGGGGGGGGGCTACTCGGAGGTGCTCCCGACTCCAGCACGGCTCCAACAAGACAGGTTTCAATCGATTATGGAACGTATCAGAGGGAGTTCTGGGGAACAGGCGCAGATCCAGGAGCCCGTTCCATACCGTCGGGCCCACCACTGAAAAACAGGGTTCTGCATGGTGGCTGAGAGGCAAAAGGCACAATGGATACCTCTTTGCCCGAAGATCGGAGATGGCGACTCTCCTGAACTCCCAGCATAGGCCGGCAAAGGACCCGCAGATAAGCTGGAGCGTATCCCAGCAAGCACCTCCAGACCAGAGAAACAACCCTTATACTACACGCTGGCTGACAGTCGGCTGGAGCAAATGCAGGACCTCCAGCATATATATCGTAGAGACCTGACCAAATTTTGGTATTCGACCAATAAGGCAAGTCGCAGAGCGTTGCACTCGATTGAGGCACGCGAAACGACTAGAAGGTAGGCCATAGTAGAGTGAGGAACAGTAGTCAAGTCAAAAGTTATGACACATATCTAGTGACCCTATTTAGGACTGAACCGTGAATCAGATATTTCATTATCCACTGACATTTCCTCATGGAATCTCTTTATTTTTCGAACTCTGTGTTCATAGGCGTAGACTCGGGGGGTGGGCAGCCGGGGCACGTGCACCCTCCAATAATTGAGATGGACTGTACATTCAATGCAACAACTGTAGAAAACATAGCCAAATGCCCATCCCCTATATTTTGGACAAGCTTACGCCAGTGTATGTGTTGCTTATAGTCAGCAGCAATATCACATTTTTTAACTAGCTCGGTTGCTTCATTCTAAATCCGTTCAAACTCAAATTTGAATTCAGTTCGCATGTTTTTAATATCATTTTCAAATAGTTGATTAAAATGAGAAGCTGTTATCATATCAGTGCTACTTCTCTGTAAATATCATGTGGATAAACTGAAAACCTTCTTTAGCACTATTTTTCCAGAATATTAGAAGAAGTAAGAATTCGAACGTATCAAGCAGTGTTTAATCTAGTCCCCCTCTTCTGATGGGGAAACAAGATTAGTCGGGAGGGACCAACAAGGGCGCCCTTTTTGGGTGGGAAATTTCATCCGTGTTCCAACGTCCAACAACGTTTTTGGGAATTTCATGTAGAAAAAAGTTGATGACCTTTTTCCCCCCAAAAAGGTGTCTAGATTAAACACTGCGTTTCAAAATGGTATGCTTTCAAAAGCATACCCTTTGCCTCAGTCAGCTGTTTCGTAGCGCAGCTTTTAATCTCACCATCCACGATTCTGTGCAGGGCAACTATTAGTACTGGTAAATTCTGCAAGAGTACATGTACTGCTGATTTCCTGAATGCCCATCTGGTAGGCCTATCGCAACGTTTATTAGAGTTAACGCGAAAGATTCTATAAGATTGCAATGTTCTTTTAATATTGAAAGACGAGGTAAACTGCCAGAAAAATTGTATAGGTACTTTCTAGAGTTCCAGAAAACAAATGATGTCGTTCGAACGATTGGAATGAAAAAAATTGAACAATTGGAATAAATAAATAAATTGTGAACGATTGAAATAAACTGTGATAAGGCCCCACATCTTGGAGAAAGGTCTCAGAGGGAGCGGCCACTCCCCCTGCTCCCCCTAGCTACGCCTCTGGCGGCAACCTCAGCAACTTTTTCAAATTATGAAATTTTCTGAGTCTGACCGAAAAAATGATACCAACCCAGCTTTACTCGAAATACTGTCGATACTTCGGAAATTCCTGAAAACCGGACTAGTAACGTCAGATTTTCACATTATTTTAGTAAAAAATCAACTGCGATGTGCTGTAGGCCCTAACGCATAGTTAATTCTGAAGGTATACAGGTCAGCATACAAAAATATCATGCTACTTTTCAATACGTTACTTTTCCTCAAAAGCATTCTTTTCCAGATCTGCCAAGCATCTTTAGCGGAAATGGAATCGGATTTCTTGATCCACATGAGCTGTTCTTCATCACCGCAATTCCCGGAAGAAAATCTGGCTACCCCACATCGTCGTTTCTGTGGGACCTGAAAAAGAGTAGGTTAGAAATACAACGCCTTGAAGACCAGTTTCAACCATTTCATCAAGAGCTCTTTGGACTGAGAAGGAAAACATTTTCTGATGGGTACTTCAATGGAACAGTGTTTCGCTTTCCAATGAGAATGGAGGGAATGCACTCAGATCTATGCGACACTAAATACGATGCTACAAGGGTACGAGAATTGTTCCGCTCTTTGGAAACAGATGCACACATCATGCTGCTGTTTCTCAAAAGCCTAGAATGCATCGAAGTTTACGAGAAGACATCACAGACTGCAAGTCCAACGAAAATCATGTCCATCAACATTGCAAAGAATTCGATTGAAGGAGTGAAAGCAAAAAGACTTCAGCTAATAAACCAGATTGAAGCTCACAGAAATGGTAACATGACAGATTCAGTGTCCATTATATATCCACTGAATGTTGAGTTCCAGAATCATCTGAACAATTCTTCGACTGAAACTAGTAAATGGATCATTTCTCAGTATTATGCAGGCAAATCAGAGCTAGACTCTGCAAAAGACATCAGCAAAAGTCTTGGATTGCTGCCTTGGGTCGCCGTTGCATTGCCAATCCAAGAAAACTCTGCAACTCCTTCGTATTTGACGAAACCAAAGGGTCATATATTCTGCTTTCTTCCGCTTCCTCTGGAAGAGACCAGCCCTACTGGATTGAGGGTCCACGTACATGGTTACTTCGCAGTTGATTCCAACAGAAGACACCTGAAATGGCCAACAGCTGATCAGAATATAAATCAACTGACGGATAAAGACCTGATTTGGAATGAGTTCTTGGTCAACAAGTTATTAGTTAAGGCTCTAGTGAAGTTGGCTTTGCATGTAGCTAATCCAGAAAACAGGTTGCAACATGATCTCATATTCGACATCATACCCGATCAATTAACGCCACAGTGGAAATACTTAGCAGAAGAATTCTACAAGCAGCTTCCCAATCTGAATATATTTTATTCGCCAGTGTCAGGAGGACAATGGATGAACAGCAGAAATGCAGTATTCGACAACATTGAAGATAAAACTGAGCACCAAGCTCTAATAAGACGCATTTTACTTGAGAATCGAATGGGATTTGTTTCTGCATCATTCTTTCTAAAGAAGCATTTTGAAAATCAGATTACACCACAACTTGTTTGCGAGTCTCTGAAAACGGTCCAGAACAACATTTCTTTAAATGACCACGAGAAATTGCTTTTATTGGACTATTTACTTCGCAACCTGGAAAACCTTGCAGATCTGATTGATGTCAACCTTCTTCCACTTGAAGATGGTTCTTGGACTGACTTTAAACAAAGCCAGACTCAAGAACGTGTATACATTGACTCTAAAGACCATCCGAAATCACTTCTTCCTGGACTGGACAAATTGTTTTTGCGATCAGATATCCAGATGTTTGAAGCACTTCAGAACCTCGCGCAATTAAGTGAGTTGTGTTTATTTTCTTAAGTTGCTATTAAGCGATCATTTAATTTTACTTGCTCTGTCAACGTCATGACGTAGCCCTACGTTTTTGCTTTTTATGTCTTATTTAACTTTTAAAAGTTTGCATTTCCTTACGTGTAGCCAAACGCAAATTACAACGCTACTATAGTAAGTTTCGATTGACTTTTCTATTTCCAGATATCACTCATCTCGTATTTCTAAGCGAATCGTCAGTTCTCTGTTTGCTGCGTTCAATATTTCCGGTTGGGTGGAAAAACAAAGCTCGAGCTGAACTCCGCGAAGCTCCTCATATCTCCACTTCATGGATCGATAGACTATGGGACTACCTGAACATTCACTTTTCATCTGACTTAAAGGACTTTGAAGATTTGCTTATAATTCCAGTCGGCGAAGGGCATGTTATTCCGCTCAATGGCGAGACACCATTGCTGGTGTCTACTCACTGTAGTACAACGCTTGAACCAAACGTAGAAGACGTGATGAAGAAGATAGGAATCCAAATTATAGATGTTTTGTCATCGTCTGTTCGAAATCATCCATGTGTTCTTGGGAAGTATATCTTTCTGCCGAATACAACAAATGAAGGATTATTTGGTGCCATAAGAAAGTTACAGAAAAGTAAACAACACGATATAGAATACATAGAATTAACCAATACAGAAAAGAAGGTTTTGCAGAAGTTTATAACATCCGGTTTGGCAGGAAAGCCTTCTGACGTGACAGCAAACCTAGACATTCTCTTGTCAATGCCCATATTTCAGACATTGGAAGGAAGCGGATTTGCTCAATCCCAGTTTGTGTCTTTGAATGTCGTGAACCAGGCAGCTCCAACAGACGCCAAGATACCTGTTGACTTGCCTCAGGTGTTGCTAGATCTTGACGAAATCTTGGTACAAGAGCTTGCAGAACAACTTGAAATACCACGGTTTACTACAGTGGCGTTGTTGGAAGATCTGGTGTTTCCTGCAATCGCCGAGGAAAGATATAAGAAAGAAGATGTCACTAGACTTATGTTATTTGTATTCGACAACTTCTCTCATTATCAAAAGTCAAGCTATAAGTTTTTTTCAGTTATTAGAAATGTACAATTTATCGAAAAACGTGATGGCAGATTTGTGACAGCTCGCGACGTGTTTGATCACAGTGACCAAACACTACAATTGCTCTTTGCCGGAGATGACGTGTTTGCCGTGGGAGAATTTGCCGACTCAAAATACATTCACTTTCTGCGAGAGCTTGGAATTAAAGGACAAGATTCAGTGACAGCAAGTGACGTGCTGTTTGTAGGGGATAAACTGAATTCGTCTGAGAAACCTGATCCTGTGTGTGCAAAGACTATGCTTATGTTCCTGGAAAATTATTATAATTTGCTGGATGCCACAGTCCACTTGAACAATAAAACCTCAGAGTCACTTTCAGCCGTTTTGAGTAAGATGAATTGGATAAAATGTGATTCAAAAAGACCGGAAAATTATCCAAAGTCCTTGGCTTTCGCAGGCGATTCAAATTCGCAGGCACTAGTCTCACCAACCGAAGTTTATTCATCACGATTTGGTTCCGTCATTGGATCCGTTAGGCCAACTATTAACACTGAAGAGACTCCAAAATTGGCCAGTTGCTTTGGGTGGCTGAAAGAGCCGAAAATGAATGACGTTGTAAAACACTTGCTCAATGTTGTTTCTTCTTACAAGCATGAGCAGAATTTGAAATTTCAATTTACTATTAATGAAATCTACAGACTTATGAATGATGCTATCACGCAAATCGATGGCTCTGAACTCATGAAATCGTTGCAAGATGAAGACTGGGTCTGGCATGGAGAAGGATTTGTATCACATAAGAAGGTTGTAAGAGAACAGCCATTTTTGGATCTGAGGCCTCATGTTTTTCAGCTTTCAAAGGACTTTCAAGAATTTGTTGGACTGTGGAACTATTTTCAGCTGCAAGATAATTGTAACATCATCCAAGTTCTTAAAGATATCAAATCGCTTCATGAAAATTCGGATAGTGATAAAGTCCAAGTTACAAGGGATCTTCATATTGCGATAGAAATTCTGAAAACTGTTTCTATCTCAGACAAGAAACACGAGATGATTCCTGAGCTACTTGTTCCAATCAAATCCGATGATGGTAAACTGCATCTGAAGGAAATCATCGATGTCACATATAGTGACCAAGATCAAACATTCGACAGCAATGAATTTGTAGAAAGCATATGCCTCGTTCATCCATTGCTACCGGTTGAAACGGCTAAAGCATTAAACATTCATGGAGTCATCAACAGAATGCTCGGAACCGAAGATCTCGATTTCGAATCGTACGGTCAGTCGGAACCTTTGACGACTCGACTCAGCAACATCCTGAGAGATTACCCCGACGGTCTGGCTGTTCTCAAGGAACTCGTACAGAATGCAGATGACGCTGGAGCCACTGAAGTTAAATTCCTGTACGATGAACGGCAGAACGCAGACGCGAGGAAGGGTCTCATCGATAAGGGAATGACTGATCTTCAAGGACCAGCGATGTGGGCTTATAACGACGCCGTCTTCACGTCACAAGACTTCGACAATCTCATAAAGCTGAGCGGTGCCACTAAGGAACAAAACAGAAGCAAAATCGGTCGGTTTGGCTTAGGATTCAACGCCGTTTACAACCTGACAGATGTGCCGTCGCTTGTGAGTCAGAACCACATTGTGTTTCTGGATCCTCATACAAGCTTCCTCGGATGCGCAATTCGCGACAAGAGCAGACCAGGAATTAAACTAGACATACGAAAGAATAGAGATAGAATGCGTCTTCTGTCGGGCCAATTCAAACCGTACGACACACTGTTTGGATGTGATTTTACTAAAGAATCTAAAATGAGTTCATATCCTGGAACTCTTTTCAGGTTTCCTCTTAGAACTCCAATGCAAGCATGCACCAGTGAAATCTCCAAGAAGCACTACAGTCGTGACGAAATGCTCGCACTTTTAAAACTCTTGGTCGACTCCAGTCATCGGTTCTTCCTATTTACGCAGCATATCAAAAAGATTTCTGTGTATCACTTGCCAAGCATTTCTACTTCACCGCATGACATGAAACGGTGGTTCGTGATAGAAAAGAAGGTGGAACGTATTCTCCGATCACTGAATAACGTACAACAGACATCAGAAGATGAACATACCAAAAACCAGGAATGTGGAATTCTTGACAGAGTGAACAGAATTTTAACTAAGTCAACCTGTGATGATGTGCCAGAAATAGAATGCTCTTTTGTTATCGAAATAAAGTCAACACTCGAGGCCGAAGTGCCTGAAGTCATAAAAGGGAATTTAAAAAATCAGCATACTCATTGGCTGACTGCACATTGCATGGGTACAGGCAATTCTTTTGAGATGGCTAAAAGATACACAGATCTTGGATTGACGCCTGTTGGAGGAGTAGCTGCAAAACTCAGAAAAATTGACGAAGCGACATTTGTGCCAGTGAATTTAGCATGCACTGCCGAAAAATGCGGGGCACGTGAAGGAGGGCTGTTATTCTGCTTTCTTCCTCTTCCGATAACATCTTTTTTCCAGTGCATATAAATGGCTCATTTGCTGTGACTTCGAGCAGAATGCACTTACACGAACGTACAGTCAACGACAAAGCAGATATTCGTGGTGAATGGAATGAAGTTCTCATCGCCGATGCAATAATGAAATCGTATGTAATTTTGTTGGAAGATCTGCATAAAGTATGCGCAGATTTTAATCAATACGCCTTGTGGCCGGTACACAAATCCTTAAAAGAGGCTGGAATAATGCAGCGACTTACGGACTCGTTGTACAGCTGCATCTGCGAACAAAATGGACCAAAACTGCTCAAATGTGAAAAGCTGATTTCCGTTGTGGAGTGTCGGTTTCTTGAGCCCCATTTTAGACATCAAACAGAAGAAGTAGGCAGAACTGCACAGAAAATATTTTGTAAACTGCGGCCAGAAGAAGCAGTAGACATACCTCTGCTTGTAGTCGATACAGTCAAACAGACTAGCGCATGGGAAAACTTAAAGGAGAGGATAGTGTCTACGACTTCCTTTTTTAGCAACATATGTGACCGTGCATGGGAAAACCCTCCCAAACTCAAAATTTTTGAAAAGTTAGTTTAAATTTTTTTTAAATACTACCGTCACTGTTGATTAATATGGTAAAAACTGTATATTTGTATCTTTGGAAATGAAAAAGTTATGAATTTTTAAAGAATTGAAGTATTAGCGTTTTGAGAACTCGTTATTAAGAGAAATCGCAAGTTAAAAATTGGCTTCATTGTGTGAACTATGCAAATGTGAATCGATTTTTCAGCATAATTTAGTAGTATGTTCTAGATGTAGAATTTTCTGCCCTTTCCAATGGTGTCAACGGTGTTTCTTGGAAAATTAAACTGACACAATGGCACAGATTTAAAGGTGATGCCATGCTGCAATTAAATATAATAATCTTTAATTTTTCTCGGGTGTGGCTTTTGGATAGCGAGACATCACTATTCTCAGCATCAGATTCGTCGCTAAAGTCACTCGAATCGTCATTTTCCACATCAGTATTGCAGAAGTAGTCATTAATAATGTTTTGCAAATGGTCCTCTCAACCAATTCTACTCAAATTAAATGCTGAAAGTTCATTTAAACATCGCGCGATTTCGGATTGTTTACTTCTGTCCGTCATCGTTATAATAATAATCTCGTATTCGTCAGATGGCGTTACCATAGTTGTGATCAGTCCGCGATAGTGCCTCCCAAAATTTATTTATTGTGAATTATTACTGCATTTAAACAGTTTATGTTTTGTACAGATGGGTTTAGAAAAAAATGTAGTATGCTTTAAAATTAAATCTGCTGCCATTAAGGCAGCGTTCATTGATCAGAATTAGCCATAACAGAGACCCTGCTAGTCGCCGCTTGTAATGACCATCTCATAATTAAAAATTCATAGCAAATTAGGCTGTATTCATACATACTTACTGTTGGCACAGATAGATTCAGCAGAAAAAACTAGTTCAGAACATGACTAATTAATAAGTCTGTTATAACAGCACGATTTTCGGCGATATTAAAATAAACGCACGCTTGACTGGGCCGAATCATTGATATAAATTTAGACAACGGGTGTACAAAAAAATCAAATTAAAATATTTGTATTAGTTTGTTTGACCTGTAATTCTGGGATTTAGTAGTTGAAATATCAATTATTAATATTATGCCCAAAAAATTTTTTCACTGGTTTACGCATTCATGACCTTTCCGCTCGATTTGCTAGGTTTCAGTACACGCGACTTTGGCCGGGTAATCCCATGCACGGACACATATTAGTTCCATCAATACAAATCACCGAAGAAAAATACCGAGAGGAACTCGTTCTCTATGCGTTGTTTGATTCGCAACTGATCAATGTATTCAGAAATGTGGCGTTCTTTCCGGTAAGACCACAGCGAAAACTGAAAATGTGTACGGAAATGGTCCACCCGAAATCCAAGTTGGCGATACTTTATGACGAAGAGAACGAATGCTTTCCAGCAGATGTCCCCAAGAACTGCGGTAGAAACCAAGAAGATGTACACAAAAAGCTAGTTGAACTTGGAATGAAAGAGCATGACTTATCTTGGGAGGAAATTGCTGATCGCTGCTTGGCTGTTCCGGAAAATCAGGAGGTTGTCCCTAGGCGATTGTCAGTACTGATTGAACTCATGAGCTCGAAACACCTTCCGGTCAATGAGAGCGATAATCCTTATGTTGAATATATAAAGACAATTGATTTCCTTCCAACCGCTAAGAAACCTCAAGGATATCCTTTGAAATGGGCAGGAGAAGAAATTAAATTTACATCATGCGAAAAGAGCTACCTGAGGAGTGAACAAAGTTTAATTTCCTGTTTATTTCCGATCATCGACGAAAGACAAACGTTTAATTTTGGACACAATGACCTTAAATCTCTTCTGGGACTTCGAGGAAAGCCAGTTCTTGCGACAGATTTGCTTTTGCAACTGAAGAACGTTATCGAATTAGCGGATCCCAATGGAGTGGTGTCTGGACTACAGTGGGAGCGGAAAGATCAAATCAAAGTTATTTGTAAAGACGTGTACCAACGTCTTAATGAATATGCGAAAGAAAATAATCTGTCGGAGGAACTTTTGGGTGAATTGAAGAATGTGCGAAGTATTGCATTGGATAACAACGAAACTTTAACGTTAATGAATCCATCACGTTGTGCCTTTCAATATCCTGCAGACGTACAATCAGATAGCGCGTTGTTACCCTATCTTGCCAAGATTCCACGTTCACTGATATCTAACAATTCCTTATTGAAGCGTATGGAAGTGCGACAGAAATTTAAACTGACTGACTATATTGGAGTATTGAAGTCGATACATCTTAATTCTCCAGGCCAGTCACTCTCTGAAGCTGATCTTAAAGTCGCGTTGTGCATTGCGAACCAATGTTTAGCTGATAAAACAGAAAATTTTATCGGGGTCATTCAACTGGAAGACGTTTTCATTCCAAATGAAAAGAATGTACTTGTTTCTGCTGATAAAATATGCTACAGCGACTGTAGTTGGTTCAGTGCCGAAAAGTATGATGATGGTGACGACGACGAAGAAGAAGAAATGATTTCTGTGTGTCATCCACAAATTCCACCCTATACTGCCATACAACTTGGTTTAAAAACCAATCGAGAGGAGATGTTTGAAAAATATTCTTCTGAAATGGCATTTGGACAGAGTGAACGACTGGTCAACCGAATAAGAAGGATTTTGACTGGCTATCCTTTTGGCAAAGAAGTACTGAAGGAAATGTTGCAAAATGCAGATGATGCAGGCGCCACTGAGATTCATTTCATCAACGATACGAGAGAACTTCCAACTGAACGAGTATTCGCCGATAAATGGAAGCCAATGCAAGGACCAGCTCTGTGCATCTTTAACAACAAACCCTTTACTAAAGAAGACATTACCGGAATTCAGAAGCTAGGAGAAGGTAGTAAGTCGGAAGACCCGACAAAAACAGGACAGTATGGAGTTGGCTTCAACTGCGTATATCATTTAACGGATGCACCAACGTTTCTCACCCAAGTTGCTGGCGACGAGAGAGTCTTGTGTGTCTTTGATCCAACGTGTAGCTTTGTTCCAAGAGCCACAATTGCAAACCCAGGAAGAATGATGAAACGCCTGGAAAGATTGAAGGAAAAGTTTCCCGATGTCTTCAAAGGCTATTTTGAAGAGACGTATGGCAAAGAAGGTGGAACTATGTTTCGACTGCCTCTACGTAGCGAAGAAATTGCGAGAGAGTCGCAACTTTTGAAAGAAGTGGTCACATCCAGTGATGTTAAAGAACTCTTTGAAACATTTAAAAGTGATATGTTCGAATCGCTTCTATTCTTGAACTCAGTTGAAGAGATATACTTGAAGGAAATTGATAGGGTTGGTGACTTGAAAACAATATACTCTGTTAAGGTGGAGCTATCGATTGATGCAAGACAACGCCGGAAGAAATTCAAAGAAAATGTAAAGCACTTCACCGAAAAATTAAAACGTAAAGCAACTCAAATCGAAAACATTCCTGTCGAAGAAGTCAGTTATGAACTAATTACCAGTGATTCTGAAGGACAAAAAGACACATGGCACATTATTCAGCGCTTTGGTTTCGAAGGCGCAGCAGACGTTTCCAAAGTAGTCGCCGCAGCCTTTGTAAGAAATGACATCGGTTTACTTCCAAGAGCCGGCATTGCCTATCGGATTGACAGCAATCGAGAAACAACCAACAACAGTAGACTGTTCTGTTTTCTCCCACTGCCAGTCACAACTGATTTTCCAGTTCACGTTAACGGACAATTTGCTCTTGAGTATGAAACTCGTCGCAGTCTTTGGATTGACGAACGCGGAGGCCCAAAGGTTGAGTGGAACAAGTGCATGATGACGAAAATTGTGGCGCCTGCCTACTGTAGGTTGATGCAAGAAAGACGAGACGCTATATGTAAGGCAGAGGATACAAGAGATTATCTGTTCAACTACCATCTTCTATTTCCAGATGTTGCAGAACAGGATATCTCATATATTAGGACTCTGATTTTGGCCATTTATGAAAGAATCAAAATTCAAAATCTGTCAATTTTGCCTCTGAAGATCCCCACTAGAAATGAAATAGGTGCAGCCAAGTGGGTGCCTTTATGGATAGGTCCAAAAGGCACAGACGATGCCAGCTGGAATCTGTGGACTAAGTTGGGTTGGAAGGGTTCTCATGGGCTGAATGGCATAGATGGCCATTTTGACAGCATAGCCCGAGATGTCGTCTGCATTGACCCCGTTGTCCATTTAACTAAGCGTACAATAGAAACCAGATCACACAATCTATTGAATACGTTGGTTGAGTGTGGATTTCTGGTGTATGACAGTCTCTTGACGATCCATCAGAAATTCAAAAGTGCAGGCGTAGAAACAAAACTGGTGAATCCTAAAGCAGTTGTGTCTTTCTTTGGCACATACAATAAGCGAAAATCACTTTGCCAGATTGAAGACCTTCCGAGACCTATTTCTCAGACTCCGATTCGTGATTTGAATACGCTTATAACATTGCTTCAATATTGCGTGAGTTCTATCAATTTGAAACATGAACTTCTGGGCCTTCCACTTCAAGCTACTGCAGATGGAGTTTTGCGTTGTTTCGACGGCGCATCGGTAAAATATGAACCTCGTTTTAGAAATATTGTCCCACACATTCAAGAACAGTTCTTAGACGACAATGTCTTTAGAACGCTTAGTTTGTATCCAAAGCGTGATGTACAGTTGTGCAAAGAATTTACTGTCGGAGACTTCGCACAGGTACTTCAAGGTGTCTTACCAGCCGTCACTTTCTGTGGATGGCATAAATTTGTCGATATCCAAGAAATGACTGCAGTTTTCTACGATCCTAATCTGAATTGGCTACAAGAAGTTTGGAGATTTTTCACTCATTGCGGAGTTGTGAAACCATTAGACAACTGGTTATTGTTGCCTGTCATATTCAGTGGAAAAAATGCACTATTTCCAATTCACAAGTACAGATGCATTACTACGTTCAAAGAACGTACATTTCCACTACGTTTAAGGTCAGCTTTACAACATATTGGACTTCCCCAGCCGCAATGGATGTTTTCCAGGGGCGACACCTTGTCAATTTATAATTCTCTACTACGAGAAGCTGCAGATGCTGAAACAATCGTTCGTGGATTTGAGGAACTAATAAAGTTAGTCTCACCGGATTTCAATCTAGATAGCACCGAGTGCATCGAACTGCTTCAATATTTGTCAGAAAAACTAGATAATTGGAACAATGTTCCGAACGCTTTCAACACCGTCAAGCAACTACCGATTTTTATAACGGTCTACGACAAGCGAGTGAGACTATCGCAGAATAATGCGTACATCATACCAAAAGGAATTCCAAACACAGATATGGACTCATGGACTTCGACACATGGAATAGTTTTTTTAAGAAGCCAGAACAAGCAGATAGATCAACTTCTTGAACGTCTTGAATGTAAAGCATTATCTGAGGCTGACATCTACAGCAAATTTATTTTCATACATTTTGAAATGCTAACACCAGAAGGACGATACGACCATTTGAAGTACGTAAGGGACAAGCTACTGGTCAGTATGCGACAATGTGATCGGCAATCTCTAGTTCAGTCCTTAAAGGTTCTTAGATTTTTAGCTGCAGCTGATGGAAGCTTCAGATGCGCTTCAGAAGTTTACGACAATACAAATGAGGTATTTCTTGCCATGGAGCAATCAGACGATCTACCACCTCATCCATTTAACTCAAGAGAATGGAATGATTTTCTCAAAACGTGTGGTATGATATCCGTTGTTACACCAAAAATGTTTCTTAAATACGCAAAAACAGTAGAACTCGCGGCTTTATCAGCTATCGATGAAAAACTCCGCAGAAAGTCTAGGGTTCTTCTTGAATGTCTCTGTATAGGAAATGACAGTCTTTCTGCTGGGTTTCTAGACAATCTGAAAAGCATCGCCTTTGTGTTTCCTCACAATGTTGACCAAACGTACAGCATTTTGCACACTCAGTATGGACACCGAGATGTGGAGGGTCACTTGAAGCTCATTTGCTTTAAAGGAGCCATCTTGCCAACATTTAGTAGTCTCGTTTGGAGCGCACAACCGATTTTACCATCAGTTGTGCGTCCTCTGCTATATCTGTCTGATGGAAAGTACGCGAAAGATCTCGAAATAAATGATGTTCCACGATGTGAAACTGTCGCAGAGCACACAAATCAACTGTGTCGAAAATGGGTTTCATGCATGCAAGAATTTGACGGTCCAGGTACTAAGATACATAGAATCATTGTACCAGAGATTGGAGTACTGGCTTTAGTTCTTACAAAGATCTATGATTTCTTCAAAGACAACTTGGATTCCGCAGGTGATAATGTGTGCAAGTTACTAAGAGAAACTCCTTTCATTTTAGACATCAGTAGACGTTTGCTTCTTCGGCCAGACCAAGTGGCGGAACATTTGCGTCCAAAAGATGAGATATATCCATATCTAGTCCGAATTCCATCTGAATTAGTGCAATTTTCAACCCTTTTTAAAGCCTTAGGTGCAACGGAAGATGCAACGGTTGACCAATACGTTATGGTTCTTGAAAGCATTCATGCAAACACAAAAGGCGACAAACTAATTCCAAAAGATAAAACAGCAGCACTTAAGGCCATTGCTCAGCTTTTTAAACGATTTAAAAAGCATGTCGGAGAGATCAAATTACAAACTGAATTGTTTCTTCTCGGAAATGATGACAGACTTCACAAATCGTGTGATCTAGTAGTTGACAACAACTATGCAATTAGAAAACGACTCCTGGATTTTGAAAAGCCCTTCCTAATTGATCTGCAAAAGGAATGTAATTTGAGATTTTCCGAGAGACAACTTGAGTCGGTCATAAAGAAGCTTCCTGCCGATAGTCAGCCTTCATTTCTTGCGTCCATTATAAAGGAGGAGATGAGCCGAGATTTCATCAGTGAAGAATCCCCCTTTGCTCTTAAAATGGAAAGAAAACTTCATTCAGAAGAACTAAAATTTGGTTTAATGAGATTAGCTCACCATCGTATTGCAACTACAGAGGATTTCAATGAGGAAAATGTAAGCAAAGCCTTAGAAAACTTGAATAATATCAACGTATTAGGAGTTAATAAAATTGAATGCTATTTAGTGTTCAAAGGAAAGCGAATTGGGAACAGTGAACGACGATGTTCATTCTTTGTAGAGCAAGAAAAATCAAAAGGTCATGAAAGTTGGAACATCTATATTGACGAAAGAAAGCTGAAAGTGATCTGCACTGCAGAAACCTCTTTGTATATTAAACTGGTGGATATTACTCAAAGTATGACAGGAAACCTACCTGAAAATGCTGTTTCCTTTGTGAGTTGTATGCTAAAGTGTGGCACGAGCTCAGTTGATGAAGTTCTTGACGACTTTGGCATAGAGCAGTTTACTAGAGACATACGATAGAGATGACGTTTTTCCCAAAGCATTTGTACTACATCCTTGAATTAGATTTACAACATATCGGTCGATTTTGATGGTCCTCAGATACATCTTCATAGTTTATCCCATTTCCGACAGACAAAGCTTTGTTTCATCTTCTGTAAATTTCTTAAAGAAACATGAATTCCTTTATTGAATTATGTATCCCCTTACCCTATTAGTTAAAGGTGTGCATGTATTTCTTAAACCAGTCTAGAATGTTCTTATTAGAAGCTGAACTTCATTGACCGTAAGCAATAAAGAGTCTTCTCATAATGGGAAATTTCTGGTTCATTCAAAGGCTGCCTTGCTTATATTCTTAATGTCGACGAAATTCATTTCACTGTCATCTGCGTTCGATAAGTGGTCGACTTCACAGTTGTTGGCAGCCATTGTTTGGGATGCGGACAGCAAGTAGACGCTTGCTTTCCTCAACTCTTCGCATCCACTCCTAACTTTGTAGACAGTCATTCGCTCTCTTTCCAACCACTTTGAAAATGTATTCCAGGATCATCAAATCAACGAGGTCTCTTTCATAAGAAGACTTTTCTGCCAGCGTAAATGGTGTCACAGTCGTTGCTATTTCGGGAATTTTAATATGTAGCCTATGCCGTTGGAATGAAACGATGCCCCAACACGGAACAAATTGGAAGACCACAGCTTTGCAGCTATTGTCACATTATGAAAGAAAGAACAGAAGAAAAGAAAATACGAAGAACTCTGGCCAGCGAGGCGCTTCAAGACAGAGGATGTCCTGCGCCAATGATTGTGAATAAGGTTAGGCTACTGGAAAGAATACAATTACATACACAAAATGGCTATGGGAAGTTATGAGTTATAGGCCTATGTAAATGTTGCATTAAATATTTCGTACCACATGACACAGGGTAAAGCAACTGAACGTTTACCAAGCGGACAAACCGATTTAAAAATTTTTTTTCTTAGAATGGTTGACCTTAAGAATGCCATAAACATCAACAATTTTTCAATGGTTTGTTTGCCTATTTAGTGTAACGTTAAATGTTATTAAGATTGCGAGCACTCAGGGGCGTCTACACCATAGAAACCTTGGAGCAAATGCTCCATCCAAGAAATAGGGGGATTTGTCAGTGTGTGTGCCACCATTTTAGGGGCGGGGGGAGGAACGGGAAGGGGGGAAAAAGAGGGGGAAAAGGGATGTTGCTCCAATGACTTAGGGGGATAGACGCCCCTGCGAGCACTATAGGCCTACGACTTAATGGTTTGTTGTTTGTTGTTTGCATGCTAATGTGAAATTTTCTTTCCCATACTATCTAAAAATTGTACTCTGATTGAACTCTGCACACATTGGCAAACTTAGAACAATTAGTCGAAAATTTTCTCTATACATGTATATGTCTAGACTTGCGTAGACTGTTTGACTCCAACAAAAACTTCGAAATCTCTCCTGACGTCCATCCATCCTACTCCACACGTCCACTTCACCATGGGCATTATTATTACTTTGAAACATTTTAACGCGCTCAGTCGCACATCAGTAAATTAATTGACACCTCTTCATGCATGTATATTTCTTACATCAGTCTAGAATGTTCTTGCTTATAAGCTGAGCTTTATTGACCGTAGGATCTCATTTACAATGGACGTAAGAAATGAAGGCTTCTCTCAGATCTGAGATTTGAAGGTGTGATCAGTAAAGGTGTGATCAGAAGGACATTGCTCAACAACAGTGGGAGGATTTGATCACATGGCCGAAATATACCTTCCAGTTCCGATTCTGAAACAAGTCATTCCAACTTTCAGGACCTCCAAAAACCTCCACATGTTTTCTGTAACATGTTGCGGTGTGTCAACGTGAGATTAATAAACGAATAATCAATGAACATGTTCGTGACTAAACCACCTGAATATTTGACTCTTAGCAAAGAAGCGTACGTTTGAGAATTGGGTAGTGCTCTCATGTGAGCACATGTCCACGCTACTCATGCTACTTCTTGCAAGGCAATGGTCCCGTTAATAGTCTTATTTTGGTATTATTACGAAACGGTTTCGGCGGTGGAGGAGCCGTATTCTGCATCTATGTCGTTTTCACAAGTATTAACTGCTGTTCGCGCAGAGCCCTGGCCTGGTTTGACTTCCGGATAACTGGAACTGAAACTCCCGTATTTCCCGATTGTTACGCAGACAATAGACTTATGATCCAACGTAAGATCAGTACTAAACAGACACACCCCAAGCCAGTTATCGATTCTAAATGTCTGTATATGCTTAAGCATGCCCGAGAGTGTAATTCACGAGTGATAGTTGGTTCCTCATTCAATGTGTATTTTGAGCCATGCATTCTTTCACACATAATACTTACATACGTATGATACACGTACGTAGGTAGGTGCATGCAGCGCGACCATTCAAAGCATAGGCTTAGGATCATTCAAAGCATAGGCTTAGGATTATTCAAAGCATAGGAGTCAGGACCATTCAAAACATAGGCTTAGGACCATTTAAAGCATAGGCTTAGGATCATTCAAAGGATAGGCTTAAGACCACTCAAAGCATAAGTTTAGGACCATTAAAAGCATAGGCTTAAGAGTCAGAACAATTCAAAGCATTGGCTTAGGACCATTTAAAGCATAGGATTAGAACCATTCAAAGCATAGGCTTAGGATTCAGGACTATTCAAAGCATAAACTTAGGAGTAAGGACCATTCAAAGCATATGCTTATGAGTCAGGGCCATTGATTTGAAGGCATAGGATTAGGATAATTCAAAGCATAGACTTAGGACTATTCAAAGCATAAGTTTAGGACCAGTGAAAGCATAGACTTAGGAGTCAGAACCACTCAAAGCATAGGCTTAGGACCATTCTAAGCATAGGCTTATAGGATAGCATAGGCTTAGGATCATTCAAAGCATAGGCTTAGGCGTCAGGACCATTCAAACATGGGTTCAGGACCATTTAAAGCGTAGGCTCATAGGACCATTCAAAGCATAGGTTATTCGAGTGTTTAATGACGTCGTTGATGACCGCGAACCTACAATACGCTTCGGCGCGAAAATTCCGGCACAGTATCAAAATGCTGTAGTCGGGAGCGCCTCTGAGTAGTTGTTGACTTCGAGAGGCGCTATAGAAATATCCGGAATAAATAAAATAAACAATACAATAAATACATGTACCTCTGTAATGTCAACACTCAGAGAACGACCACAAAAAATAACGCTGTCTCATGATGACGATAGTGGTTTGCATGTACCTGGTAGGCCTAACTCAACACCCACATCCTCAAGAAACAGCCCATCCCATAAATCAATCAATCAATCAATCAATCATGGAATTTATATAGCGCCTCTTCAAGGGCTCTACTCAGAGGCACAAATGAGATATGTTTGTATATAATTATGTGTGTATGCATATATGTATGTATGTATGTATGTATTTATGTATGTATGTATGCATATATGTATGTATGTATGCATATCAATCAATCAATCAATCAAAAATCTTTATTGCATCCAAATGACAATTATAACAGAGTACAGTGACTGTAAAATAGCAGTATGATTGACAATTAAAACAGAAAAGAGTAGTGTACACAGCGGTAAAAAAAACTTGTCATTGGCGGCATATGTATGTATGTACACATATAACCATAACCATAAATTTTATTACTTTGCATAATATGCAGTAACAGAAATGATGTAATTCAGTGTAAAATTTTAACAGAAAAACAGATCAATTAATTAGATTTCAATGGAAGTAAAGGGAGAGAAACCCTTAAGGGACCTGGGTCCCGCTATCAAGGGTTACCCTCGTACATGAGAAATAGTGGCAACTGGCTTAACATTGTAATACTAGACATCATGGACTTAACCAGTTAACTAAACATCGAAGTAATATCACATCAGGTGTCAGCATCAAAACCTAGTGCGCACTCAAGGCAGTAAGGATCATTCAAAGAAATGTGAAAGAATGGCTCAAAATACACATTGAATGAGGAACCAAGTAAGCAATGTATGTATGTATGTATGTATGTATGCATATATATATAAAATATATATATGTATTCATATATGTATGTATGTATGTATGATGTATGCATGTATGTAAGTGTGTATTTATTTAGTTGTGTATGTGTGTATGTATATATGTGTGTATGTATGTCTATATGTATACATATTCATATATATAAATATGTATGCATGCATGTAAGTGTGTATTTACTTAGTTGTGTATGTATGTATGTATGTATGCATGCATGTATGTATGTATGTATGTATGTATGTATGTATGTATGTATGTATGTATGTATGTATGTATGTATGTAGGGCCTATGCATCTAGGCACTTAGCGCTTCTTGGGTATCTCACAAAAACGTTGCTTGCGTCAGCTTAAACGATGTCAAAGTCATTAATTAAGAACAAAACTTCAATCAATAAACAATGCAACTAACAAACAAAATCACACAAAACGCAAATTATGAGAGCACAGCAAATAATTCTAATCATCAGTCGCTGTAGACGTAAATCCTGTAGACATGCAATCTCGAAAAGGGCACATTGTCCCTGGCAGACACCCCAAACCCATCTACGAAGTAGGGGCCTGCTCATTCCCATAACTATACATGTAAACCGACGTATCCTAAGTGTAATTGGACTATTTCAGAAATTTTGGCATTAGGCCTACATCATATCTCATAGACTCGAAGTCCAACCACGTGCGTTAAGACTCTTACCGAATTCCTAAACGAAATCCAAATATTTCATGATAGCCTACTCGTTGTTCCAAAAGCATTTAAAAAACGTAAAAGCAGGGCTTAAAGTGTGACTGGACGGTCATGGACGGCGTCCAGGCACTTCTTTTCAAGGCTGGACGCCGTCCTGCCACTTATTAGGCCAGCACGGCCTGGACGCCGTCCATGCAGCGTCCATGCAGTGGCGTCACAATCATGTAACGAGGGTGGACAAAGTCTAACAAAAATGTCATGTTTTTCCCGCCTAGGTCTCAGCTGCTTTGCATGATATGCCGGGCCACTGCAGACGTATAGGCCTACATGTAAATGTGGCGTCTGCCAGTTTGGTCTATACTAGGTCACCCTGATTTGTCGGAAGTATTTGACCCTGGTCGACCTAGTTGTGCATGAGCCAGATTCTCTAGGCTCCAGCGCTAAGAAATGCCGGTAATATAATCTGCCTTGTTCGTCGTTCTCTCTCTCTCTCTCTCTCTCTCTCTCTCTCTCTCTCTCTCTCTCTCTCTCTCTCTCTCTCTCTCTTGTTTTCTGTCGCTATGTCTCTGTAGCAGTCTGTCTCTGTCAAAGTCTCTCTAAAAGCGCCTCTACACACTACATTGTCTCCACACGACTGCAATGTTCATTCTTCATGTGAATTTAAAGTATAGTCCTATTCGTTTACTTTTAAACAAAGAAACGACTTTAAATTAAATTTTTAATCGCCGGCTAAAACAACCAGAGAAACTATTATAAAAACGCAACTGATGGTAAGGAACTTCTAAATTTAAAATAGTAGTTTGTTTAGGGACGCGGTGGTATAGTGTTATGTTCTGTGCCTTGCAACTGGAGGGTCGCAGGTTCGAATCTACCTTCAGCCACTGCGTAGCAACCTTGGACAAGTTGCTCAACTACAATTGTCTGTGAGGAAGGCAACGGGAAACCACCTCACCTCATCCCCGGGTGGCATAAAGCCAATGGACCTGCCTTCGGACAGAGAACTCATCATCATAATCATCATCAGTGTGTTGCACTTGACTTGGTTTGCTGTTTAAGTAGTACATAAGTAATCTGCTTCACTTCGTGAAACATTACTAATGCATTTTACTTAAACCTTAAACGTTACGCTGTGAATCTGTTAAAATAAAAAAGTAGTCTAGAGAAAGTTGATTACGTGATTGTCTAAAATGCTATGCCTCCAGAGATCGGTCTAGTCTTATTGACTGTTTCATAACTGAATCAACTTATGAAGTTAAATGACTTCAATAGAGCGCATTGAGACGATACAATACAATACCACAAGTAACCACATAGACTTATACTCAGGGTGAGAATTGTTTGGGGTTAGGGGTTCAACCCCCAGTCTTTTTAGGACCCCAGTTAAGTTCATTGCACACCCAAGGGGGTCGGTGACCCCCATTTGGGCTAGTGTGATTATATTGTGCATATATTTTAGCATTTGCTTTCGAGTTCACTTTGTGGGTTACTAATAAAGTAATGCTCTGGTTTATTGTGAGATTTGTGACTATGTGAATTGCATATTAGTGTATACTAATAAATTTGGTGATATCCTCACTCTATGGAGTTTAAGCTTTCTATTGCATTTTTGAATTTTCTCAGTTTGCAAATATGGATAAAATATTCAACTCCACATGGATTAAAGTCTACCTGCATCTTTTTCTACAATTCTCACGCTGCTTATACTTGATGTCCAGTGTTTTTAATCTAGGCACCGCTTGGAGGGGGGGAATTCCCCAGGATTTCCACAGAAAAATATAAGAATAAAATAATAGTTTTGAGTTGTTATTGACAGCATAATATTATATGAACTGTTGTAATATATAATGATATTATTTACCATGATATGATATAATGATATTATATACTATTATAATACATATACTATGATATTATACTGAGTATAATCTACTGTTAATATTTGTACAAATATTTGTACAACTGGCTTCTCTCCAGTGTTATCTCTCAAATTTAAAAATATCGAATTTAAAAATGTTTTTGTTCCTTGGACATGTATACAGTAATGATACTATCATATTATAATGTGTAGGCCTATAATATACTCATTTTGTACAACTAACTGCCTTCTCTCCAGTGTTATCTTTCAGATTTCAAAATAAGACATTTCAAAATGTTTTGATCCTGGAACATTTAGTAAAACTGCATCACTAGTACATGGCTTCCCAATTTGTTAGTTGGAGCATTCTTGCTTGGTTGTGTACTATTTGTAAACTATTTCTACTAGTTGTGTCCTGGTCAGCAATGCAAGACCGTCTTGAGCAATAAGGATAAGCTGATCCACTCCTATCAGCACTGAAGCAATAGCCAATAGAGCAATTTTGTTAAGATGATAGCTTAATATGCTACCACTACAATGTCAAAATTCAAAAAGTCCTAAATTATGATGACAGCTTAAAATGCTACCATTAGGCCTACAATGTCGAAATTCAAAACATTTCTAAAAATTTAGTTAAGATGACAGCTTAAAATGCTACCATTACAATGTCGAAATTCAACAAATTTCTAAAGATTTTGTTAAGATGGCAGCTTAAAATACTCCCATTACAATGTCGATATTCAAAAATTTCTAAACATTTTGTTAAGATGGCAGCTTAAAATACTACCATTACAGTGTCGAAACTCAAAAAATTTCTAAAACCCTTCCCCTGCTCGGCGCTGCGCCCCTCGGCGATCATCCTTCGGTTAGCCCCCCTCCACAAACCTTGACCCCCGAAGAGGGGTACTTGATTAAACACTGCTACTTTATATTCAACATAAAATTGGACTGGTGTCAAGATAAATATGCCACGATTACAAGTATTCAGCTGCTAATTTATTTGACCTAATTTTCTAAAATATCGCATGGTTATGATACCGTGCATGGGCTCAGAGCTTCATCATTCTTAGTCAATCTATGTCTAGAAGAAAAACCTGCTATCAGTCGACTACTTTTGTTTATCAAAGTGCATGAAACTCACCTACGAGCATTCTAAAGTGAGTTTGTTGCTAAGCGCGAGTCACGGAAACTGATATTTGGCGACATTAAGTGATTCTTGAGTCTTGACGTTCCTTTAGTATTTTCATGTTTTGTTTTAATGTTTAACTCTTTTAAAATGTAAAATTTCATAACTGTTATTCTCAGCAATTACAAGAAGCTGGTTCTGCAGGCTGTCCATTAAAAAAACGTTCAGGCTAAACTCAAGTCTATAAGAATTCAATGCAAAATGTTGCTATAAGGCTATATTTCACTCTAAAACTTTACTTCATCTGGCTTTTTAAAATCCGACTATGGCTCACAGTAGAAGCATAGAAGGGCATTTCAATTTTTAATGCTGTGACTGCAAATTGTGTTCTTCTAACACCTAAAATCTCAGTTTCCTCACATAGGCCTATAAAATACTCAAATTTTATCACAGATTGAGATGGTTTAGGTGGTTTTATTTCGAAATCATCGTTGAAAAATGTGAGGTAAACAAGAGCCAAAAATGTGCTCCTTTTGGCATCAAATGTTCAAAATTGCGTCGGCTTCTGGGGCTCCGCCCCAGACCCCGCTGGGGGAGCTTACGACGCTCCCCCACACCCCCTAGTCGTTAGGGGCTTCTTGCCTTCGGCAATCGCGGCTTCGCGCCTTCGGCGCTCGCAATTCCTCCCCACACGTTCTAGTATAGGTCCCCCAACTTTTAGACCATGATTGCGCCTATTGTAAGCGGCGTCTAGGCACTTCTTTTTTTACACTTTAAGCACTGCGTAAAAGCAGATGAGTATGAGGAAACCTTAATACAACCGAGCCGTATTTTTAAACTAATAGACCATATAATTATGTCTGCCACGAATGGAGCTGCATTATTCCGATGACCCTTGAGAATTGCTGAAAAAATCATTATTAGAAATTGCGCGTTATGCTATTCCATTACTTTTTAGCTTAATAATCAGCACACACAAAAATAACTAGGTCCTACCAGATATTTTCAGTTTAGTGGTCCACAGCACCTTCGCTGACATAACTAGGCCTACACAAGGCAGAGGTCTTACATTGTGGACCGAACGCTAACACTAGCTTTAGGGGCCATCCATTAAGTACGTACGCAGAAATCCGGACAAAATTGACCCCCACCCTGTACGCACGTGTACTTTTTATCCCCCCCCCCGTACGTACGCTTGACACCCCCCCCGCCCCCCCCCATAGAACGGTCTCTATTTAATCCATGGGGCTTGCCGCCAGGCTGTCTGACTCGCTTCTGAGCTGTGTGATAGCTGTGTAATAGCAGTCAGAGGTAGGGTGGCATACAATTAAGTGACACCTCTCTCAGTTATACTTGTCCCTGTAGTACATGTCTGATAGCTGCATGAACTGAACTGTGGCTCATTTGAAGGCCAATCAATTTGAAGGCCAATGTAGACAAATTATGTTTCCCCCTTGTTTCCTATGCGTACGTACATTTTCAGTAGCCCCCCTCCCCCATACGCAAGCATACGCATTTGGTTTAATTTCCTCCCCGCTCCATGCGTACGTACTAAATTGACGGCCCCTTATTATGACCGACATAGTTGATTTGATTATTTTCTAAGTGTAACGTACTTTATTTCCGAAACGAACGTAACTGTTGTTATATCGTTCCAAAAGTGTCTTGTCTACGCAAACAACTCAGAGCTGCTTAAAATATTAAACCTTAAGCTTTGACCTACCCATGAAGTTTCTCGGCTTATGGTGACAGCTTGAACCTACGGTAATTACAAGAGATGGCATCGAGAACCGCTGTTTCTATAATTAGACATCTTCCGAAACCGAAACCGAAACGATCGTCTTTTCCCGAAATTCAGACGCGACGTGTTCTGCATGCGCTGCGTCCATCGCCGTCTTTGTCTGTCGTCTGCCGTTATAAGCGGCGACGGAAGCCAGCCGCAGTCTTTGCCGAACATTCACGGACCGTATTTGGTCCGAAAGATCACCCAAGGTAAGGTCATATATCTTTTCTATCGGCATTGTTGTATTAGGTTTGGTTAGGCGATGGTCAGCGAGATACAGGACTAGTACAAGCATAGTTATTGCAATTGCAATTGCTATAAGAAATGTCTGTAGCCTCGGCTGTCTCGTTTCAAGAGGTGCTAATTAGCCTAGAGGTCAATACAGTAGCCTCTGACAAATAATTATGAAAGCTTCTTATATATTAGCCTTTGCTATATATAAAAAGATATTTATACAAGCATGCACACGTATATTTCTATTATTTTTATCGCATTTTATAATAATATTTATTATAATTATAATTATAATTATTATTATTATTATTATTATTATTATTTTATCGCCCGAGGTAGCAAGGATCCCTCAGGCTCTAAGAAACTATATCAAGTTAGAGGTTCTCGTCCCCCATGTGCTGTGCTTAGGATAATTATTATTATTATTATTATTATTATTATTATTATTATCTGAAAGATGATGATGATGATAATAATAATAAAAATAAAATAATAATAATGATTACGATTATTATCATCTTTATTATACTTGTTGTTCTTGTTGTTGTTGTTGGTGGTGGTGATGATGATGCTGTTGAGGATGATGACGATATTATTGCTGTTGCCATTGGCACTGTTAATATTTCTAGCCTGCTTACTCTTCTAGGTTAATATACATCGGAGAGTCTTTGAAAAATGCAGAATATTGGTTTGGTAGTGCTACCTGAATCCGAATCATGATACGTATAATTTAGAATCAATATTTCCCAGTGCGCTGCACGCCACAAACCGTCGTCATGACAACCATGAACGCTATGTTTAAACACGAACAGTGTACAGCTTGTTGTAAAGATAAGACCACCTCTAAAGACCATTCGCCTTTACTATAACCATAACTATTTCCAACCACATCCTGTATACTAACAGCCTGTAATTCCCACTGACCGTCTAAGCTATTTTTATTTTATCTGTGCAAAAGCTTATCAGTGCTTAGGCTAAGTCTGCATCACAGCTTACTGAATACTAAAATACCAATACACTGCTCTGCATTCATCAACAACAATCATCATAGCCAGCCATACGATAGGTTCAAGCTGTCACCATAAGACTCTTCGCGCATGATTGCGATTATGATGGCTAGCCCTTTGCCTTTATGATTTGCTTTAGTTATGTGCAGTGAAGAGGCCATTTTGCGATTACAGTTAGCCCCCCCCCCCATGTAAGTGACCGACAGGAATTTAAAGACGAAATTCTTCACAGTAAACTTTGCATTCTTGTACTTTTTCGATAATAGCACTGTTTCAGCGTACACTACCACTTTTCTCATGACGACGTTATGAGGAAATAGTTATTTTGCAGTATAGGGCAAACATTGTAATATACAATGGTTCTAAAAAAAATCTAAAAATAATCCGAACGCTGTCTCGGATCCAGTGCTTAAAACTTGGATTGATATTTTTTATTTCTCTGAGTCTTTCATTCACTTTTACCCAAAAGTGAGTTAAGTCAGACTAAAATCAGTTTATTCGAACCACGAACCTTCTTGCTACCATAACTGAGACTGAATTGGTGCATCAGAATGTTTTTATTACACTACAAGTAAAGGCTGATGAATAAACTGCAAGTACATGGGATTGAGTGGATGTTACAGGACAATATACTGAGGACTTTTGACGAATCTAAAAAATTGACAGTAAAGCTAAATGGACAGGTAACAGATTGGACAGAAATTCTCTGCGGGGTTCCCGAGAGACCATTATTAGGACCACTGTCTGTTTTGATCTGTTGAAACGAGATACCGAAAAAAGCAGGATGTTCAGCGAAGATGTTTGCTGATGATGTTTGCTGAAATCAATGAGAGAAACACAAGCAAGTGATGCAGGGTGCATGATTCAGATAAGTTAGAAGACTGGTCAAGAGAATGGCTGTTCCAGTGGTTAAATTGGTCATTCAGAGATGACGGATCTCCAAATTTTTGTAAAGCACAAACATTAGTCTTTCTGGCTAATCTATAACTGATATTCGCTTTTCTGTATTCTGATAAAATTAAAAAATTCATGAAATATGATGCGTATTACTGTTTACTGATTTTGCAACCAAAAAATATTTATGTGATGGGTCTCCACTTGTAGGTGATGGATCCCCACATTTAGGTGGCGGATCTCATAGTTCAGACGGCGGATCTCAAACCAAACAGGTGTCGCAACTCAGATCCGGCGGGATTCTGCTGAATTTAACCACATTGAAAAATGTGATGCTTCTGAGTGTAGAAAACTTGTAAAACTTGACCCAAAATAAAAATGAACTATCATCCAAAGAACAAAGTGGATACTGATAACCTATCTCTACTATTACGTGTATGTTCGTTTCAGCGTTAAATTTCCAAACTGGACGATGATTTACTTATGAAATGGTCAGCGATCTCTTCGTTTGAAAAATCATCAAAATTCCGTGCACAATGGCTAACCAAGATAGGCATTTGGTTGTCAGTGGTAAGCCTCTCTTCTTAAACTTCTCTATGTGTAATGTTGTTTCCTTGCATGCGAAAAGTGTCATGCAATCCAAATTCACAGTTGCTTATACAGCAGGCTGTCAGAATGGTGCAGCCAAGCGCTAACAGCAATATAGCCTAAGCATATGAAACGGGTTTGCCTTCTAAACTTATGAATTTGATGTGTCATTCGTTTGCAAGGTAGTGCTTGGTTCAGATGGGTTCAATTAATAATGGGCCATGCCTTCTTCTATCTGATTTTCTTTGTGAGCAACGCTTGCTCTCCCCCAACCATTGAAATGTTCGCTGCCTTAGGCTGAATAATGTGAATGGTTTATATTTATATCATTTGACTAAGTCACGCCTTCACATACACACACGCACGCCCACACTTACACACGCACACACGCCCAACCACCCACCCACAAGTACACACACACACACACACACACACACACACACACACACACACACACACACACACACACACATACACACACACACACACACATATATATATATATATATATATATATATATATATTACCTCCTGTATTGAAACTACACTTAAAGCAGTATATTAAAATAGTAACAAAGCTACAGTGTTGTCACATTAAATACACTTTCAAGGACGTCACTGATTCATTCATAATTGTTGGGAACACGGGTTTGAAATGTGTACAGTCATTTAATATTATGCAGCAAACGTTAATATTGTAACACAAGAAAGCATCGTCTTTGAGTCTCACAGTAATGCCACTGCGGTTTTTTCGCACTTAGATTTATACATGAAGTGTTTAATAATCCACATGACAAGAAACTATATTTTATTTTTATTAAACAAATCAAGGATCAACCGGTGTTTGTCCAGAATAGTTTATATAGCCAATAATTTTGAGAAAGACATGTTGCTGCACTCTTGCAACATGCAGGTATATGAGAGCAACCTCTTGAGAGTTATGAGTATATCGATGTACCTAATTAAATATCGACTCCAATTCCAGCTGTTGGAGATTTGGAATAAGTGTTTGATATATTACTAAGTCGATTGATTATTCTGTTTACAGATGAATTCAATCGTGGCATCATCTTGCCGACGATCATTAAGCAGCTGAAATCAATTCTGCAGCAGTATCCAGACGATGGACAAATACTCAAGGTCAGTTTCTGATCATTACCTGTTCTGATTCAACTCGTTTGCTGAATTGTCAATGTCCAAGTCACTATAGTTTGCCATTTTCCTATAATGTCACTTACAACCATTTATAGGCACTATTAGGTAAACTAAAGCGTATTAACACAACAGCATAGCAAACAGACGCGTGCAAAAGATATGGCCAAACCGCTTCTGCAGCATGTCAATCAGAGCCAAATGTTCCTATGGGGCATTGATCAGAAGTGGTTTTGTTTTGTTTTGCTTCGTTCACTAAACATGGGCATTGGCCTTAATTTAAATACTCGATGGACTTTCTGATTTTATTGCCTGCTCACGAAATTGAGTCAATATTAGTTAAACCAAAGTGCACTGTTAGCTTAGGCTTCATAACTTTAAATAGTATGTTATCTTAGGTCTCATAACTTTAAATAGAATGTTATCCTATGCCTCACAATTTTATATAGAACACTGTCTTAGGCCTCATAGTTTAAATAGAATGTATCTTTGGCCTCATAAAATAGAATGTTATCTTAGGCCTAATAACTTTAGAATGTTATCTTAGGCGTCATAATTTTAAATGGAATGTTATCTTAGACCTCATAACTTTAAATAGAATGATATGCTATGCCTCATAATTTTCTTACTCGTGATGTACTATTAATAAAAGCATATTACACAACATTGGCATATAAATTAACCTTAGAACAAAGAAAATACAATATTTAAGGGATTGCAGATCTATTGCAGTTGCTAACGCGTGGTTTGTGTTTTGCAATTGAATTTATTGTGTTGAATCGCACCAGGAGCTCATTCAGAATGGCGAAGATGCAGGAGCTCGTAAAGTTGTCTTTCTCCTTGACACAACATCTTATCCTGCTCGACAGGACAAACTCCATCATCCAGACCTCGCTTCTTATCAGGCAAGATTTCTTTTTATTTAAGCTCGGTTTTTATCAACTCTGCTCTTAATAATGTACTAAGTATACAAAACGCATTTCAGTGATATATTTCTGAAATAGGAGATAATACTGCTAAGGTCTTTGATTGTTGGATTTATTACGCTGGTGTATACAAAGAATAACTTATTAATCATACATGGAAATTGCTATATATTCTGAAAATTCTGCTGCATCTTAACACTTATGGGCCTAACTTTTTAACAGGGTGGGTTACTTCAATTAACAACAAAATTTTAAAAGGACAGCTATGCTGGATTACTTGATTTATGTTAGACCTATACACAGTGTTCTGAATTTGAATTTTTGATTTACTGTTACTTCATTTTCAAAATGATCCCCATCCAGTTTAATGGAAGATTTCTAAAATCCGTCAATCAAGAAATTTGATGGGCAGCAGATGATGTGGATTTATTAAGCTAAGTTTTTGAAATTTTAAAAGGGGTGAACTTTATGGCACAACTTTACACTTCTCTTTATGCAATAATCTTCCAGTTGACTGTAGTTGCTTGCGTGTTGTACAGGGTCCGGCTCTTTACGTCTACAACGACGCCGTATTCACAACTGATGATTGGAAGGGCATTCGAATGCTCAACGACAGCGTCAAAGAAAAGGACCCAATGAAAGTGGGACGATTTGGACTCGGGTTCAAATCCGTCTTTCATCTGACTGGTATAGTTAAGAAATTTCTATATATCTATGTATGGATTGAGGGGTACATATGTTTGTGCATACATATGCATGTATAATTGTATATATGTATGCATGTTTTCTTGTATGTATGCCTATGGCCCAGCCAACGGATTCCAATACATGGTTAACAGATAACTTTATGTTCGGAGTCTCTGCATGGATCAACTCCGTTAGTGTTAAGAAACGGCAGGTAGTAGTGTTTGAGCACTCGATAACGCCATTCGTCCGCATGCAGTTACGTAGGTCAAGACGAAGGGCGAAGAAAACAAGAGGGAGAGGACTTGTCACCCGGTCTGACATGCCGAGGCCAAGAAATATGAAGTCCTTAACACTTCAACTAATGAACGCTCGGGAGCTCCTATGGCTTCCTCTCAGGTTACCCTAAGAGACCTACGTGTTCTTCTTTATCTTCTTTTTCTTCTTCCTTTTCCTTATCCACGTCCTATGATGCCAAAGTTTTATGCAAATCTGTTCGACTTAAAATATTGTCGATTTTTCAAATACTGCAAGGAACTGATCGAGGACCACATTCAGGGTTGGACTGGGTTGTTAAAGCGGCCCGGGAAATTTGGTCATGGGCGGCCCATATTATCGAGCGCCGAAGGCACAAAACTTTTCAGGATAAGGGGTCTTTTTGTAGCATTTAACATAAAATGGAGGGCATTTTTAGTTATTAATGGGCCAAATGGCATAATATTGTTAAATGATTATTAAAAGATTAAGAAATTAACACTTATGTGTTTAAATTTGTGATTTGTCGTAAATTCGCAATTATGTTTGGAACCAACTGTCACATTAAGTTTATTTTTTTAGTTTAGATTATTTTAAAAACGTAATATCGTGATAGAGTTAGTACACACAACTTCATAAAAGCACTTTGTATAGCAGTTTTTTCATCGTATCACAAGTTGACGCCTAAATGTCAACGATTCCATCATTAATTCTGAGAAGAAGGTCAATCAATCAATCAAGTATCAAGTATCAATCAGTTTATTGACTCATCAATCATTACATAAACAAACACATTAGGTTAAACAAAATAGCACAAACTCTTTGTAGCAAAGTGCATTTATAACCTGAGCTTACAGTACGAGACAATGAGTCAGCCGAAAAGGATCAATAGACCCGCTAACAACTCGGCTGGCTCATTTACTAGTCTATTTTGTGTTAACTCAACGCAGTCACACAAGCAAAGGTCCTTTTCACAAGCCATCAGCATGAAAGACTCTAAGCTTCACTGATTTAGCAAATTTCTTAATCTGTTCAAAATGTATTTCAGTTTTGAAAATGAACTCTCACAAGCAACTTGTGATGAGGATACTGTCAAATCGATTTTGTAAGCCAAAAACAAATTTGAATAAGCTAGACTGTGAAATTGAAATTAAGGAGAACGCGGTAACAGCAAACAATAAATTTTCTACAAGATTTGAATTTATTTCTGTTCCTGTTGCTGTTTTCTTCTATTGGGACTGTTTCACTTTTTATAGGCTTAGATTCAAATTGCATGGCGTTTTCTGAGACTGTGTCTGTTATTTCAGTGTCAAGTAGCAAATTATAGTCTTTTAGTTTTGACACTTTCCCATTTTCTTGCAAGTCCAATAATTCACTTTGCAGCTGCTCTGTAGCCATGGGCGGAGTTTATCAGGGGCTAGGGGGGCTAAGCCCCCCCCCCCCCATGAAGCCCCAGACAGAAATTTTTCTGAGACGAATTCCTATAAAAAGGTCATCAAATTAATTTTTCGGAGACGAATTCCTAAAAAAAGGTCATCAAGGTTTTTGTAAGGTATGTTTTAGCCCCCCCCCCATGAACTAAAACCAAACTTCGCCCATGTCTGTAGCAGATTCTCCTGGCAATTTCTTTTTTGACCGGATTCTTTTCTATTTCAAAGCACTTTCAACATAACTGTCGAGATTTCTTTTATCTAGTTCACTAGTTATCTAGTTATCTAGTTATCTAGTTCACGCTCTGAAAAATGTGTATAGCTGCTTCAAAAATGATATCATAAGTTTCGATGTATTTGGCTTAATTCATTGATAGCATATCTTAAATTAAACTATCTCATAGACTCATAGGATGTTGTGTGTTCAAACACTTTCAAAATCAATTGCGCTGTCAAAATAAATTCAAAATTTGTCAAAGAATCCAGAAGAGTTCTCGCTCTGTACCCAACATCATTGTTAAAGTAGTTTCATTCGGAAATATCATGAAAGCATGTTGTAGCACGTATATGTTAGCCTAAAAGAAATCGACAGCTTCTGTTTCTTTATTGCATGCGCTATAATCAACGGTAGGCTAAGTTAAAGTGAATATTGGCATGTAGCCGCACGTTTCATGAGGCAGTGCAAGTTTCTTGGTAACAATTAACCGTGCACTGCCGATATTTCATAATTTATAACACGAATTAAGGATTAGAACTAAACTATCGTCATATTTTTTAATCATATTTTTTTCTTTTTTGGCGGCCGGCTCAGTCCAAGCCTGGGCGACCGGCCCACCGGGAATTTCCCGGTGTCCCGGTGGGCCAGTCCAAGCCTGACCACATTATCTTGCAACTTAATTAAAAAATCGACTAAAATGCCATAGCCTAAATAGTGTATGCCACAAGTTTACAGGTTTACAGGTTAAACGTCTAAAAAATCACAATGCCACATCAAACAGTTTCTTTCCAGATTTGCCCAGCATCTTCAGTGGAAATGGAATCGGATTTCTTGATCCACATGAGCAGTACTTCCAAGCAGAAGAAAACAGAAGAAGATATCCCACATCGTCATATCTGTGGGACCTGCAAAAGAATAAAGAAGAAATTCAACGTCTTGAAGACCAGTTTCAACCATTTCATCAAGAGCTCTTTGGTTTGACAAATCAAACATTTTCTGATGGGTACTTCAATGGAACAGTGTTTCGCTTTCCAATGAGAATGGAGGGAATGCATTCGGATCTATGCGACACTAAATACGATGCCTCAAAGGTACGAGAATTGTTCCGTTCATTGGAAACTGATGCACACATAATGCTACTTTTCCTCAAAAGCCTAGAATGCATCGAAGTTTATGAGAAGACATCACAGACTGCAAGTCCAACGAAAATCATGTCCATCAACATTGCACAGAATCTGAGTGAAGGAGTGAAAGCAAAGAGACTTCAGCTAATAAACCAGATTGAAGCTCATAGAAATTTACACATGATAGATCCAGTTTCCATCATTTATCCATTAAATGTGGAATTCCAGAAACACCTGAATAACTCACCGACTGAAACTAGTAAATGGATCATTTCTCAATATTATGCAGGAAATTCAGAGCTAGACTCTGCAAAAGACATCAGTGAAAGTCTTGGATTGCTGCCTTGGGTCGCCATTGCATTGCCAATCCAAGAAAGCTCTGGAACTCCTTCGTATTTGACAAAACCAAAGGGCCACATATTCTGCTTTCTTCCTCTTCCTCTGGAAGAGACCAGCCCTACTGGATTGAGGGTCCACGTGCATGGTTACTTCGCAGTTGATTCCAACAGAAGACACCTGAAAAGGCCAACAGCTGATCAGAATATGAATCAACTGACAGATAAAGCCCTGATTTGGAATGAGTTCTTGGTCAATAAATTATTGGTTAAGGCTCTAGTGAAGTTGGCTTTGCATGTATCTAATCCAGAAAACAGGTTGCGAAATGACCTCATATTCGACATCATACCCGATCAATTGACGCCACAGTGGAAATACTTAGCAGAAGAATTCTACAAGCAGCTTTCCAGTCTGAATATATTTCATTCACCAGTTTCAGGAGGACAATGGATGAACAGCAGAAATGCAGTGTTTGACAACATTGAAGACAACACTGAGCTTCAAGCCCTAATAAGGCGCATTTTACTTGAGAATCGAATGGGACTTGTTTCTGCACCAATGTTTTTAAAGAAACATTTTATAAACCAGATAACACCAACACTTGTCTGTCAATCGCTGAAGAATATACAGAATGTGTTTTCTCTGCAGGAGAATGAAAAATTCATTCTCTTGAAATATTTTCTTGACAACTTCCCACATGGTACGGAACTGATCAGTACGAGACTACTTCCTCTGGCAGATGGGACTTGGACGGACTTCAAACAATTTCAGCAAGTAGAAAAAATCTACGTAGAATCACCTGACCATCCGCGAACACTCCTACCAGGACTAGAGAGAATGTTTCTGCGACCAGCTGTGTCCATGTTCGATCAACTGAAAAACTTAGCATCAACAAGTAAGCTCTTTAAGTGCTTCTACATCTAGGTATGAGCAGGTTACCAAAACATGAAAATTATGTTATTTTTCAGCAGAGTAAACACGCATTTTTGCACTTTTTAAATACTTTTATCAACATTAATCTGTTAGTTGGCTGTGGGTTTCAGAGCTGAACAGCACACAGAAAAACGGCAACCAACAATTGGGCAACTTTTGCTGACGGCTTATGTGGATCGACAAAGATTTAGTTATTTTTCATGACGACGGTGATTTGAATCCCCGCGCCGCATCTCTGCACAGTAAAAGGTCAACTAGGGCTTACATTGAAGGCTGCAAGTGTTACCTACTCATTATTATAAATTGTATAATAGGCCTACCAATAAATAATCCCTAAGGGGTTAGTACCAAAAAAGGTCGTAGAATTCATTTTCCTATTCTTACAAGGTTGAAATACTCCTAAGCTATGGACGGCAACTGGAGAAATAAAATTTTTATGAATTGCATAGGCCTATTGTAAATGTCTTTACCAACACCATCAGTTTTATTTTCGTCCTTTTCTATTTTGATACTGTATTGTATATGTAAAAGATTGTATAGTGGTGGACAATTCCATCCATCGTTGAGTGTATTTGGTGGGATGGAAAATCACCAGTGTATAGCCGCGGGTGCATGGTAAGTCTCGAATAGTCGTGGTATTATCCCACCGGTCAAACGATATAGGAGCAACAATTTTTCTTTGGAGAATGTATTGCCCGGGTTGTTGCTGAAAATATAATAAGTAATAATTTGAAAGGCTTGCTATAATAAAATATAACAATGCCGCATGTTGGTCTAATCCTAAAAAATCTCCATAAAATGTGATATCGTAATCGTAATCTCCAAACTTTTATAAAGCGCCACTCGAAGACCAAGCGCAGGGCACCAGACTACTCACCAGCGCTACGTCAAATCAGAGGGTGTTTCCAGAGAGTAATCCAAGAGAAGTCCGAGTCCAGATTCAAGAAACGCCAAATCAAATCAGAGGGGATTTTCCAAAGAGTAGTCCAAACGAATTCCAAGTCCGAATTCCAGGGGTCCAGTTCAAGAGAGGAGGCAGAGCAGCTGTCAAGGCGGGTGTCCTTTTGGGTGAGAATAATTGAAAGGCGGAGGATCAGATGAGTCAGGGTAGGAGTACTTGAAAAGATGAAATTTCAATTTTGAGTGGAAAGCCTGGGGGTGATAGATAGAGGAACAAGAGGAGGAGGATGGAGGACAGGTTGCAGTGATGATGGCGGAACGGAGAATCTGCGGAATGGAATTCAGAGGGAGAATATTCCAGAGGCTTGGTGCTGTGTTGGTTATGGCTCGGTTGGAGAACCTGAGATGAGTAGTGACTGCAGGTCGAGAAAGATTGAGATAGGACGGTGATCGGATGGAGCGGAAGAAGATGATTTGATGAAGATGGCTTAAAGGTGTGGTATTAAGGGTGAAGAGGAGTGGACCCAGGACGGAGCCTTGAGGGACACCTGGGGCCGCGTGTATGAGATGGTCGCAAGTCCTAGTCCGGACTAGTTTTGGCTCTAAGCCCGACTAGCGGATAAGATCGGCGTGCACAAGGCCGGCCTACCGCGCTTAGTCCAGACCAAGGCTAGGCCACCGGACAGCCAGGCGTACATTCACTAGTCCAGCCTACCGCAAGCAGGAAGATGGCGGCGGCTATGTTGTTCGTCGTTTTAGATAAGTTTAAGACGCAAAAGAGAGTGGATTTCGAGTGTATTTCGGCAATCCGTAAACAGAGATCGCCGAAATCCACTCGACTTGTTCTGGGACAATGAACTTTATGATGCTTTTCGCTTTCGTCGTGGCGAAGTGTTAATAATTTGTGACGAATTGGCCGCGTATGTGGAATTCTACGCACCGCGGAAGGGCGCTGACCACGGCCTTCTAAATACTTTTCCAAATAGGCATAGTAATTTACATTCAACGTTATAAAATGCCAAGATTTCCATGGCCCTTTCGTGTACAAAACACACGCCCATGTAACATAAATAATTTAAGATGGAACTTGGTTGATCAATTAAAATGTTTTAGGAAATCAGACCCAAATCACGTCATTTCGAACGGGCATAAAAGCCTATAAATACATATGCGATTATAGAGGTCGCGCATGCGCGACCCTCTATAATCGCATATAACTATTGACACTGGGTTTTACCACTGTTTGACCACGCCCATTGTGGTCTCTGACTAGCTAGAACCGGCGTAAAACTACCTCGTGCACGCCGCTTGCCGGTGGCCTCTGGTCAGAGCCTAGCTGGTCCGGACTAGGGGGTTTAAGCCGGACTAGGTTGCACCCTGTTCATACACGCGGCCCCAGAGGGGTTTACGTTGAATTGAGCGCGCACATTTCGCCGACCTTCATCTCAGCGACCTCAATTCGCCGCCGCGAAACACAGCGCCTACACAATTCGCCGCCATCAAACAGAGCGACTACACAATTCGCCGCCATTCATTTCAGCGCTGCTTCAAAAGGGCGTTGCTAAATACCGGGCGTAAACAACACGTGTTCTAGACTAGAAATTCAAAGCAAAATCAAAGCAAAATTGGTTGGGCATCTTCTTCACGGATCCGAAGTTGATTGATAGCTGCCGCCGCCCAATTCATCGCGTTGGATTATGCCAATCGACCGCTTCTGGACTATTTGCGTGACATCTCGCAGAACCTCCAGGTTTAGCTATTGCCTACTTAACATGTAGCAGGTTTAGCTATTGCCTACTTAACATGTAACTAATTAACTGAACAAACGATTTAAGCTTTAACTATTTGATAACTATCTGAATTATTTCCCATTAAATTTAAATTTAAACTGTTTGAAAGTTTCATCATTAAAATAAAATATAGGTTATCATAATTATGTAGTCGCTGTGTTTGAAAATAAAATATAGGTTATCATAAGAGTCGCTGAAATGAATGGCGGCGAATTGTGTAGTCGCTCTGTTTGATGGCGGCGAATTGTGTAGGCGCTGTGTTTCGCGGCGGCGAATTGAGGTCGCTGAGTTGAAGGTCGGCGAAATGTGCGCGCTCAATTCAACGGTTACCCCCCAGAGGAGAGAGGGAGGAGTTGCGAGCAGTAGCTGAAGGCTTAAACAGAGAAGGATCGGGAAGACAAGTAGGATTGGAGCCAGAGTAAAGCAGTGCCAGAGACTCCACGCCAAGAAGGCAGTCGTTAAAGAAGGAGGCTGTGATGATGGTGTCAAATGCGGCGAAAATATCGAGAAGACAGAGGCAGAAGACTTAATGGCTGATGGCATAGACCAGTTTATTGTATAGAGACACAAGTAGATTTCTGCGGAGAGGCGTTTAGTTAAACCAGATTGGTGGGGTTAAGAAGTGAATTAGAAGAGTGGTAGTCGTTAAGCCGAGCAAGGACTATTCTTTCAGTTAATTTAGATAGAAAGTAAAGATTGGAGATGGGACGGTAGTTAGATAGTGTTTCCTTATCAAGGTTTACTTTTTTGCGAAGGGGAGTGACTAAAGAGTACCTAAAGGCCACCGAGAAGTCGCCGATAGAGAGAGATTGATAATTTTGGTGATTACAGGAACGAGGATAGAGGCACAGTCTTTTAGAAGAGAGGTGGGGATAGGATCAAGTTCGCATTGCTTGTTAGGAAAAGAGTTTACGAGGAGTTACACTTCTGCCTCGAAGGCAGGAGAGAGAATTGGGAGCGATGACTGAGAGGCAGGAGGAGTAGGGTTGAGAGAAGGGGTGAAACAGTGCTGGAGGATGTAGTGGGGAAGTGTGTGTCTAGAAAAGATTGCAATGTGAAGCGAAGGGATGAGATTTTGTCAGAGAAAAATCAACAGAATGTGTCAGCAATTATAGAGGTGGAGGGAAGGGAGCTAGGCAGTGGGAAGGGAGATTTGCGATGAAGGAGAGTGTTGACAGCTTTCCAGAGATGTCTTGGGTTGGAGGCGCTGGAATGAATTATGGCTTTTGCTCTAGCTGCAGGGTCGAAAGTGTGCTGGTAGCTGTGCTCAAGGCGCCTGCGGAAAGTTGTAAAGGTTTGGAGGTAGGAAGTAAACCAAGGGTTGCTGGCGTGTGAACTGGGTTTGGTGATGAGTGGCGCATGAATGTCAAAGAGGTTGCAGAGTGTAGAACTGTAACAGGAAAGGAGGTCATCAAGGCAAGAGGGAGGGTTAAGAACCAGTTGTGAGTCGAGAATAATCTTGGATGAAGGCCTGGCGGTCAATGGACCCGGTGAGACGGTAAGAATGAGTATAAGGAGGAAGACGAGGAAAAGGGTTGATTTCAAGGTCAGCCATGATAAGATAATGATCAGTAATGTTGAGAACAGAATGTGACAGCTTGAGAGATAAGAGGAAAGCAACGGAGGTGATGAGAAGATCAAGAGTGTGATTCTTGACATGGGTGGGGAAGTTAACATGTTGGGTGAGATTGACTGAGGAGAGGAGGTTAAGAAAATCTGATGCAAGAGGGTCAGAGGGATTGTCTACTTCTTCTTCTTTAAGTTCTCTGCCCTTCGGCAGGTTTCAACTTCCAATGACGCCAGTGCTGTCTTCGCTGTGCTCCTCTCTTCAGTCCGCTGTATCCGTCGGTCATCATCCATCCCAGCATCATCTTCAGTCCGCTGTCGCGGTCTTCCTCTCCTTCTCCTTTCCTCCAATATCTCCTCTGTGATTTCTCTCAAGAGGGAGTCTCCTCTTAATATGTGTCCAATCCAGTTCTTGTGTCTTTTTCTTAATGCTGTCATCAGTGATCTTTTTCTTCTACTCTTTGCAACACCTCTTCATTTGTCATTCGCTCCGTCCAGCTCACCTTTTCCATTCTTCTCCATATCCACATCTCAAAGGCCTCCAATCTCTTGATATCCTCTTTCCTGATGGTCCACGTCTCCGACCCATACAGTGCCACACTCCATACCAGTGCCTTGACAAGTCTCTTCTTTAGGTCTTTGCTCAGCCCTCCTCTCATCAACTCTTCTCTTTTCGTGAACGCATCTTTTCCCAATACTATCCTTCGTTTAATATCACTATGGAATCTTGCATCTGTTGTTATCACACTTCCCGAGTAGCAGAAGCTCTTGATCTGTTCCACCTCCTCTCCATTTATTGTTATTTTCATTGCTGTCTCCTCCTCCTCCCCTCCACTTATCCTCATAATCTTTGTCTTTTCGATATTTATCTTCATGTTGTATTTTATTGAGGTCTTGTTTAGTTGATCCATCAATTTCTGCAGTCCCTCCTGTGTAGTTGCCAGCATTGCTTGGTCGTCCGCAAATCTTAGGGCTCCTATGAGTTTTCCAGCCACTTTTATACCCTCTCCTGTCTGTTCCATTATCTCTTGTATTAGTTCTTCTATGTATATGTTGAAGATAAGTGGTGATAGTGGGCACCCTTGCCTTACTCCCCTGTCAATTACTCCTTCCTCTGAGCAATCTCCTTCTATTCTTATCTTTACTGTTTGGTTCATATATAGGTTTTCTATTAGACTCCTATCCCTCCAATCCAGAGGTGGGCAAACTACGGCCCGCGGGCCGGATCCGGCCCGCCAACACTTTTAATCCGGCCCCACAATTCTTCAGAATTTTTTTTAAATACAGACCGCGAGAAGTTTTCTTCGTTTTACTCAAGTGGCGCTGCTCTCTTGCTTACTATTCCAGTCTCGTCTTTAATAATAACTCTATGCATTAACTCTGCCGATCTGCCCCACCACTTCTCTGCATAGGTTTTGCACATGATCCACTGGCGGCGCTCTTGTTTGACAGGTGGGGTGGGGTACACGGGGCACTTTTGAACTAATCTAGTCAAAAAAGAGGTGAACAAATTGGACCTTTTTTGGCGTTTGTTCAAAATTTGGGGGACAACTGTAGGCCTAATACTGTGTCCCCTCCACTGTTAAAGGTGGGGTCTTGTTCCCCTCGACTCCCCCGGATCGCCGCCCATGACAAGATCTCAATACGCAGAAGTGAAATCCGTTCAAGTAAAGCTAATGTTGCTTTCAAAGTAGATTGAAGAACAAAACTACGGGAACTTTCTTATACCCTGCAGTTGCGAACTGCTGGGTAGGAAATATATAGCCTTCATCAGCTGTCAAGTTTGATAGAAGAGTTCTCCAGACGATTTGTGAATTTTAAATCAATTGAGACAAATCCAAGTACAGGTCTCTGTTAAGTGATCTAAACTTGAACTCAAACTGTGAATTACAACCAGTGCAACCACTCCGGATTATGGGAAACGTGTTAATTAAATGCATGCATGTTTACAGTCGCATACATCTCATTTGTAACAGCCATGTGTATTTAATATATAATAAATAGTCTACGTAAACTTCTTTTCATGTTAGTCGTTATTAAAAGTTAAAAGTTTGTTATCCGGCCCTCCGTATTTTTTTGGCGTTTAATGTGGCCCCATGTGCAAAAAGCTTGCCCACCCCTGCTCCAATCTATGCCCCTTCGTCTGAGTGCAGTGCATTCATCAGCTTTTTCCAATCTACTCTGTCAAACGCCTTTTCATAATCCACGAAACATATATTGACTTCTTGGCCGTACTCTAAGCTTCTTTCCGTTAGCACCCTCAGGGCTCCGATGGCGTCCCTTGTGCCTTGGCCTTTCTGAATCCGAATTGGTTGTCCGCTTCTACCTTGCCTGGATTCTCTTTCTGATTATCTTCAGCATGATCTTGGCTGCGTGTGGGAGCAGGCTAATTGTTCTATTGTGGATTGTCTACATGACCATTGAAGTCGCCGGTTAGTAAGAACTCGTTAGGAGTAGTGGCAGCTAAAGAGATAAGGGAGCCAAATTCATCAAGGAAGATAGAGGGTTTGGAGGAGTAGGCAGACGAAGTGGAAGGGTAGTAGATATTGAAACTGTGAGCAGGTGGGAAGAGTTGTGGAGGAGCATTTGAAAGAGCGGATGGTATGGCGACAGGAATTTAGGACAACAGCCGGTTCACGGACCAGGAAGGCACCAGGGATTTTAGCAGATTTTGAGGAGGTGATGCGAAGTTTGCTTAGCAGGGTGTAGCCACGAGGAGTGCAATCAGAGAGATTAGGGTTAGAAGACGAAGTGGAGATCCTGGTTTCTTGTAGGACAATGGGTTCGGGTGGTGGAGAGCAGGTGACAAGATCACTTAAGGCAATGGAGTTTTGGGGGTTGAGAAAAGACCGAATATTGAGGAATAGAGTAGAAATTTCTTTTTGAGAGCCATAGGTGCATGAAATGAGGAGTGTTTGCTGGTTTGTTTTGATGTCACCGGAAAGCAGCAGAGTGAGCAGGATTTGACGGGTGTTTATGGCAGAGAAATTAACTGTGTGACGACGAGTGATGAGGAATGAGGCTGAAGGAACGGGGTTGAAATGAGAATATTGTACAGTGGCGGTTGGCAGTGTTGAACTGGGGTATGAGAGGTGTCTAGGTTGAATTGAATTTAGAGAGAGACGGATGAAAAGACAAAAGTAATGCTGAGGCGAAAGTAGGCATTTTCAAATATATTATTGGTCAAAACGGCGGAAAACGCCAGAAAACAAAGGCGTTATTTAGAGACAGTTGGTTATTTTAGATATAAAAGGAACGATCAGACCTGATATCCTGAGTGATTGGACTAAAAAGAAAGTAAAGACAGACAGCGAGACCGATAAAAAAGTAGAAATTAGATAAAAGCTCTGACAGCTACGCTGGTCCCCTTCTTGCATCGATACGACTCATTCTCGACAAATTAAAAAGTACTGAAAGTATCATATTGAACTGTTGACAGGTCTTAAATCGAGATGTCTTAAATGAAGGTAGCGATACATTGCTACATCATTTCCTGCAAGAGTATTTTTAGGTATTTTAGACCTCCGAATTTGAACTTAAGAAATAACGAGGGCGCTATATATGACAAAATATCGGTCTATAAAGGCACATGTATGGAACACGTGCTTCCCGAAAAAGTTAATGTTCGGAATAAGATAAGCCAAGAAAATATGATCACTATTTATATGAGAGTTTTAAAAGGCATAAGAATATTTCAAAGATAAAGGCCTATAGCGCTGACAAAGCCTTTCAAATTATATTTTACTAGCTGGTTTACCCGGCGTTGCCCGAGGTTATAAGTTTCAATCCCTGTAGCCACCACCACCACCACCACCACCACCACCACCACCACCACCACCGCCGCCGCCGCCACCACCACCACCACCACCACCACCACCACTTTATGTGAAGTGAAATCCCTACGGTTGGGCCATCTGGCGAAACTTTAAAAATGCGTGCCGGTGACAGAGATTTCTCGGTCAAATACACAGAATCTTCTCGGGCGGCGCCATCTGGTGAATGGAAATAGGTTGAGTGTAAAAATGCATGGGCCGAGTAGGTTTTGGCCCTGCACACGATGGTAGCGGTGAAAACGGGGGACGCGAAGCCTCACACTGGGTGTGTCATGCCAACCCCGACACAGTAGTGAAGGTTTGGAGTGAAAAGCTCTAAAACTGTAGAAATGCATCCCGGTCTAAGACGCGGGGACAGACAGATTCTTTCCTTTATATATAGATTATACTCTCAGAAAAGACCATGCATTGTCCAACACAGAATTCAAAAGCAGTGCTAGTGGGATATTCCAACTTTTATCTCGGCTAAACATTGGTGGATTTTCCAGCCTACTACAACTGTACCGACATCTGAAATAATTATGAGAACAACAATAGACCTTTACCAAAGATCATATGTGATTTTTGAAGGGCAGATGATTCCAGCAAACCTCGTGGAGAATTTCACGTCTCCAGTTCAGTTGATGCTTATCTCCACTCTATCAAACGTTGGAATTTCAAGAAAAACATTGTGCGGGAACTTAGGTCCACCAAATTCAGTGGTACTTGCGCAAGGATTTTATATTTTGGGTACAAAGATAACCACTGAAATATTTTTTATTTATTATAATATATCATAGCTGTGATAATGTCTTTGTTCAGAAGCAATAGATAAGTTTAAACTGAACCCTTGACTTCTTGTTTAGTCCCATTTGAGATTAGTTCTTTCAGGTTCGTTAGGTCGGTTAATCACTGAATATCATATGATGAGCAATTCTATTGCATTGTATTTTCTGCAGATGTCACTCAACTCGTGCACCTGCAGCCGCAGTATTTCTCCAATCTGCTGCCTTCCGTACTTCCTAGTAACTGGCAGAACTGCAACGAAGTGAACATCAACACTGCTCCACTTCTTGCCGTCAATTGGCTTCACGAGCTCTGGGCATATCTTACACGCTACTTCCCTAGCAATCTGAATGCTTTTGAGAATCTTCACATACTCCCTGTTGGTAACGGCCAGCTTATGAAACTTAGCAGAGGATCTCCATTACTAGTAGCGAGTCACTCTGGCTTTGCGCTGACAGCAGATGTCAAGATATTATTGAGAAAACTTGGAATCAGAGTTATAGATGATCTTCCTCCTTCAGTGCGTAACCACCCGAACCTCATCGGCAACTATGTCCTTGCACCTGATGTAACGAATGTCCTCACGGCAATGAACAGAGTCCATCAAACAGGAATGCTGTCAGTGTCATCATTAAATGATACTGAAACGAAAACATTGCAGACATTTCTCTCGTCTGGTCTAGCAGGAAAACGTGCAGTGGTCTCAAATAACAAAAAGATGCTGTGCTCGCTGTCTATTTTTCAGACATTGGATGGAAGTGGTTTCAAATGTTCAGAATTTGTATCTTTGAGTTCTGTGAACATCGCGGCTCAAACCGATATCAACATACCAGTAGATTTGCCGGAAGCTTTCATCGACTTGAGGGAAAATCTAGTTCGAGATCTCGCAGTCAATCTTGGTGTCGTGCAGTTCAGTGCGGTTCAAATACTGGAAAATTATATCTTTCCAGCAGTCAACAATGGAATGTATGACGCGAAGAAGGTGATAACATTGATGTCCTTTGTCTGTGATAACTTTTCACGTTTCGAAACAAGCAGTTCTTCCTTCACCTCGAGCGTCAGCAATGTTAGATTCGTCCAGCAGTCTGACGGCCAAGTTGTCACACCTAAAGATGTGTTTGACAACAGTGATCAAATTCTACAATCCCTCTTTGTCGGTGAAGAAGTCTTTGCTGCTGGTGAGTTCGGAAATTCCAAGTATTGTCATATACTTCGCCAGCTCGGCATGAAAGGACAGAATTCAGTGACAGCAAATGATCTGTTACGTGTAGCAGAGAAACTTAATTCATCCACGAATCCAGATCTAAAATCTGCTCAAACGCTGCTTGTGTTTCTGGAAAGTCACACAAGTTTATTAGATGTGACTGCACAACAATGTTGGCCTTGTGGATCACTTTCAGCAGCGCTCCAGGGATTGAAATGGGTTAAACCAGATTTGTCCAGACCAATAAATTATCCTCGATCAGTGCAATTTATTGGAGAATCGTTTTCAACAAAACTTGTTTTACCAACCGAAGTCTGTTCAACGCAGTTTGGCTCAGTCGTTGGATCAGTAAAGTCAACAGTCAACACCGGCAATATACCGAAAGTTGCAACACATTTTGGATGGAAAAATTCACCAAATGTCGAAGATGTTGTTGATCATTTATTGACCGTTGTATCGCGTTACACGTCACAGGAAAAAAGCGAATTTCAGTTCACAATGAAGACAATTTACAAACACTTAAACAGTATCATTCACGGCTGTGTGTATGGAAGAACGCTGGATCAGTTGCGGAATGCAAGCTGGGTCTGGTACGGAGAAGGTTTTGTTTCTCCAAGTAAGGTAGTGAAAACAAAACCTTTCATGGATCTACAGCCTCATGTTTATCTGCTTCCATCAGATCTAAAAGAATTCAACCACCTGTGGAATTTCTTTGAGCTGCCAGAGAAATGTTGTTTGGTGAAGGTTCTGAAAGATATAGATTCTCTTCATAGAAACACGGTGTGTGACAAAAACCAAGTGAAACGAGATCTTCAGATTGCAGTTGATGTTCTAAACGAAATCTCGTCTATGCCTAACAAATTGGAGATAGTCGATCAACTTCTTGTTCCTATCAACACCAAAGACGATAAACTAAACATGAAGGAAATCAATGATGTTACTTACTGTGACAAAGAATGGTTTCAAAAAGGCTTAGACGCGAGTGATCTCGTGGATGACGACATCTTTCTTGTGCATCCTTTGGTGCCTCTAACTACAGCCGAAGCACTGAAGATTCACGGACTCATTAACAGGATGCTTGATGCCGAAGAACTTGGTTTCGGTTTTGAATCATACGGCCAGTCTGAGCCACTTACGAGACGCCTTAACACCATCCTGAAAGACTACACAGATGGATTGGCTGTCCTAAAGGAACTTGTTCAAAATGCAGATGACGCCGGAGCGACTGAGGTTAAATTTCTATACGACGAAAGAAGAAATGACGACGCGAAAACATTACTTCTTGACAAGGGTATGACGGACCTTCAAGGACCCGCATTGTGGGCTTACAACAACGCTGCTTTTTCTACACAGGATTTTGAGAACCTCGTTAAGTTGAGTGGAGCTACAAAAGAAGACAGCAAAGACAAAATTGGGAGATTCGGCCTAGGATTCAACGCTGTATACAATCTAACAGATGTGCCATCTCTCGTCAGTCAGAACCATGTAGTGTTTTTGGATCCTCACACAAAGTACCTTGGACGTGCAATTCGTGATAAGAGCAAACCAGGACTCAAATTAGACATCAAGAACAATCGGAGACAACTGAAACCTCTGATTGACCAGTTCAAACCGTACAATGGTATCTTTGATTGCGATTTCAGAGCTGACTCAGTCATGACTTCATATCCAGGAACTCTCTTTAGATTTCCTCTAAGGACCCCAGAGCAAGCAAGTTCCAGTGAAATTTGCAAGAAGTGCTACAGTCACCGGGAAATGATGCTTCTACTCGAATTACTCAGTAAATCAAGTCATCACCTGTTGTTGTTCACTCAACATGTGCGGAAAATCACTGTATTCCATTTGCCTGACAATTCAAAACCTAGAGAAAACATTCAAGAATGGTTCACCATTGAGAAAAGCCTAGAACAGACAGTTAGGTCTTTAACCGGGGCCAGTGATGTGAAACAGGAAAGTGTCAATGAGCTAGAACGTCAGTGTTCTTTCTTGAAAGTTGTAAACCAAGTTCTGAAGCAGACCACCGATCATGCCAGTGGTTGTAACATTCCGAAAGTAGAATATTCACTTGTCATTAAAGTATCATGTACACATTCAAAGAAAGCTCCTAAGACGTTGAAATCGAATCCTAAGTCTTCAGTCAGTCACTGGTTAGTAGTGTCCTGTCTTGGAAGAGGGGCTTCACTGGAAATGGCCAAACGCAACAAAGACCTTACTCCGGTTGGCGGAACTGCAGCTAAGCTTATGAAAACCGATGAAGGTTTTAATCCCATCAGTCTGGTTTCATCCAGCAACAATGTCCAGGAAGATGAACATGGACTGTTGTTTTGCTTTCTTCCTCTTCCAATTCGCTCCTGTTTTCCAGTGCATATCAACGGTTCCTTTGGTTTGACCTCGAGCAGAATGCATATCTTTGAAAATACCGTGAAAGACAAGATAGATGAACGTGCTCTGTGGAATGAGGTACTCATAAAAGATGCCATAACAGAAGCCTACCTAATTCTGATGGAAGACTTATTAAAAGTCTGCACATATTGTAACCCTTATGTTCTCTGGCCAGTGCACAAGTCGTCGAAAGAAGCAGGTTCCCTGTTCTCGTTAACAGAAACCATATACAACAGAATCTTTGATGCTAACGGACCAAGAATACTAAGACAAGATGGCCAGCTGTTTCCTATGGCTGAATGCCGTTATTTAGAAGATCAGTTTCGCCATGATCCCATAGGTACAACAGCGCTGAAAATTTTCAAAGAAATGAAGTCGTTAGGTTTCGAAGTGACTGACATTCCATCAGATGTCTACGCAACCATTAAACTCACTTCTGCTTCCGCAAAACTTGAAGAAAAAATGGTCAAAAAAACTGGGTTTTATGAGCAGTTTTTTCTTCCAAGAGTGGAAACTGTAGAAGCAGAAGGACGAGATGCTGTCGTTCTGTATGCTCTCTTTGATCAAACCTTAATTGGTCTGCTTAGAAACGTGGCTTGTATTCCCGTAAAGCCGAGGCGAACACTGAAAACGTGCTGTGAACTGATTAACCCTTTATCATTTTTGGCTGTGCTTTACGACGAAGAAGAAGACGTCTTTCCAGATCTAAGAGCCACTTTGGATAGAAAGTCAGAAGATATATTTCGGAAGTTGGTTGAACTTGGGATGAAAGAGTTCAGTTTGTCTTGGAAAGAAATATCTGAACGGTGTTCAGTTGTTACGAAAAGTCCAAAGCTGGTGTCAAAGCGATTGGACACTGTGGTTCAACTGATGAGTAAAAAGCCCGTCTCGATTGATCATGGCGACACAGAGTATGTCGAAAAGATTAAGAAGATTCGTTTTCTTCCAACAGTCAAAAAGCCCCACGGATTTCCTCTGAAGTGGAAAGGAGAGGAATACAGTTTCGTGTCATGCGAAGAGAGCTATCTGAGTAATTCGAAACACCTCATTTGCTGCTTGTATCCTGTTATTGATGACTTAGAAGCATTCAGATCTGAAAATGATTTCATGCATCCTTTGAAAAGTACTCTGGGTCTTGCTGGAAAGACAGTGCGTGAACAGGATCTGATATCTCAACTAGAGATGGTTCTAGGATTGACGGATTCATTTGGTTCCGTTTCTAAAGTGCCACTTGACGGTTTGCAGCATCCTAGAAAGATCTGCAGTGAGTTATACAAACACTTGGATAGCTTAGCAGGAAAAGGCGAATTGTCGGCACATACTATAAACACACTGTTAAGTTTAAGATGCATCTTCATAGAGAGCGCTTCAACATTTATGTCACCGAGCAGCTGCGCCTTAGAGATGCATGAACACGTGAAATCAGAAAATCTGATGCCTTATCTTTGTCAAATTCCAAGGACAATGATGGCATTCGCTCATCTGTTACCCATATTAAAAGTGCGAAAACACTTTCAACTGGAAGACTACCTGGTGGTTCTTAGACACCTTAGTGTTGCTTTTCCGGATAAACCACTTAGCGAATCTGCTTTGCAGGTCGCATTGTGCATTATAAACTCAGGTTTGGCATATGAGATTAATAGGAATGGGATGGATTCTGCAGAAGACATTGATCCAAAGCAATTGTTTATTCCAGATGAAAAGGGAATTCTCTTTCCAGCTGATTCTCTTTGCTATAATAACTGTCCGTGGGTGGTGGTTGAGGATGCTCATTTTTGCCACGCCAGTATTCCATACAAAGCTGCCAGTACAATTGGTGTAAAAACAATCCGTGAGGATGTCATTGACAGATGCTCCATTGGGATTGAGTTCGGACAGAAGGAAAAACTTGTTAACCGATTGAAGCGCATTCTGACTGGCTATCCATTTGATAAGGAAGTGCTGAAGGAAATGTTACAAAACGCAGATGATGCCAGAGCCACTGAGATTCACTTCATTAATGACACAAGACAGTTGCCTAGTGAACGGATATTTGAAGACAAATGGAAACCATTGCAAGGACCAGCTCTGTGTATATTTAACAACAAACCGTTTACGCAGAGTGATATCGTTGGAATCCAGAGTTTAGGAGAAGGAAGTAAGTCGGAAGACCCGACAAAAACGGGACAGTACGGTGTGGGTTTCAACTGCGTTTACCATTTGACGGATGCACCAACGTTTTTGACACAAGTTGTTGACGAGGAGAGAGTTTTATGTGCCTTTGACCCGACATTAAAATTTGTTCCTGGAGCTAAAGAAACCTATCCTGGAAGAATGATGAAGGATGTAGACAAACTCAAAGAAAGATTTCCAGATGTATTCGAAGGATATTTTGAAGAACATTACGGATCCTGTGGAGGTACATTGTTTCGATTGCCTCTACGAAATGCAGAAATCGCTCAGAAGTCAACTATTTCAAAGAAAATGGTTACACCTGATGATGTAGCAACGCTATTCAAGACATTCAAGACCGACATGTACGAATCACTTTTATTCTTGAATTCGGTTGAAGAAATTCAACTGAAAGAGGTTGACCAAAAAGGGAAAATGATCACAGTTTACAAAGTACACGTAGAATTATCTCAGGAGGCCAAGCAGAAACGACAACAATTTGATGAAGAAGTGAAGAAGCAGTCGAGAGCCTTAAGAAATAAAGAGATTTCTCTCAAGAACGTTGGCTTATCAGAAGTCAGCTATGAACTCATAACCAAAGATAATAACGGAGAGATCGATAAGTGGCAAATCATTCAGAGATTTGGATTTGAAGATTCAAAAAACGTTTCGGAAAAACTGAACGCTGCTTACGCAGATGGCGATATAGGTCTTCTCCCAAGATGTGGCATTGCATATCTGAAGGAAAGCACCCGACACAGTGCAACGAAACATAAGAGTCGGCTGTTCTGTTTTCTTCCTCTGCCAGTGTCGATTGATTTTCCTGCTCATGTCAACGGTCACTTTGCGCTGGACCATGAAACACGACGGAATTTGTGGAGCGATGAAAACGGTGGATATAAGACAGAATGGAACAGATGCATGATGAAACACATTTTGGCGCCTGCTTACTGCACTTTGATCCAGGAAAGACGTGACTTGTTGTGTAGCGGAGCACCACTGAGCCTTTCAAGTTATAACTCTCTGTTTCCAAATGCTAACCAAGGGGACGGTCCATACCTTACGCTCCTGTGTAAGGCAGTGTATGAGGAAATTGGACAAAAAAATATGGCAGTCTTACCTGTTCTACGGACGACACGTGACGAAGATAACAAGTATCTTTGGATTGGTCCAAATGGGATGGATGAAAACAGTTGGAAGATGTGGACTAATATGGGATGGAATGGCCCTTGTGGAATGACAGGTATTTCTGCGTATTTTGATGACCTGACAATTCAAATAAAAGAACCAACAAGTGCAACGCAGGGTTACGGCCATGGCAGTTACATGGTTCCTGCTCAGGTAAAACCAGAACAGAAGAAAAGATCTGCAGTTATTAGAGAAGTTTTAGTTGATTGTGGTTTTCTGTTGATTGACTGTCCAATGAGTATTTCCACGAACTTAAACAATGCAGGTGTCAAGGTGGAAGCAGTAAGTCCTGATGCTGTGTTTTCATTCTTTGCAACCTACAACCAGTCGACAACATTGTGTCAACTTAAAGGTCTTCCTAAGCATCTGAAAGAAACGCTTTTTCGTGACCTCGAGACCCTGAAGCTGCTGCTCACGTATTGCACTGGTTGCGAGAATTACAAAATGCGGCTGCTTGGATTGCCATTTCTTCTAACTGCCGATGGCTATTTACGCTGTTTCGACTGCAACTCCGTGAAATATGAACCTTTCTTCAACGAAATTGTTCCGCACATTCAAGATCAGTTCTTAAACCATGATGTTTTTAAGACGCTTTGCTTGAGCACTGACAGCGATGGACATTTGTGCAAAATATTTACTGTCAAACAATTTGCAGATGCTCTACCTGGCCTCCTACCTCATGATTCATTTAAGCAAGATGACCGACCTGTGACGACACAAGAGCTGAAGACCGTTTTGAAGGATGATGAACTGAAATGGCTTTCGCGGGTCTGGAGGTATTTGCGGTCTTCTTTGAAAAGACAAGAGTCAAGTCCAAATTCAGACAAAACAATGCAAGTGACGGAAGTCGTTGTTCCGTTGATGGACTGGTGTTTAGTTCCAGTGTCCTTCAAAGATCAAGAATTGCTTTATCCAATTAAGAAGTCAAGATGTGTGATAAGTTGCACAAGTGCAACATTCACTCACAGTGTTGATTCGGCTCTTCAAAAGCTTGGCATTCCACGGCCGCTCCTGAAGTACTTCATTCCCGTTATGACTTCTGTCAGCTTTTCTGAATCTGCGGAAATGTACAACAAGATTCTAGGAACCGTAGACAATGCGACCTCGGTTTTAATGGCACTGGAGGAAGTGGTTAAATGTGGTGAGATCACAACCAAACCCAACAGCTCTGAAAGTACAGAACTCCTTCGTTATCTGTCTAAGACTTTGGAAACCTGGAAGGATGCTCCGAATTCGATGCATACCGTCAAGCATCTGCCAATCTTTACGACTATATACAGAGCACAGGTGGTCCTGGGAGAAAGTTTCGTATATGTTATTCCCTCAAAAATCCCTACAGCCGACATGGAAGCATGGACAACAAAAAGAGGAATTATATTCCTGAAGAACGACCATGAGTTTGAAACACTTTTCCAATTTTTGGGTTGTGCTATTTTATCTGAGACAGAGGTCTACTGTAGTTATATTTTTCAACACTTTGAGTTGCTGAGCAAGGATGGTCAGTTAATTCATCTTAAATATGTCAGAGATACACTGCTGAGGAATCTAACATCGGAACCATCGAAGGAAACATATGAAAATCGCACGAAGCGTGAGGAACAACGAGATGCTTTGCTGGAATCTCTACAGAACCTTGCTTTTATACCTACACAGCAGGGAACATACGAATGTGCGTCACAGTTCTATGATAATCAGAATGACGTCTTCTTTGCAATGCACGAACCATCGGAGTTTCCACCAGCGCCATACGATTCACCGGAATGGAATGACTTTCTTAAGAAGTGTGGAATGATTTCATGTGTTACTAAAACTATGTTCCTTCAGTATGCTAGAGAGGTAGAACAGAATGCTCATGCAAGTATCGATGAAACATTGCGTGAGAAGTCTAGAGTTCTTGTTAAGCACTTACTCACCAGAGATGATGTTGCAGATAGTGAGTTTTCGCAAAAGGTGAAAACTATTCGATTTGTGCTTCCTCATACAATTGGCATGGATAAAGAAAACCTACATGGCTGCTACGGAAAGAAAAATCGGCAGAACCAACAAATGATGATTCCTTTCAAGAATTCCATCACAGCTGAACATGTCGATATTGTCTGGACAGCCCAGCATGTGTTACCCAGCTGGGCTTGTCCGGGAGAGTATCATACAAGGAGAACATTTATTTTAACACAACTGGAAATTCAGGAGAAAGCAAAGCCTGAAGTAGTTGCAGAGCACACAAAGCGACTTTGTACAAAATGGGCTCCAGTGGCACATGAATTGAAGCCGAATGTCGAGATTATGGCCGAGGTTTTGAAGAGGATTTATGCTTTTCTAAAATCCGATGTAGCAGCTGTTCGCAACACTATTGGTAGTACATTAAAGGACACGCCTTGTGTTTTTGACAGAGATAGATGCATACTAGTAAGATCTGACCAGATAGTCTTGCGGATGCACCCCAGGGATGAAATAACTCCGTATTTAATCACACTTCCTTTGGAGTTTGGAGAGTTTGTTAGCGTTTTTGAGGCCCTCGGATCAACAAATGATGCAACAATTGATCAATATGCTATGGTTCTTGGAATGGTTCACGATCATGCAAAAGATGGAGTTCTTCACCCGAATGAAAAGGAAGCAGTCTGCAAAGCAACTGAGGGTTTCTTTACTCTGTTGAGAAAAGAAAAAGAACAAATAGAACTGGACAGGGAGCTCTATCTTCCAGGAACTGACGACAGAATTCATATTTCATCGGAATTGATATTAAACAACAGTTTTGCTTTCAGAAAACGATTAGAACGTGCAACAAATTTTAGTCAGCCACTTCTTATCGACTTGAAAAAAGAATGTGATATCAGTATCACCGAATATGAACTTGAATGCTTAATTAAGAAACTACCCGCCAACAGACAGCCGCAGTTTTTGACTTCTGTGGTAGTAGAGATGATGGAGGATGACTTTGTCGCAGAGGATTCTGAATTTGTCCGAAATCTAGAAAGAAGGCTGCAGTCGGAAGAGCTGAAAGAGGGTCTTATCAGGCTTGCACTCCATGGTATTGCTAATGAAAACGTAAGAGTGAGTGAACATGAAATCGAAAAGGCCATTGAAGGATTGCAAAATATTAGATTAGTTGGAGTTAACAATGTTCGCACCTATTTGGTTTACAAAGGACAACGAATTGAAGCAAGCCACAGAACTCTTAACTTTTATATAAAAGAGGATGTTATTGATCAAACAAGGTGCACAACAATCTACATTTGCGAGAGAAATAAGATTGGGTTGTCAACTTTTTGGTTGGATTTATTTTACACTAAGATGTCAGGAATTGTTAACCGTGTGACGCACAATGTTTTACGTGGTGTGGCAAAATTTTGTCTTCCATCTATTCTTAGATGTGAGGAAGGTTACATAAATCAGTTCCTTGATGAGTTTAATGTCAAACGGGCTCGAAGTTCGATTCTTTCGGAAGCAACATTTAGACCAAGACCAGGTCAGTTTGTGCCAATCGAACTTCACCATTTGCTGAAACAAGAAATTCTATTGCTAAGAAAGGGAGACTTCGTGGCTCTTCAAACTTACGACCCAGCTGATGACGACGGTGGTATGACAGAGCAAGAATCACATAAAGATCCAACCTACAAAATGGTGAAAATTCTCGAAGTTCTGGATGAAGATGGCGCAGGAGTCAATGTCAATTACCTGATTGACGATGGGCACAGTGAACAGATCGTAAATGCAGCTTTGCTGTTCGCGTTTCATCGGACAGTAACTGACGCCAGTGACTTAAATGCAATACTGCTAGTAGACGACGCTACAGAAACTGTTCAACTGACTTTGAGTGACGCAAAACGTGATATCAGACAGACCTTGCTAGATGCCTGGAAGTTACCAGAAGAAACGAGAAAGAAATATATCAAGAGACTGTTGCTCAGATGGCATCCTGATAAAAATCTAGATCAGCAACAGTTGGCAACCGAGGCAACACAGTATCTCTTTGAAGTACTTGATAAGCTCGAGAAAGGTCTCCCTGTGGACGATGAGGTGACGTCCAGTGCAGCGTCAACCTACAGCAACGGTTATTCGCATAACGGTTACTACGGAGCTTATTACAGTTACATCAACAAACGAGCAAAACAACACAGGAAACACCAGGAACAATATCGAAGGAATTACGAACAAAATACACAAAACGTAGAAGAAAGACGCAGAAGATATTTCATTAAGAGCTTTACAGTCAACTGTAATCCGCAACCGGGTGAAGGTCGTCGGTGGTTGCGCCAAGCAGAGTGGGACCTGAAAGCTGGTGGAAACGATGGGAGTGGTGGAAACTGCCCGTGTGGCGAGTGGGCCTGTTTCAAATTCTATCAGGTATAACAACTGCATATTAAAAATGCATGATATAGTCTTCTAAGAGAAAGAGTTTTTTTACAAGTTAGTCGTTGGCAGACTAGGAGCATTTTTCCAGTATGTACTGTCCGCAGTAATTTTTATGCGCTCTCAGTATTTACATATGCATCTTATCATTTAAATAGCGCCTTTTAATCTCAATGCGCTTAAATATGACTTCGTCTTCCTTTAACAGTTTATTTTATTAAAATAATTTCGGAGTTGCTTTTTAACGTGTAGAAAACTTCTCAAACACGCGTTAAATAGGCAACTGCAGTGTCGTAGTTACTCAGGTGATACGATTCTAAGTGGTGGATTGTGTGCAGTGGAGGCGCCAGACATTTTCTGTAACCAGGGCATTGCCAGGGCAGTGGTACAATTAACTAGTGCAGAGGGCGATCTATGCCCGAAAAAATTCTGGGCAGGGCAAAAATTCTGGCAGGGCAACGACCAGGGCAAAGGCTTTTTTGCTAGGGCATTTGCCCTGGCTCGCCCTGGTGTAGCGCCGCCCCTGATTGTGTGCTCGATATGTATTTGGTGGCAATGTAAGTTTACATTAGAAATCTTATTCTGAAGCCAGTTGTGATGTAGGCCTACATATTTATCTACAAGCAAGGACGTCGACACAGAAAGCAGAGGCCATGTCCTCGCTTAACACGTTAACAAAGAGCTGCTGTAGTTTCCCTCTCGCCTTTAGCACTTTCTCGTCGATAAAGTTGAAAAGAAGTGGCCGGTGCAAAGGTGCTATTGATTCACCTATCGCTCTGAAACCGTCCTCGTATTTTTTAGTGGCGTTGATTTTTATTTTTCAGAGATTGCACGGGGATAAATTGTCATTTTTTCTAGAATGGCGTTGATAGCGTCGCCTAGACCTAGATAAAATACATTGTATCATTGTAGCACAGCCTAGTTAAACTGTCACGTGGCTTAAGCATCGGAAGTGGATGTCTTGCCCTTTATAAATACAGAATCTCTTAAGTGATAAAAGTTTAATTTATTTGGATCATGTCTCGAAGATCTCAGATCCTTAAAAGCTTGCATTAAGCGAGGAAGTTTATCTGTAATAAAATATTTTGTTCTTGATTTAGGCTGCTTTAAAGGCTTTAAAAGGCGCCCAATACGCACGAGACGCCAACAACATCAACAGCGACGACTTTGGACAAATATCAACAAAACTTGAGAATCCAGACATCAGTGGCTGGACTCATCAGTTGCAAGGAATTGTCGGGAATCCTAATTACATGCAGTATCCAGCTGGCCACCAGTTACATCAGATACCACACGACGTGTTTACGGATGACAAAGTCCAGAAAGCCAGAGCGCTCAGTCAACAGATTGTCGATTGGTGCAAGAACTACATCGGTTGAAACTCTGCTAACTCTACGATAAATCAGCATAAGGATCTGTGGCGAAAGAAATATTACGAGAATGACCATTGATATAAAAGGATGAAATAGTTTTAAAACGTTTCAGAATTAAGGCTGGTTTTAATCCTGGAATTTCGATTGACGTTTATTGTAAAGCTATAGTTGGTGTACCCTAAACTATTAGACCTATAGTGCAAAGTCTTTAATTTGTTGTTTCGAAGCACTCTTACACTTACTATTTTTTAATAATAATTATGATACTCACGACTCTCTAGCTAACGGTAGATTTCTGTTGTTATTGCAGTAGCACTGTTTTGTCTTTTAGTGTTTCAATTTCTACAATTACAAGTTTGTTCTAATTCAGTTGGTATATCGACTGATACGTAATGCGTTGGCCTATATAAGTGAAAGACTTTACTCTTTTTGAATCCTGTTGGCAGTTTGATGTGTTAGAAACCCTGCCATAACTTTAATTCGGAAACATTCAACTGATATTATACATGTATAAATCACTACTATCAAGATGATGGACTTCTAGTCTTCGCCACTCTAAATATAATTAAACTGTACACACGACTTTGTTTCTTCTTGTTTAAATTTATTACAGCTAAACCCGTTGTTTATGGATATTAAACTGAGTGTGAAATAATATATATATATATATATATATATATATATATATATATATTAGGGTGGTCCACAAAAATAAATTTCAAGCTAGAAGCCAGGACACCCTCTCAGTTTTTTAGACCTGTCAGTAGTATTATTGAGACAAAATTTCAGCTTCCTATTCCAACTGGAAGACGGTGCTCAATGACATATAAATATTACCATATAGTAGTATTTGCTGTAAATCTTGATGCCGTATAACTTGGTCAACATTTGTCATGGAGATGAGCTTGAAATAGTTTCTGTTTTGTTATCATACTTACTTACTTACTGGTACTTGGCATAAAAAAGTGTACAGTTCTTGTTGAAGGTCATGGTGCCCACTTCCCGTGTTTTTGGCAGACATGTTTTCAGTAGTGAATTTTTACATTACAATTGCTGCAGCGCTTGGCTGTGATCCTTCTGCCCTGCCACTTTGAACCATCCACAGAGTGCGTAAGAAAGCCAGGACACAGCATGCTGAAGCTGTAAGATCTGAATTTGTACCAGATTAGCCACTGGTACTACACTGGGTTGAGTAAACCCTGCCTAAGATCTTTGGAGCAGGAAATGTCGACCGCCTGCCAGTGCTGGTTTCAGGTGATGGTGTAAATAAGCTCCTCTTTGTGCCCAAATAAGCCTTTAGGACAGGATGCAATGAATTCATGGTCGTTTCTATTCTTCTGAAGTTGTGAAAACTCACAGTTGACAGGGTTCAAGCCTTGAGCTTTGATACAATGTCTGTCAACACTGGGCATTTCAACGGATTGTGTGTTCTGCTGGAAGACAAATAAGCTGAGAGGTCTTGTGGTTGGCCTGCCGTCATCATGTAATTGAATTGATTTTAGCCAAAGTATTCACCTTGTGCTGCGTCCACCTGTTCTCCATAAATTCTAATCTTCAAGAGATTTAAAGCTGCTGGGAAGGATGTGACACGTGTCAACTTCCGATGACTGGAAGTCATATCAGGCACTGTAAGCCCCCCCCCATGAAACAGCGTCAGTTTTCTCAAGGAGTTTCCTGAAAGAAAGTCAGATTCAGAGATCAGAGACAACTACCAAGAGCTCAGTGAGCTGACATTGGTTTTCCTTGGACGTCAGCCTTCAGTAATTCACTGGAGAGCCTCTGGCTCAATTCACCATGCACATTGGATGGCCAAGTTACTGAATGCAATCAAAATCTTCCTTTTTCGCGAACAACCTGATGTATTCAAGAAGAAACTCAGATTCATTGATTGTTTAACTTTGGTGTCCTGTTTACGCAAAGGCATGGACAAAGGCCCCTTGCTGCTGAAGCTCCAGAACAAGATCTGTCACTTTGGATTGGTCTAGGACAATATGAGTCTACTGACTGTGAGATCAGCATTGCTGCCAGGAAGGTCCTAGAAAACCACTTGTGGTACCTTTCAGATGAGGCTGTAGGTCTGGGACTGTTCTCAGACCAACTTCCTATAACAGATAAAATGAAGATTGTCGACAGAATGACTGCAAAGCCTGATGAAAGGAGGTGAGAGCTGATGCTACGGTACTGAAGGAGGGGATCTGGGGTGATTTTACAAACCAGTGAACATTGACACTACTGTCATACCTGAAGATGAGTGATTCCTTTGTTACACTTCACTAGAGAAATGGATCCAGAATGAGGATTGCAAGCAAGGTAGAGAGATAATTCAGCAGTTGAGAGTGGTGAGTGGCTGAGAGGGTGTGAAGTTGTTCGATGAATTCTACCGATTCATCACCAATGATGAAGAAGAAAAGCAGTTTCAAATCAAATCAAATCAAATCAAATCAAAATCATTTTATTGCAACCCAAAACAAAAAAACATAGCAATGATACGATACATCGAGTAACATCGAAAGAAAAAATATAAACCAGGGCAGCAAAGGGAAACCCAGAAGGGATGTGTATCCCGCTAGATTAGGGCACCCAAACCTTTTTATTTAACCTAAAAAAAGTACTGGCCTGCATTAGACATATCCAAAGAGTACAGCTGGATGACAATAACTCATTTCTGATAAATTAACCTACATCAGATGTAGGCTATCCTAATTAGTTAAAGAAACACAAAACTTAACTAAGAACACAAAAATCTTAATTAACATCTTAACTAAACGCGGCAAAAAAACTTCCTTAATCATTTATGAATCTTATAATGGAGAGAGAAGGTGCGTACGTAATTTCTTTTTAAATATAAATAAATTGTTTGACATACGTATATCAGTAGGAATTGAGTTCCATATATGAGTTCCCTTAGACTTGATTGTATGAAGACGAGCATTAGAATGTATCTTAACAGAACGATAAGCAGAGGCATTTCTAGTATAATGGGAGTGAATGTCATAAGCATGAGGCAAGAAATCCTTAAAGCTAGGTGGTAGAAGTCCATGTTCTAGTCGGAAAAAGAATTCCCCAACTTGGAGATCCTTAATTTGATCCACTCTCAGTATTTTAAATTCTCCGAACAATAGGGCAGTATGGTCCCATTTTCGAGCACCTGCAATTAATCGTACAGCCCTTTTTTGCAGATTTATCAGTCCTTTTAGCCTGGAGGGATAAGTTATTGCCCAAATCATATTGCAGTAATTGAGGTACGGAAAGATAAGTGCATAGTATAGACTTAATCTAACAGATTGAGGTAACAGGCGAGCAATACGGCTCAGAATTCCAACATTCTTAGCAATTTTACTAGAAATTTCATTAATATGTGATTTCCATGTTAAATGTTGATCGATATGTACGCCAAGAAACTTAGTTGACTCAACCTGTCTAAGAGGAGCATCTTTTATAGTTATATCTAAATTCTCATTAGGTGTTGATTTTCTAAAGGATTTAAATAAAATGTAATTAGTTTTATCAAGATTCAAAGAAAGTTTATTCGCAGAGAACCAAGTATTTATATTTTCTAGTTCCATATTGACTAACCTAACCAATTCCCTCCAAGAGGAGTGAGAATAAAAGACATTTGTGTCATCTGCAAACAGTATAAAGTAAGAGGCTGGAGAAGTTTTAGCCAGATCATTAATATAGAGAAGAAATAATAGGGGTCCAAGATTGGACCCCTGTGGGACACCGTATTTAATCCAGTTTAGCCCTGACCACACCCCATTACAGAAAACCATCTGAGCGCGTTTATCTAGGTAACTGGCAAACCATCTTAACTGAGTGCCTCTAATTCCATAATATTCTAATTTGCTTAATAGGATTTTATGATCAACCGTGTCAAACGCCTTTGCTAGGTCGAAAAACACCCCCACCGAGTATTCGTTATTATCTATAGCCTTGGTGATCATGTCATGCATATTCATTAATGCCATATAAGTGGAATGTCCCTGTTGGAATCCATATTGTAATTGGTAGATAATATCAAATTTTTTTACATAGTATGATAACCTGTTATGCATAAGCTTTTCATAGAATTTGGAGAAATAAGGTAAAACAGAAATAGGCCTATAGTTAGAGACATTATCCTTATCACCTTTCTTTAGTATAGGTACTATCTTAGCAACTTTTATGGCGTCAGGAACAATTCCAGTGCTTAAAGAACAATTTATAATTTCAGCCAGAGGCATAACAATTCTATCTAGATGAGGCTCAGCAAGGGAAGGGTCTATATCATCAACCCCTTTACTGCGGGTTTTTTTGAAGTTCCGACCTATTTCCAGAATTTCCTCGGGAGTGGTAAGGAGAACACCCATTGAATTCTGTTGGGGAACCTGAAGATAACTACTGAAGTGAACGGGAGAAGATGGCAGTTTCTCAGCAAGCGTTTGAGCAATATTAGTGAAAAAATTATTAAACTCATTGGCTATTATCTGAGGATCATTAACATTAACCCCATTTATTTTTAACACCTCAGTGTGTTCATCCTCATTACTTAGTTGCATTACGGAGCGAATGAGTTTCCATGTCTGTTTGAGATCACCGTTAATTTTAGAGAATTCAGCTTCATAATAGTTTTTTTCAGCCATGAGTCTAATTGTCTTAAATTTATTTCTATACTTAGTAAATCTCATTTTATTAACCTCATTTGGTGATTTTATAAATTTTAAGTAGAGAGAGTTTCTTCTCCAAGTGGTCAAGGCAAATAGGAAAGCTGTTCTCACTCTTGTTGAGTCTGCTGTTGATGCACTGCTTGCAAAGCTTTGCAGTTTCTAGAGTCAAAAACGGTAACGGGTGTTGAAATTAGAAAACAAGAACAATCGACATTCGATATTCATGGATTGGACGATGTTTTTTGACATTTTTTGACATTTCCAATTCATTAAACCTACTGAAATTTTACAGTTCCATCTGGCTAACTGTTCTTATATCACATATTTGTCAAATTACTTAATATTTGATCTATCTTGAAAAAAAATGCATTTGCATGCTCGACACATTCATTTCTGCAATTAATGTCTATTTATCGGTATATGACAAAGTAACACAGTCCGTGAGCATCGTCTTCCAGTTGGAATAAGAAGCTGAAATTTTGTCTCAATAATACTATTGATAGGTCTAAAAATCTGAGAGGGTGTCCTGGTTTCTAGCTTGAACTTTATTTTTTACCATGTATCTGTGAACCACCCTAATATATATATATATATATATATATATATATATATATATATATATATATATATATATATATATATATATATATATATATATATATATGTCAACCCAATCCTTCCGTTGACAATCCTTCTGATTAAATCCTTGTTCTCTTCGTACTTAACGCCTATTTAACGTTCACCTTTTGAACACTAATTCTACGTATAAGTATAACCTGAATTAATCAGCAACACAGTTTAATATCTTTTAGTTTAATAAGACACAAACAGACAGAACTCAATTCGATTACAACTCAACTAGTCAGCCACACTACTACAGCGAACACACTCGAATTCAAACTTCTCTAGTCAGCATAATTCTTCGCGCCTCTTGACACACCTGTCTTCTGTGCGCATAAGCGAAATCTAATAATATACATATAGCGCGCCGCTGCCGATATCGGCCGGCCGCGCGTGTCACTAAGACTAAACGTTATACATCTATCATATATACATATACACGTGAAACTAAAGTAAGCGCACTAAATATATACGCTAAATACCTCGCACTGCAAAACTGTACACAAAACTCAGTTCACATTACCTCCTTCCTTTTTCTGGAATTGAGCAAATTAAATTTCAAAATTTGCGAAATTACCATAATACATGAAACATATATATATCTAACTAATTAATGAACAGTCTTACGATTACTTATAACCTTGACAAACAATCAGCAATAACATTCAATCTGCCCTTCTTGTACTTCACCTCAACATCAAAAGTTTGTAAGGCTAACGCCCAACGCACAAGTTTAGCAGACTTAGACATTGACTCAGTCAAATATGTAAGAGGATTATGATCAGTAAAAATGAAAATTTTTGATCCAATTATAATTTCTTTTAACTTGTTTAGAGCCCAAACAATAGCATAGGCCTCCTTTTCCACAGTAGCCCATCTCTTCTGGGTATCAGTTAATTTCTGACTGATAAATGACACAGGGCGTTCTATTCCCTTGTCGTTCATCTGTGTTAAAACAGCACCGACTGCAAAGTCACTACTATCGCAGTACAAATTGAATGGTTTTCCCACTTCAAAAACATATAACACTACTTTGGATCGCACAGCCTCTTTAAGTAAATCAAATGCTTGCTGATGTTCAACAGTCCAATCAATCTTATCAGAAACACGTTTACTAGTTAAATCAGATAAAGGTTTCGCAATCTGTGCAAAGTCCTTAATAAACTGTCTGTAATAATTAAAAAATCCAAGCAGTTGCCTAACTTGCTTCTTAGTTTCTGGGATCTTCAAATTAGTCAAACTTTCAATTCTGTCTGGATTCATCTTTATCTTACCAGACCCAACCACATGACCGATAAATCAAAGGAATTCGATATGCTGCAAATTCCTTTCCACGAAATCCTGGTTTTAGTTCAATTTCATGTTCAACCAATGTACATAATCCGGGTTTTTCTGAAAATCTGTCACAGTATTTGTTCAAAACTTTCAACAACTGTTCTTGCTGAGTTACTGTCAAATGGCTAATTTGTTCAGGATCGAGGTTAAGTGAATTCTTGTCATCTTGAACCTCATTCCTCATTGGTAATTCAACCACTGAACCAAAATCTTCATCTTCTTCAACGATTAAACCACAACTTAATGCTCGAGTAATATATTTTCTGATCTTGTTGGCGTGAATTATTTTTCGACCATTTTCACCCATATCGACTAAATAAGAGTACTTTGATCTTCGATGTATGATCGTACATGGACCATGCCATCGAGAAATAAGTTTGTTTGTTGACGTTGGATACAAAACTATGACTTTCTCACCAGCTTCAAATTCTTTGTGCTTTGCTCTCTTGTTATACTGATTCGTGTATTGTAATTGCTTTTCTCGAGAGTAAGATTCTGCAAACAATAATGCTTTCTCCATATTTTCTTTGAGTTCTTTTAAATACTTTTCTGGTTTAACTCCAACATGAGGTGGTAAGTTTATTTCTCTAGTCCAACTCTCTTTTAATATTGCCAATGGTCCTCTCGGAATTTTCCCATAGACAAGCATATATGGTGATACTCCAGTAGTTGCATTCGGCACTTCTCGTAATGCCCACACTGTGAAAGGAATTATCTTGTGCCATTTCCTCGGGTTGTCTATTATCACATGATGGATCATCTTTTTAAATGTCTGATTCCATCTCTCTACTAATCCAGCAGCTTCTGGGTGTCCTGGTGTGTCGAATCGTGGACTACAGCCCATTAAATTGAGAAATTCTCTTGTCAAACTGGCTGTGAAGTTCGTTCCTTGGTCACTTGTAATCACGGACGGCACACCAACGTTCATGAACAGTTCCGTCAACGCTTCACACACAGCCTTCGCTGTCAGCGATTTCAATAAGAAGATTGTAGGCTATCTGGTGCACGAGTCCACAATGCATAAACAATACTTGTGACCTGCAGCAGATACTGGATCAATCGGGCCAACGAGGTCCATCGTCATTCTCTTGAAGGCGACCTCTTCTCTTGAGACTGGAGTGATAGGCACTCTATCCATCACCAGACTCCTTGCCTTTAATTGACACTTCTCACAAGACTTACAAAATTTCACAATGTCTCTTCTCATCTTTGGCCATACAAAAGATAATTTTATTCGTTCTCTTGTTTTCTCTTCTCCTAGATGTCCTCCAAACACTGATTCATGCGCCAATTCCATCACTTTAATTCGTCTCTCTTTTGGTAACACTAGTTGATATATCGTCTGGTCTAATATCTGATATTTCTTATGCAATAAACCGTTGATCACACAGAATTCAGATTCTTTCTTTTGTGCTAACTTCCACCACGGCTTCAACGATTCATCCTTTCTCTGTTGCTCTTCGAACTTCTTCGAATCGGCAATCTGCACCTTTTGTTCTTCATCCATTTCTTCATCTCTATACAAGTCTCCTATCCCCACATCACATTCATTGTCTTCTTCAGTTTCATTTAATGTGCCATTCTCGCATGCAGCCATCTCTTGCTCGTTCATCTCTGCTATTACACCATCTCGCGATAAGCTTCGTTGCTCATTACTTTCGTTTTCCTCATCACTTGAACTTTCAGTTTCACTCTTCTCATCAACATCTACCATTTCCTGTTTCCGACTCTGCGCTCTCGTCATTACATTTGCTCGTACACTCACATCTCCTTGTATCGTTTTAACTTTCATCTGTGGTACGGCTTTTAATTCGGCAATTATCTCTGGATGCAACAAGAATCTTTCTGTACTGCCCATCTTTGCAATACTAGCACACATCAAGGTGACATAAGGTGTAAGTGAACACTGGATTTTACGCGGAAATCCCTCTTCTTCCACGCCACTATCACACAGTCTAACATCGACTTTCACTAACTTCGCAGGAATGGCATCTCCTGCCACACATTGCAAATTCACTTTTCCAATTTGTTCCACCTTCATGCCTTCCAGTAATTCTTCACTAATCACCGGAATTTCTGCTCCCGAGTCGCTCAGCGCTTTGACTTTCACTGGCTCTTTACCGTCTACTGCACGAATTTCAACCTCGACATATTGCAAGAACGATTTCTTCAATATTCGACTGTCATCTTTTCCTATGACTTCTCTCTGAATTTCAGCATCCAATAGAATTTCTTTTTGAATACCACATTTCATTACTGACTTTACTTCAGTCTCTTGGTTTTCTTGACTCGCGGTTTGATTATCTGTATCACTAACCACTTGAATCAAATTCACCCTTGTGTGTTCTTGATTTCTGCTAGAACTAGCTGCTGCCACTGGAACTGGACAAAATTTAACCAAATGTTTGTCTGAACCACAGTTGTGACAACGCTTCACCACCATACCTCGTTGTTCATTGCCTTCATATCTCTTATACTGCGTAAACGATGTGTTGCCTTCCCTCTTGGCAAACGGCGCTGACGATTTGTTAAATCCCTGACGACCAAACGTCACTTCTCTGGTCTCATTGGGTACAGGGACATTAGCCTTGACTTCTTTACCTTTGAACTGACTCCCTGTTTCTGGATTACTTTTCCACTTTCCACTCTGGCTTTGGTTTACGGAACGTTGAGAAGGATAACTGTTTATATTTGGAAATGCAAACCCAATTCGATTGTTTACATGAATGTCTGCTAAGTCTGCCACTGCACTAGCTTGGAGACAGTCAGTTCCTTCCTTCGACAATACAAACTGTAGTGGACCTGGCGGTAAACATTCTTTCAGCTTATCCGCTACCAGCAAATCAAAGAGCGTATCATACTCTCTGTTCACGTTTCGACTTCTCACGTAATAGTTTAACAAGTTCTTCAGTCTTGCCGTAAACATCGTATAAGTCTCTTCTGTTGTCTTCTTAGCATCCACAAATCTGGCTCTGTATTCTCTCGAAGTCAACTTAAATTCTTTTAATAAGTGCTGCTTGACTCTATCATAATTGTCTAGATCATCGAATGACAATCTATTCAGAACAGTTCGAGCTTTCGGCGTCATCAATGGTAGTAATAATTTAACCCAAAACGGCTTTTCCACAGCAAAACTACGAAACGCGTTCTCGACTGTTTCAAAATATAATGGCACCTCCATCATATCAGTTGGCATTTGAGGCAATACATGCTTCATTGCATCACCTATTTTCTTAATTTTTGACACCAAAGTTTCACTTTCTTGCTGTTTCCTTCTTTCAGCTTCCCGTTCTTCTCTCATTTGCGTTTCTTTCAATGTCAATTTTGATTTCTCCAGTTTCAGACGTTCTTGTCTTTCTGTCTCTGCCTTTTCCAAACTTTCTTTCTGAAATTTGAGTTCTTCTTGTCTTATCTGTTCTGCGCGTTCTAACTCTAAAGTTCGCGCTTTTTCTTTTTCTTCTTCACGCATTCTCTTTGCTTCAATCTGTTGCTGACGAACCTCTTCATCACTTTTTCTAGCTTTTTCAAATTCAATCATCTGCTCCAATCTTCTTCTTTCAGCATCTTCCCTATCTCTTTTCAACTGTTCTAACTGAATCTCAAACTGATTCTTTTGCAATTCAAGTTCTGCCTTACGCACTTGTTCTGCTTTATCTTCTCTCTCTCTTTGCAGACGCAATTCCTCTTGCCTTGCAAGTTCCGCTTTCTCTTCTTTCTCTCGCTGCAAGCGCAATTCTTTCTCTTCTTTCTCTCTCTGCAAACGTTCTGCTTTCTCTTCTTTCTCTCTCTGCAGACGTTCTGCTTTCTCTTCTTTCTCTCTCTGCAGACGTTCTGCTTTCTCTTCTTTCTCTCTCTGCAAGCGCAATTCGTCTTGTCTTACACGTTCTGCTTCTTGTCTCAGCTCTTTCTCTTCCTGTCTTCGTTTATCCTCTCTTTCTTTCTCTTCTTGTCTACTCATCATCATCCACTGCATCAACATCTCCATAGACATAGGCGCAGGAGGTTTTTCAATAGCCTTTTCTACGGCACCGCCAACGGCACCTTCTTCTTCGACTTCTTCTTTCACCCACACTTCAGCGAGTTCCTGTATCATGTCACCACGTGACATGCCTTCTAATTGTTCTTCTTTAAAACCGGCTTTCAACAAACGCTGTTTTAGCCTTTCCGTAGACATCTTCTTAATATCTGCTTGTCTTTCAGCACTTAGTTTCTCCATCTTACTTGTTTACTTTGGTGATTTCTCTTTTCAAAGAAGTCACGGTTTTTCTTGTTGTGTGAATCGATAAACAAACGGGATTTCTTTTATATTTGTTCGTGGAAAACAACGAAATTTTTATACCGTTTCTCGTGTTCCACCGTCGTTGATATCGTAGACACGTCACCCAGCAACAACGCGTAAATTCTTCTAACACCGTCGTAGATTCTTCTAACACCGTTGTAAATTCTTTTATCACCGTCGTAGATTCTTCTATCCGCCGAAGGAGGTGATAACGTGAATTTTAATCCACCGTGAGTTTATATCCACCGTGAGTATCTATCCACCGTGAGTTCTTATCCACCGTGAGTTCTTATCCACCGTGAGTTCTTATCCACCGTGAGTTCTTATCCACACCGTCACTGCCACCAATAATGTCAACCCAATCCTTCCGTTGACAATCCTTCTGATTAAATCCTTGTTCTCTTCGTACTTAACGCCTATTTAACGTTCACCTTTTGAACACTAATTCTACGTATAAGTATAACCTGAATTAATCAGCAACACAGTTTAATATCTTTTAGTTTAATAAGACACAAACAGACAGAACTCAATTCGATTACAACTCAACTAGTCAGCCACACTACTACAGCGAACACACTCGAATTCAAACTTCTCTAGTCAGCATAATTCTTCGCGCCTCTTGACACACCTGTCTTCTGTGCGCATAAGCGAAATCTAATAATATACATATAGCGCGCCGCTGCCGATATCGGCCGGCCGCGCGTGTCACTAAGACTAAACGTTATACATCTATCATATATACATATACACGTGAAACTAAAGTAAGCGCACTAAATATATACGCTAAATACCTCGCACTGCAAAACTGTACACAAAACTCAGTTCACAATATATATATATATATATATATATATATATATATATATATATATATATATATATATATATATATATATATATATATATATATATATATATATATATATATATATATATATATATGTATACAGGCCCGGTTCGTCCATATGGGCAACTGGGCAGCCGCCCAGGGCCGCCGATTTTTAGGGGCCGCCAATTTTTCATTTTTCAAAAATTATTTAATTATTATTCGTAAAAAGAGGTGAATGACAAAAAAGGTCATCAACTTTTTTGTGCTTAGGGCCGCCGGTTTGCCTAGGGCCGCCGATTTGAATATCCAAGACAAAATTTCGCAAACCATTGAAAACAACGAGTATTCTGTTGGAATATTCCTTGATCTTTCAAAAGCGTTTGATTCTGTAGATCATAAAATTATTTGTTAAAAATTAGATAGTTATGGTATTCGAGGGCTACCATTCCTATGGTTTAAAAATAATCTGGAAAATAGGCAACAGCAGGTCCAATGCAATGCCAAAACATCGAAATTTCGCCTTATTGAATTTGGTGTCCCGCAGGGCTCCATTTGGGACCATTATTATTTTTACTTTACATAAATGACCTACCCCATGTTTCTTCCTTATTGCACTTTGAGTTGTTTGATGATGACTCGAATGTTTTTATCTCGCATAAATCCCACACGAATTCATTCCAAATTATTAACCTAGAACAACCCCTTGTGGGTGATTGGTTTAAAGCAAACAGACTTTCCTTAAACCTAAGTAAAACATCTTTTATTCTTTTCAATTCTCACAGGAAAATTGCCCCCACCCAAACTCCGCCTCTAGTAATCGATGGTGTACTCATTCTTCAAATCACTAAAGTAAATTTTCTTGGTGTTATTATCGATCAAAATCTCACGTGGAAGGAACATATTTCACAAATATCGATCAAACTGGCTAAAAATATAGGCATCTTGTCGCGCATTTCTTATAAATTACCAATCCACATCTTAACTAACTTATACTATTCACTAATTTACCCGTACCTAGCATATGGTACTATGATTTGGGCCTCGAATTATACCACACCACTTACGGTAGGCCTACACGTCTAATTGTTCTACAGAAGAGAGCTGTTCGACTTGTTACTATACCTCATTACAACTGTCACACAGCTCAAATTTTCCGCCTAGGCCTACGTGATATTTTAATATTAGACCAGATTCGAATAATGCAAACCGGGGAATTCATGTTTCGCTATAAGCATGACTTATTACCTCACAGCTTTGCTAATTATTTTAACACCGGCTCAGCCACTCATTCTTATGGTACTAGAACAGCCTCTAATTACAGACCGATCTTTGCTCACACCAATACCCGTAAATTTTCTGTTAAGATAACTGGTCCCACTGTTTGGAACAATCTCCCTGCCGATATTCATAGCGTGTCTCATCTCTCCTTATTTAAGAAACTTGTGCGTGCTCACTTACTTACTTTAAATATATAACTACTTTTCATCCCTTGTTTGTTTATTTAAAAACTCTATAGCATTAGATAATGCTAATTATGTTATCATTTTCAGTTGTAAATTCAAATCACTCCCACTTTCGAATATTATGTTTTCAACTTCCACCTAAACTTGCATTGGTACGTATAGGTGGCCCTGCTTAGCGGGATCTCGGTCCCTTTAGGTTCTCCTTTTGTATCCCAACCTAATACTACTGTGAAATTTGATAATGTGTTATTGTATATCTATATTCTTTGGGAGCAATAAAAAAAACCTATGTTATGCTATGTTATGTTATATATACTTTATTTCGCCCAAAGCAGAACGGACTAAACACGAAGATTAGAAAAACGAAAAACAGTACAAAGACCTACTCAAACTAATGCTCCTCTGGAGGCGTAATAAGCGCTATACACTCGCGATCTGACATAAGACATGTTGTCGTTTACTGACAATCAAGACCATTAACTAGAAAATTATACTCGCATCTATAACTGAATGTCAACGACAGCATTTTGAGCGTTCTAATGATGCCAGTAAGTTTACATGTTCAAGCTTACGGACATGCGCAGAAAAATACTAATTTTGTCCTCTTTGGGTGGCAGTCTGCGTTCTCGGACGACCTCAGCGACTGGCAGAGTATAGGCCTAGCTGTCGTCTGGTGAAGTCTTTGTTTGGGAATCTTGAGAGAGAATACTTTCGAGGCACCGGATGTCGAAACTATCCAGCTTCTTGTTGCAAGTATGTGGATGTAAGCATATCATATGTATGCATGTATGTGTGTATGCCTGTATGTGTGCATGTATGCATCAAGACACTTGCTCTAGCGCCTTTTTTTTATTACCACACAAAGCGTTACACGTGGTCCAAAGAGACTTAGAAGGCGTAAGAGAAGCTGAACATGAGTAAGCTTAGGGCAAATGAACCGCATTGCTAAACTGTAAGACTACACTGTGTCCCGATGAAAAGTAGACCCCAAGAAAAAGTGTCATAAATTGGTCAACACTTTTAGCATTTGCCTGAAATTTTAAAAACAACAACGGTAGCCATATTACCACCAAATCTTAACGTCGTTTGGAAATGTTAGTGAGTTTGTCAAGTTTATGAACGTTTGAGATCCAGTACTAAAAATTGGAAATTTCCAACATAAGGAAGTGAAGTTTAGCTACAGCTGGTGTTCAAAATGTCCTCCTTGTTCATGGACACACGACCGTGGACGTAGACGCCACTGTTCGATGATCACGTGGTCAAACAGCTGCCATTCTTTAATCAGATCAACGTCACGAATGCGGGAACGATAAACGCTCTCCTCCAGTACACTCCAGATTTGATAGTCAACTGGATTGAGGTCTGAACTGTTGTGGGGCCACAGCTGCGGGGATATGAAGTCGGGTGTCTCCCGGAACAGCAGAGCAATGGTCTCACGTGCTCGATGCGCAGGGGCACTGTCTTGTTGAATGTGAAGTAGCCGCCCGATGAAAAGTAGACCCCTAAACGTTTGTCAAAAATTTGTATTTTGGAAATTTCCCCTTTTCAGTACTGCATCTAAAACGTTGATAAACTTGACAAACTCACCAACATTTCCAAACGGCGTTAGGATTTGGTGGTAATATGGCTAATGTTGTTGTTTTTAAAAGTTCAGCCCGATGCTAAACGTTTTGACCGAGTTGTGACACTTTTTCTTGGGGTCTACTTTTCATCGGGACACAGTGTATATCGCCGGCAAGTGAGCTGCAATATATCTCTGATGACCCATGATATTTGCTGAAACTTTTATTACTAGTCTTGTAGAAATTGAGCTTTATGCTATCCACGTCACTTCTCAGCTTAATGGCGGCTATTTCCAGCGCAAGAAGTAACTCAGGTATTTCATCAGAATGATTGATTCACAGCATCTCTTATTACATAGAGACAAACTGGCCTTAAATCGTGGATCGAACGTTAGGTACCCGCACTATTAATGTAATTGTAATAAGTGACTTCTGTTGCGCCGTTGTCTAATGCACAAGGTTTCAACCGATGGCGCGCCAAAACCAGACCGTAATCGGGTCAATGTCCTTATCTTATCCTTATGCTGCTTCCCCCTGAATAATTCACCTGTTTTCTTACAACTCAAGCCCTATCTGTTTAGCCGTGGCTGGGCTGGGAGCGCCTCTGAGTAGGTCTCTTGAAGAAGCGCTATATAAATTTCTAGAATGAATGAATGTCCAGAAGATCAGTCCGTTATACAGAGAGGCAGCCTATGGTGGATGTGCAATTTGAAAGAGGTCAATTTTAAGTTGAGAACCAAATGACACAAGCGACTGAGTAGAGCGAACAGACACAGGAAGAGAGTTCCAAAAGTAGGTCCAGCAACCGAAAAAGCTCGCTCACCAAGAACAGTTCTTGATTTAGGTATGACCAGGCAAAGATTATCAGATGACCTCGTTGAGTAATGACAGGTCTGGGAAATTAGAATTGATTTTAAGTATTGTCGCTGGCTAGACTTCAAAGTTTTATAAACCATGAACCCCAATTTGAAACTAATGTTTTTGCTGAACAGGAAGCCAATGCAAAGATTTAAACAAAAGGGGCTATACACACCTGTAGGTTCATATTTTGATGTACCGGTATTAGTTATGACTCTATTATGACTGACATAGTTGATTTTAATGATCTTCTATGCGTTAAAGTACACAATCTAGCATTTTACTTCTGAATGTAGGTTCTCGTCTAGAAGTAGGCCTATCTTGGCGTCTTTTCTACGCAGACAACCCCAGAGCGCCTTGTAGTATTAAAACATAGGCCTAGGCTTGGATCTAGGCCTACTTTTGATGTTTCTCGATTCATTGGTGCGCCATAGCTTGAAACTGCGGCAATTTCCAATAGCCGCTATTTCTAGAAATAGACATCTTCCGAAATCGAAACAGAAATAAACGTATTTTCCGAAAGTCAGACGCAATTCCGTATGCGCTGCGTGCATGATGAGCTCTGTCTATCGACTACTTTGACGAGTGACGACGGAAGTCAGCCACAGTCTTGGCCGAGGGTTCACGGACCGTAGGCCTACTCGGTCCGAGAGATCATCCGAGGTAAGGTGTTGTGATCTTTCTTATTGGTGATTCTTGTATTAAGTTTTCTGAAAGTTAGGTTAGACGATGGACAACTTAGAGTCAGTCAGGCCTTACTAGCCAGAAATACACCAGCCCTTAAGAGTAGGGACTGGTATATAATATATAGAATTATAAACAGGGGCCCATAGGCCTACATAGTTCGAGCAGTCGCATTTTACGAATTTTAAGAACTCTAATATTAATCACGAATTTTAACGAATTTTAAAACTGGCATTGAATTTTATTATTTGTTTACTTTTCAACTTTTTAAAACAAGTAAGTGTCAATGTCACATGCATTCAATCAATCAGCCGTAAAAGATAGCTGACTAGCAACACAACAGTAACTGAACATCAGTTGACTCTTGAACTTCGCATTCTATCATAGTTGGGGTATGTGACTGTGAGTGGATACAGTATACTGAGCAGAACGACAAACTACCAGTGCCCCAGCTCGAGTGTGACAAGTGGCAGTCAGTCACCGGCACAGCTTGCAACCAAACATGGTTAAGGGTTGACAATGTTCAGTGCTGTCTTCTTCATCGTCCTCTGATTCTGAGTTAGGAACAGCTGACTGCTCCCACTCGACTGTGGTTTCTGTATAGTCGACAACTGAAATATTTTCCGCCATTGTCAATGTAAAAAGGTCCAACAATAACCCAACGAATTATTACGAATTTCTACGAATTCTAAAATAGGCCAAAAATTTTTGAATTTTAAAATCGAAAGTCACGAACTCTCGAACTATGGGTTATGTATAGTAAGTGCAGCTGTAGCCTAACTGTAATCTAAAATTTTGATAGAGTCGCTTCAACCTCTGATATATAAATCTGAAAGCCTGTTATGTATTGGCCTCTGATATATAAATCTGAAAGCATATATATATGCTTTCAGATTTATTATTAGGCTAATTGTATTATTATTAAGAATTAACTTCTGATATATAAATAGCAAGATATTTATGAATACATACAAACATTTCTATTTCTCTTATTTTCATCGCTTTTTATTATTGATAATTATTTATTATTATCATAATCATCATCATTATTATTTATTATCGTTGTTTTTGCTGCTGCTGTTGCTAGAGCAGTTATTGTTGCTGCTGTTGCCGATGTTGTTGAAAATGCAAATGCTGCTGCTGCTGCTGATGATGATGATGATGACGACGACGACGACGACGATGATGATGATGATGATGGCTATGTTGTTGTTGATACCATTGCTACTGTCAACCTGTATAGCCTATTCAGTTTCCTAGGTTTATAAACTCTTGTGCACTAGAGACTCTTTAAATGCAGAATACTGGTTTGGTAACGCTGTCTACATCAGAGTCATAGTGTAATATAGGTTCTTTTGTTATTTAGCTGTAAGCCGCACACTATATACATACAGTGCACACTATATACAAGAATAATTCTATATTCTTACACATACACCACGCACACAAACGCCACGTTAACAGATATTTATATACCTTACACATAGGGCTTATTTGTTGAGTTGCTGAGTTTCTGTGCTGAAAGACGACTCTCGTCCCCATGGCTATGCTTCCAAAGACTTTCCATAGAGGCCTGTAAGCAAGGCTTACGCTCACCAGTTTGCCTGTATGCGTTGCCTTTTACTACGTCCAGTGACGTGGCCGTTGAGCCTAAGTCGTTTTATTCGATTAAGTGCAGTTTGCATAAATTATCTAATGCATATATTCTTGATCGACCCTATGTGTGTTTAATGCATATCTGTCAATATATGTAGGGCCTACATAAAATTATGTAGGTGTGTGTGTGTGTGTTTGGGTGTCTGCGCGTGTTAATGTGTAGGCCTATGTGTGTTTGTATAGGGGCCTATATATATCTGGATACTAAAAGGACTTTTAAATACCTCTCAAAAGCGCTTCGTAAGCCTATTCGCTTTTTAGAATGCCAGTGTATCACTGGATCCGTCGAATTAGCATCACAAGTCAACCTATTAGAGTGTAGACACCAGTTTATGTAAGAAACAGGTGAGAAATTTAAGAAATACATTCTTTCCTGTAAAATCTTCACACTTTGTACAATATACTTGCGGAACAGTTAGTGTAGACCTATATAGTTTGAATGATCGTGACGTGACGGTGGTACTACCACAGGTCTCAGACGAAATTAGGTCTTTTAGAGGAAGTGACTTTTTAGGATTACATAGCAAATGTGCTTGACTAATATGCAGCAGTTCTAAAAAGACGAAAAATAATTCAAATTCTGGTTTGGATCCAGTGCTTAAAATTTGGAGAATAAAATTTGTCATGTCCGTATGAGTCCTTCACTCACTTTCACCCCAAATAAGTGAGACAAGTCAGGCTAATAACCAAAATCATATACCGGGTAGTTGTAATTGTCAGTAGAAACTTCAATCGCGCCGGTGTCTAACGCAAGTGAATCCTCTGCTGAACAGGAAGCCTGAGATTTAAGCATTGACTTCCTTTTACTTCAAAGCACGACCCTTCAACAGTATTGTTACTTGGACTGAGACTATGACCCGAATTGCTTCAGTTATTTTGTTGTATCAGAAAGTACTTTTCTATAGTGCGTAGTATTTTATTAAAAGTTGATAAATTATCTTAAAAATATGAGGAGATTGAACGGATTTTACTGGACTATATCTTCACAATTTCTTAAGACTTAACGAATAAGAGGGTGAATTGGTGCAAAATGAACAAGTAACAGACTGGCAGAAGTTCTCAGCCGAGTTCCCGAAGAATCAGTTTTATGGTCACTGCGATTTTTTTATCTTTGTAAACGAGATTCGGGATAATTATAGAAAGTTCAATGAAGGTGTTTGCCCATCATACAAAAAAATGGAGTGAAAACCAAAGAAGCGAGGAAGATAAAAACATTAATTTTGTTGTCGCATGACCTAGACAAGTTAGAAAACTATTAAAGAGAATGGCTGTTTAAACTTGACGCTTCTGAGCGCAGAGTTATGAAACTTGGGCCATAGAAGAAATCAATCAATCAATTTTCGTTTATTACTAATACAAGCTGTAAGAATGCAAATTGAAAATTAACTAACTAGTTATCATTCAAAGGCTGAGGCTACTGTTACCTAGAAGATTCTCAAGAACGCAAAGAGGGACTTGAAATTATGACTCGATGAACATCTTAAATGGAACCAGCAATGTCGAAAGGCAGCTAGTAAAGCAATCTTTCTTCTTGGTATGATTAAAACGTTTCACACGGCTAGATAATGAGAGTTTAATTAAATGACAGTTTCAGAATCAGGAATTCTCTCCCTGTATCTCTCCGTTATTTCCAGTCGCTTCTGTCAGTTAGTTCTCAACATAAGACGTATACACTTAACGAATTGCTTATCCACCATAGGCTCCCTCTCTCTCTTAGCAGACCGTGCTTCCGGATAGTGACCTCATTACGGTTTGGTTTGATTCATAATCGGTATTGAACGCTATTTTGGACCATATCTATGATATTAGTTCCAGGTTTTGAAACCTTGCTAGTTGCTACATAAAAAGAATTCAAGTGTCTAGAAATAGCAAAGAACTCATCAGAAGTATAGCTAGGATGCCATATGAAGAAAGGTTTGAAAATATGGGTCTTTTTAGAACGAGAGATTACGTTATTGAAACCTACAAAATATCACGTCTACCTGAGAACACAGACTAGCAAGTTTTCTTCTAGATAGCTGCTGACACAGTCTGATACTTTACCACAAGAGGATGCGATAGAAGATTATTTATCGGAAAGATAATTATGTAACTCTTGAAGTTGAACCGGCGACCTCTATGAGAAATAATATCTCCGCCGAGTTTGAACACTATCAAACCCAACGATTGGACACTTAGATGGACAAATAAAATTTGCCTTAATTGTAGTCGTAATTTAGTTATAGCATGTCGACTTTGACTGTAACAGATAACTTGAATTGCATTTAAATATGGTACAAAGACGTGAAGTCGTTGTCCAATAGCCCGTCAATGGTGACTTTTATGGCTATTTCAGTATTATTGTCATGCAGATAAACTGTTTATTAGGAATACTACTTGTAGAAGTGGCGGAAGTAGTGGAAGTATTAGTAGTAGTCATAGTAGTGAAATAGCAGTAGCTGAGTGAGAGCATTACCGGCACTATGCAGCGTTAAACATCTGGTTGTTAGTGATGTTGACGTCGACCTTACCTTTTCTATGAATTACCGTGTTGCGTAGATATATTGCATACATACAAAAAGCCTTCAACTCCCAAATTATACCTATTAAGCCTATACCAGTTACTTATTCCCTTAGCTGCTCGGGCTGTGTTAATTCCTATCTCTGTGTTTAATTTATGTTCCGTATCAGAGTTGCGATTGAAAACTGAGTGATGACTCATTCTATTGCTAAATGGATCAACTACCTCTCCGTTTGAAATATCTTCTAAATTCATTGCACAATGGCTAACCAAGGTAGGCATTTGGCTGTCTTTGTTAGGTCTTTCTTCTCAAGATATTATATATCTAATATTTCCTTACCTGTAAAAATGTTCATGTAAGTCAAAGAGGATTATTTCGATAAATTCACAGTTGCTTACACAGCTGACAACAACATTGATTAATCGTAGGAAATGGGTTTTGCCATTTGTTTATTTGAGGTGTGATTCATTAGCAAGGCCGTGCTGTGCTCAGACGGAACCAAGTTATTGTTTAGCCTACAGATTTTCTGTTGGACAAGTTATTTATCGTGTTATTGCTTTATGGGCAGCGCTGTATTTTCGGTCGCGAAACCTCTCTCGCGAAACGGTCTTGAGATGTACCTAACGTTTCGTCTTGGTCTCATCTCGGACATGTGGGCCCTATTCCTAGTTATCTATTTCGACAGAGTATGCTATAGAGGACTGCTGGTACTCAGTTGGCCAAAGTCTGGTCTCGTCTTGATCTCGTGGCACGACGTCTTTGGTCTTGTTCTGGTCTCTCCTGTTGAGGTCTCGTTGGAAGTTCCGAGATTCAGTGTTCGTAACAGGTTAAAATATCGCGACGCTCAACGTTAGATTAGGCATACAACCAAACACACAATATGTACAGCCAGAAATGACTTTACCCCGTACATGTATGGGACCATCGTAATGATAGTTAATTCGTCAGCGACAAACTGCAATCTTCTGTTGTCCAATTCAAATTAGCGTCTCATTTCCTGTTTCTAAGTGCAAGAGCACTAACAGCCATCTTCATTGACAGCGGCACTATCATTAAAAATGTCTAGTTTAGTACACCATATCTTACCACTATGCTAGTTAAATAATAACGATACCTTCTGCTACTTGGCATGTGAAACTCGGGATCAACCACGTTCATAAAGACAAATGCATTTATTAATTTCGATAGAGTGTACTATAGAAGACTGCTAGTACTAAGATGTTAGCTGTGCATTATTGAGACTGTACAGTCTACATTTTGTGCAGATTACAGTCAAATTTAAATATTATTATTTGGCAAGAAACACCGTCTGCAAGTTTCCGAATAACGCTGAGCTGTGGTTTCTTCCAGCTCATTATTTGGACATTTAAACGTAAATCACGTTACCAGAAACAGTTTGTCTATATAACTCAATGAGATAATTATAAGATACAAGTTTATTTATATTAAAGAAATCAAGGATCAACCAATGTGTATCTAGACTATTAACGCAAGAAAATATAGCCAGTCATTTTGAGAGTGGCATATTGCTGCACTTGTGCACCATACCTGCGAGAATGACCCATTTGGAGCTCTGAGAATGACGCATTTGGAAGTATTTCCATTCTATCTCTTGCAGAATTGGACTTAGTATTCGAAACTACCACGTTGATTGTTCTGTTTGCAGATGAATTCAATCGTGGCATCATTTTGCCGACGATAATTAAACAGCTGAAATCAATTCTGCAGCAGTATCCAGACGATGGACAAATACTCAAGGTTAGCCTCTGATTCAACTTGATTCTGTTCTGTTTCTGTTCCTAGCCATCCTCGATTCGAGAGTCGGCCGCATCATGCACGATGTTCCTCCAACGCCTCCTGTCCTCCGTCAACCTTAGCATTTCTTCCAGTGTCAACCCAGTCCATTCCTTTATGTTATCCAGCCACTTCGTTCTCGGTCTTCCCCTTTTTCGATCCCCTGGAATCGTGCCCTGTATGATCTCCTTCTCTATACATGTTCCCTCCCTTCTCATGATATGTCCAAAATAGATCATTTTCCTTTCTTTTACTGTTCTCAGCAAATTCCTCTCCACGGCCGCGGCCTCCAGCACCCATTCATTTGTCCGCTTTTCCATTCACGATATTTGCATGATCATCCTTAGACATTTCATCTCAAACGCTTCTATTCTCCTCTCCTCCTCCTTCCTCAGCGTCCAGCTCTCACAGCCGTATAAGGCCACCGGCCATACCAGTGTTCTCAAGAGCTTTATCTTTGTTCCATTTGTTATGTCATGACTTTTCCATATCTTTTTGAGGTCTGTAGCTACAGCATATCCCTTTGCCAATCGTACCCTGATCTCTATCCCGCAGTCGCTGTCCCTATCGATTTTCGAACCCAAGTACATGTAGCTGTCCACTTGTTCCAGATTTTCTTGTTTGATCTTAATTTGGCATATGGCCTCTGTCGTTGTCATGACCTTTGTCTTATCTGTATTAATCTGCATTCCATATTTTCTCCCCGTCCTGTCCAATCTCTCCACCAGTATTTGTAGTTCCTTCTCCGACCTTGTTATTAGTACTATGTCATCCGCGTACCTCAAATTCGTCAACCGCCTTCCCCCTATCTTCACTCCTCCGTCGTATCCCTCTAAGGATTCTCTCATCACCTTCTCCGCCAGAATGTTAAACAAACTTGGCGACAGGACACATCCTTGTCTCACCCCTCTTCTGACTCTAAACTCTGTAGATAATGTTCCTGCTACCTTGACTTTTGCTTTTTGTTTTTTGTACAGTTTTGTTATCAAATTTATTATGTGTCCTGGGAACCCCATTTCTATCATTGCCGTCCATAGTGTTTCATGAGCTATTGAGTCAAACGCTTTTTTAAAGTCGACAAAGCAGATGAAAAGGAGCTGTTGATGTTCGTTGGCTTTTTGCATAATAATTCTCAAGTTCGTTATCTGGTCTCTTGTTCCTCTAGCTCTCCTAAAACCCGCCTGTTCGTCCGCTACTTCTGACTCCGTCTGATTTCTCGTTCTTTCTAAAATAATCCTCAAGATAATTTTACTTGCGTGTGCGACCAAGGCCACTGTTCTGTAATTTGTGCATTGCCTGGCAGCTCCCTTCTTTGGTATGGGTACGAAAATGGAGTCTGTCCAATCATCTGGCCAGTCTCCATCCTCCCATAGAGCTGTGCAGATACGATGCATTCTTTCTATCGTCGCCTCTCCCCCCCCCCCCATTTGAACAATTCTGCCGGTACTCCATCTGGGCCCGCCGATTTGCCACTTGCGACCTGTCTTATCGCTCTTGCTACTTCTGATCTTAAAGGCGGTGGTTCTCTTTCGTATCTCTTTGTATGTTCTTTTATTTCTTTGTCGTTGTACAGTTCTTCACAGTATTGCCTCCATCTCTCAGCAATGCCTTCAGTGTCGATGATATATTCTCCACTTTCTGCCTGTATACAGTGAAGCTTAGGCTGGAATTTACCTGTTATGGCTTTGACTGTTTTGTACAGATATCTACTGTTGCCTCTCTTATTCTCTGCCTCAGCCCTCTCGCAAAGCTCCTCCAGCTGTTTTTGTTTGTCCCTCCTTAAATGTCTCTGCACCTCAGCTTTCAGCTCCTTATTTCCTTCTCTGTCCTTTTGCCTGGCTTCACGTTTCTTGTTGATGAGGCTGAGCGTTCCTTCGTTGATCCAAGGTTTCCCCTTGTCTTTCTCCTTCTACCCTACTATTTCTTCGGCCGTTGTAAGTAAGACTTCCTTTGTTTCTTTCCACAATTCATTCGGTGATCTCTCCTCTATTACCGTGTTTAAAGCCTCGAATCTGTTTGTTACTTCTATCTCATAGTAGAGTCCTTTGGTCTCTTATTGTCAAATTCCTATTTTTTTGCAGCTTTGCTTTATGTTACTTATCACCATTTATTCGCACTATTAGGTAAATGGAGCGTAGTAATACACGCATATTACATGTATGGTGTTCAAATTGAAGGTTTCGACCAAACCGCTTCTGTAATATTTCAATAACAACAAAGTGTTAGAATGGGGTATGCAACTATGCAACAGCAGTGGTTTTATTTTCTTTCGTTGAATAAACTGAGCATTAGCCTAATTTCACTCCAACTACTCGATGGACTTTCTGATTTTAATACCTGCTTAAGGCATTAAGCAAATGTGCATTCTTATTAGTTCTTAAAAGTGCTATGGGTTGTTTGCTTATGTCTCATAAGTTTTATGGATTGTTTGCTTAGAGCTCATAACTGTCTAAATTTCTATGGAGTGTTTGCTTAGGGCTCATATAGCTTTCTTGTTTTTTATGTACTACTAACTCACGCATACTAAACGACGTGGCGATAATAGTCTCCGTGAGGTGTAATAAAAGCAGCGGTAGAACAGTCTCATTCATATCTCTGTGCGTTTCATTGTGCTGATTTTACGACTCCAGGTAATAGTAATTGTAACCGAAGACTTATATAGCGCCACTCAAATCAGCGGCGTTCTCGACTCGCGACCAGCACCGGCAAACAGAAAGGTTTTCAAGCGTCTACGGAACTGAAGAGAAGAGAGGGCAAGAAGCTCTTGGCGGAGGGACTGGGGAAGAATGTTCCAGGCTGAAGGACCCACATAGGCAAAGCTCCTGCATTGGGCCGTGGAAGAGTGCAAACGATGAACAGCCATAAGGCCACGCAGTTGCGCATGAGGGAGAGAGTTTTCAACTGAATTATCTTTTGGGAAGGGAGCCAGTGGAGGGAGTCACGAATAAAGGCAGAGATGTGGACAAACTTAGGAATATCACCTATAAGCCGAGTAGAAACATTAAGAATAGACTGAAGTTTGTGCATATTGGAGGAGAAAAGGCCAATGTATACAGCATGCCGAAGTCAACTCAGTGCAGATAAAAGCGTGGACCAGCGTAGTGACAGCATGGGCAGAAAGAGACCTGTGTTAAGATGCAATGTGTTTATGTTTGGTATTAATTATATAATTGCCGGCGTCAATGAATAGACCAGTAGGAAGAGACGGCGCTACACCAGGACGAGCCAGGGCAAATGCCCTGGTAAAAAACCTTTCTCCTGGTCATTGCCCTGCCAGAATTTTTGCCCTGCCCAGAATTTGCTCGAGCATAAATCGCCCCTCTGCGCTGGTTACTTGTACGACTGCCCTGGCTATGCCCTGGTTACAGAAAATATCTGGCGCCGCCACTGCCAGTAGCCTATCATACAGTGAATAAAAAAATTAAGTCAAGCTACGGTTAAGTTAAGCTACAAGTTAGACTCCCTATATCTGTATACTTGCTTAACATGGACAACTGGGACTCAGTCGACAAATTTTTTATTGACGGTCGGCGTCGGTCGTTTGCCTACCATAGCAGACGACTTTTCAAAAGGAAGCGCGACTTATGATTGAAGATTCTTCAGTTACACAATATTTGTCTCACGGGTTAGATGCTGTGACGGAAGGACGTTTTCGGTTGTTAGCTCCAGGAATAATCGACGCGAACTTCTATAATATTCCAGTCTGCTTCGTTCATCGACCGTCGACAACTTAGAGTAGTGTGTAAATTGACGTTAGCAAAGTCAGCTCATCAGCAATCCTGTGAGAGCAGTGACTAATATCGAGGCCTAGGACGATTCTCTAAAAATGGTGTCAATCGCATCAACTACAAAGTTGATGACTTCTGAGAGAAGTTAAGTTGATGCAGATGATGAACGGTAGACTGATGATCGCATTGATCGAGTAGTAAAGTAGTCCTGCGTATACGAGGAAATGAAAGCTAAGAAAGATCAGTTGTGCGACGTCAAGTCATACGAACGAAAACTTCGCAAATTCCTAACCGACAGGCCATCCATGGGGAGGCAGTTGTAATATCAGACAATTAAAATAATTACAATATGATGCTGGCTAAATAGGATTTGGAATATAAGAATTATTAATTATTATCGTGGATTAACTGTTTGGCGACTGTTTTCATGATGTGTAAGTTGGTAGGTTTCTTGCTGTAGGCCCTATATTAAGCACTTAAGCTTATATATTATATAAACTGCAGTGTTTAATCTAGTAACCCTCGACATTGTAATGTTGATGACTTTTTTCAAATTTCATCTTACAAAAAACTTGATGACCTTTTTTTAGGAATTCGTCTCAGAAACATCAGAAACATTTGATGACTTTTTGGGAATTTCATCTTACAATTTCAAAATTTCAATGCTGGGACACAAATCCTAAGACTACTGGGACATAATAGTAAATAATATAATTATTTATTATAACAGTTTCTCTGGTCTCTGGGGAAACATAAATCCTGGGGTATTATCCCCCCCCCCAAGGTGTCTAGATTAAGCACCGTATAAACTGTGAACTGTCAATAGAACTGCTGCATACAGATGTGCTGAGGATTGGAGCCGATGTTATGTAAATTTATCGGACAGAATATCCACTATTAGTCGTAACACCTTCGCATGTGAATCAATTTTAGCACCAATAGAAGATAATATTTAATGTTATACAATTCATTTGCAGTTGTTAAAATGCAGATCTTGTTTTTGCAAATTAATTTATTTTTATTCAAATCTCACACTAGGAGCTCATTCAGAATGGCGAAGATGCAGGAGCTCGTAAACTTATCTTTCTCCTTGATACAACATCCTATTCTGCTCGACAGGACAAACTCCATCATCCAGACCTCGCCTCTTATCAGGCAAGATTTCTTTTAGTTGAAATCGCTCAAAAAAATGCTCAAATATACTAAACGTATTGTAGTGGTATTTTATGATTGAAAGAAGAGAAAATACAACTCAGTATTTGACTGTTGTTCATTATTTTACCGGTACTATGCCATTATTATAGCAGTAGGCTTCTATATACAATTATTATGCCACTACTATATCATTATTATATCAGTACAATATCATTATTATATCAGTACTATCCCATTACTACACCAGTAATATACCATTATTATACCAGTACTATGCCGTTACTATGCCTTTTATAACTCTGAATAATATATCACCCTTGTGAAATGCTGTATGTTTACTTAAACATTGGGGGCGTTGTGGCTCAGTGATAAGTTCGGCGCCTTGTGACCTGAGGGTTGCAGGTTCGAATCCCAATCTAGCCGCTGGGTACGAACCTTGGGCAAGTCATTCGCTCGCGATTGCTCGTGGCGCTTCGGCGTGTAAACTCCGACACAGTATACCAATGCTGTAGTAGGGAGCACCTCTGAGTAGTAGTAGACTTGAGGAGGCGCTATAGAAATATCCTAAATAAATAAATAAATAAACATAGTGGTCTTCTTGTTAATATAGTCTCTTATATAAAACAACTTTAAAATGACGACTGTAAAATATGCAGCACCAAAAAATTTCAAAAGTTAACACTATAAGTTATTTCAATTTACAACACGCTCTCATAGATACTGTAATAAGGAAACCTGCGATGCCCTGATTAATGTTATAATTTAGAGACACTGTTCTAAATTTAATACTTTGATATCAACGTAACTTTATCTTCGAACTGCTCCCACTCATTTCAGTGGATGCACTTTGAAATCCGTTTATCAAGAACACTTCATAGTAAAGTGATTAAATAGTTTATTCAACTACCGTTGTGAAATCTTAGTGAAATCTTAATAGGGGTAAACTTAATGCTACATTTTTAACATTTTCTTTATGCCATATCTTCCAGTTGACTTTAGTTGCTTGCGTGCTGCACAGGGTCCGGCTCTTTACGTCTACAATGACGCCGTATTCACAGCTGATGACTGGAAGGGTATTCGAATGCTCAACGACAGCGTCAAAGAAAAGGACCCGATGAAAGTGGGACGATTTGGACTCGGGTTCAAATCCGTCTTTCACATGACTGGTATAGTTCATAAATTTGTAGTTATCCGTGTCTAAAGTATATGTATATAGGCATACCTTTCAAATGCCTAAGTCAAGAAAAATGAAGTCGCAAGCACTTCATATTTATGGATTCATATTTACAGTTCAATGGACTTCTTCTTTTTCTTCCTCTTTTTCTTCTTCTCCTTCTTTTCCTCGCATTCTTTTTCATTAGAGTCCAAAGTTTTTATCAAATCCGTTCAACTCCTAAATGCTCTAAACTGGACGAGGATCATTCTTTTGCCGCACTTGATGATAGAAACTGAGTGATATGTCACAGCCTACATGGTGTATGCTATAAAAATCACAATGCCACATCGAAACTTTCTTTCAGATTTGCCAAGCATCTTCAGCGGAAATGGAATCGGATTTATTGATCCACATGAGCTGTTCTTCATCACCACAATTCCCGGAAGAAAATCTGGGTACCCCACATCGTCATTTCTGTGGGACCTAGGAAAGAATAAGGAAGAAATTCTGCGCCTTGAAGACCAGTTTCAACCATTTCATCAAGAGCTCTTTGGACTGACAAATCAAACATTTTCTGATGGGTACTTCGACGGAACAGTGTTTCGCTTTCCAATGAGAATGGAGGGAATGCACTCGGATCTATGCGACACGAAGTACGATGCTACAAAGGTACGAGAATTATTCCGCTCATTGGAAACTGATGCACACATCATGCTACTATTCCTCAAAAGCCTAGAATGCATCGAAGTTTACGAGAAGACATCACAGACTGCAAGTCCAACGAAAATCACGTCCATCAACATTGCAAAGAATTTGAGTGAAGAGGTGAGAGAAAACAGGCTTCAGCTAATTAGACAGATTGAAGCTCATAGAAATGGTAACATGACAGATCCAGTTTCTATCAGCTATCCACTGAATGTGGAATTCCAGAATCATCTGAGCAATTCTCCGACTGAAATTAGTAAATGGATCATTTCTCAATATTATGCAGGCAAATCAGAGTTAGACTCTGCAAAAGACATCAGCGAAAGTCTTGGATTGCTACCCTGGGTCGCCGTTGCATTACCTGTCCAAGACGCTTCTGGAACTCCTTCATATTTGGCGAAATCTACTGGACACATATTCTGCTTTCTTCCTCTTCCTCTGGAAGAGACAAGCCCTACTGGATTGAGGGTCCACGTACATGGTTACTTCGCAGTTGATTCCAACAGAAGACACCTGAAATGGCCAACAGCTGATCAGAATATAAATCAACTGACAGATAAAGCCCTGATTTGGAATGAGTTCTTGGTCAACAAATTACTAGTTGAGGCTCTAGTGAAGTTGGCTTTGCACGTAGCCAATCCAGAAAACAGGTTGCGACATGATCTCATATTCGACATCATACCCGATCAATTGACGCCTCAGTGGAAATACCTGGCAGACGAATTCTACAAGCAGTTTCCCAATCTGAATATATTTTATTCACCAGTTTCAGGAGGACAATGGATGAACAGCAGAAATGCAGTGTTTGACAACATGGAAGTTAAAACTGAACTCCAAACCCTAATAAGGCGCATTTTACTTCAGAATCAGACGACCCTTGTTTCTGCACCAATGTTTTTAAAGAAGCATATCCTAAACCAGATAACACCGACACTCGTCTGTCAATCGCTGAAGAATATACAGAATGTCTTTTCTCTGCAGGAGAATGACAAATTCATTCTCTTGAAATATTTTCTTGACAACTTCCCACGTGGTACGGAATTGATCAGTATGAGACTACTTCCTCTGGCAGACGGGACTTGGACGGACTTCAAACAATTTCAACAAACTGAAAAAATCTACGTGGAATCACCTGACCATCCGCGAACACTCCTACCAGGACTAGAGAGAATGTTTCTGCGACCAAATGTGACCATGTTTCATCAATTGAAAAACTTAGCATCAAAAAGTAAGCTTTTCAAACACTTTTAGTTAACCAGGTTAACAAAGCATGAGAATTGTAGTATTTATCAGTGTGGTAGAACTCATTTATAACATGCTCTTACTAGTTTATCGACAATAATTTTCAGAGGTAGGTTTGGGTTTGAGGGTTGAACGGCACACAGCAAAAAAGCAAAACATCTGAGCAATTTTTCTTGCATCTTATATGGTGCGACATAGAATTTGTTCTTTCTCAACACCGTACATTTGCTGTATCTGCACAGGGCTATCATCAAAAACTGCCAAAATGTTGCTCGAATTTGTCAAGAATTTCTCAGTTTTCCTTGTCTGGTCCGTCGATAGGTTCATGCCCTGATATATACATCCACACTTATCCACTCTTTTGTCACATCTAGACCTCACTGTTGCTGTTCACTTTATGCTGGTCTCCCTGCTAGCCGTCTGAGGTGCTTGGATCGTGTCCTACGCTCGACTGCATACCCAAATTTGGCCATGTCTCAAGCTACATGCGTGGTGTTCTCCACTGGTTCCCTCTTGAGCAGCGTATCACGTATAGTTGCCCTAGTCTGGCGCTGCATGCTTGATCTTGCTCCACTCTATCTCCGCGAGCTCTGCCGCCCCGTTCTCAGCACGCGGGGTTCACGAACTCTTCGCTCGTCTGGGCAGGGCCTGCTCTCTGTTCCTTTTGCTCGTACCTCTACCAGGCAGCATCGCGCTTTCTCGGAGGTGGGCCCTCTAACCTGGAATAGCCTTTTCGCTTCGCCTGCTTCCCAGAATCTTTTCTTCCACGTTCTTCAGCCGTGCTGGAGTCGGGAGCACATCTGAGTAGTTCCCCTTGAAGAGGCGCTATATAAATGTCCGTTATGAATGAATGAACGAATTAATTAATATAGCGTAGGCTTTGCTACCAAGGCACTTTAGGGAAACCGCCGCACGCTTTTCAGAGCAGGCTTCGGTTAAATCTGCCACTAATTCATAGTTTCCCCACTGCTCACTGAAGCGCTGTCAGTTATTGGAAATACTCGTGCCAGAAATGCACAGTGGGATCCGGTAGAGGGAAATGTATAGTTACTCTCCCAACGATGAGTTTAGATAAACGACTCTGACGCCATATAACACTACACAGTAGATGATTATTACAAGCTATTTTTCTTTCAAGCTACTGTACAACAAGAACAAACTCCAACTAGAAAGCAAATCCAACCAATAACTATGCTCATACCGCCTCTATACGTAGTTACTGTTTTATACATAGGTGGCCCTAACTAAGCAGGATTTTTATCCGTTCAGGCTAATTACTGTCGTTAGAACTGAATTTGCCTGGTTGTAGGCCCTACTGCATGCGTTTTAATGGTATGATTTCCTAATGTGCCTCCTTCTAACCAACAGTCAACTAAGAACAAGTTATTTAATCAAATGAGGAGTGAGACCTCTTTTTCACGGAATAGAGGCCCATAGTGTCCTTCTATACACTTTGATATAGGCCTAGGCTACCTTTCATGATATCGAAACTTGCTAGAAAAATCGTTTCATAACTACTTACCACGCCACATTAATCGCCAGTGAATTCCAAAAGCCTACTTGTGTAATCGGCAGTTTCTATGTGATCTGTCATTTATAAATTTAGCAAGTTAAGTTTAAAGTTGTAGAAACTACGTAGTCTAATGTCTACTGAATCTCGTTAACGCCGATAAGCAACGGACTTAATTTGGGGAACCATTATAACCACCAAATTTCGTCTAACTTTTCATTGATTTTCGCAGTGCTGGTACAAAGAGTACCAATCATTTATTTCTCCTTCATAAAAATATCATAGCAGTGGAAATAACCTGGTTCCTATGCAACAGGTTAATTTCTTTTTTCTGTTAAGTTCTCTGTCCTTCGGCAGGTTTCGACTGCCAATGACGCCATTCTTCTCTTCGTTGTGCTCTTCTCTTCAGTCCGCTGTATCCGTCGGTAATCATCCATCCCAGCATCATCTGTTGCGGTCTTCCTCTCCCTCTCTTTCCCGCCAATCTCCCCTCTATGATTTCTCTCAAGAGGGAGTCTCCTCTTAATCGGTTAATTTAAAGATTAGTTATAAATGAATAGTTCATTTCTTGTTTCACAACATCTGAGATGAGGAACAGTTCCATGTTCGTTCTACAAGATAATCATTTAATATCACTGGCGCCTCTGAATAGTTTATATTGCGAAGGGCGCCTTATAAATTACTAGATACGATACGATGGGCAACTCTATTGCATTGTATTTTCTGCAGATGTCACTCAACTCGTGCACCTGCAGCCGCAGTATTTCTCCAATCTGCTGCCTTCCGTACTTCCTAGTAACTGGCAGAACTGTAGCAAAGTGAACATCAACACTGCTCCACTTCTTGCCGTCAGTTGGCTTCACGACCTCTGGACATATCTTACTCGTTACTTTCGTAACAATCTGAATGCCTTTGAGAATCTTCACATACTTCCTGTTGGTAACGGCCAGCTTATGAAACTTAGCAGAGGATCTCCGTTACTAGTAGCGAGTCACTCTGGCTTTGAACTTCCGGCAGATGTCAAGATAGTCTTGAGAAAACTTGGGATTAGAGTAATAGATGACCTTCATCCATCAGTGCGAAACCACCCAAACCTCATCGGCAACTATGTCCTAGCACCAGATGCAACGAATGTCGTCACGGCAATGAACAGACTTCTTCAAACAGGAATGCTGTCAGCGTCATCATTAAATGATACTGAAAAGAAAACATTGCAGAAATTTCTCTCGTCTGGTCTAGCAGGAAAACGTGCAGTGGTCTCAGCTAACAAAACGATGCTGTGTTCGCTGTCTATTTTTCAGACATTGGATGGAAGTGGTTTCAAATGTTCAGAATTTGTATCTTTGAGTTCTGTGAACATCGCGGCTCAAACCGATATCAACATACCAGTAGATTTGCCGGAAGCTTTCATCGACTTGAGGGAAAATCTAGTTCGAGATCTCGCAGTCAATCTTGGTGTCGTGCAGTTCAGTGCGGTTCAAATACTGGAAAATTATATCTTTCCAGCAGTCAACAATGGAATGTATGACGCGAAGAAGGTGATAACATTGATGTCCTTTGTCTGTGATAACTTTTCACGTTTCGAAACAAGCAGTTCTTCCTTCACCTCGAGCGTCAGCAATGTTAGATTCGTCCAGCAGTCTGACGGCCAAGTTGTCACACCTAAAGATGTGTTTGACAACAGTGATCAAATTCTACAATCCCTCTTTGTCGGTGAAGAAGTCTTTGCTGCTGGTGAGTTCGGAAATTCCAAGTATTGTCATATACTTCGCCAGCTCGGCATGAAAGGACAGAATTCAGTGACAGCAAATGATCTGTTACGTGTAGCAGAGAAACTTAATTCATCCACGAATCCAGATCTAAAATCTGCTCAAACGCTGCTTGTGTTTCTGGAAAGTCACACAAGTTTATTAGATGTGACTGCACAACAATGTTGGCCTTGTGGATCACTTTCAGCAGCGCTCCAGGGATTGAAATGGGTTAAACCAGATTTGTCCAGACCAATAAATTATCCTCGATCAGTGCAATTTATTGGAGAATCGTTTTCAACAAAACTTGTTTTACCAACCGAAGTCTGTTCAACGCAGTTTGGCTCAGTCGTTGGATCAGTAAAGTCAACAGTCAACACCGGCAATATACCGAAAGTTGCAACACATTTTGGATGGAAAAATTCACCAAATGTCGAAGATGTTGTTGATCATTTATTGACCGTTGTATCGCGTTACACGTCACAGGAAAAAAGCGAATTTCAGTTCACAATGAAGACAATTTACAAACACTTAAACAGTATCATTCACGGCTGTGTGTATGGAAGAACGCTGGATCAGTTGCGGAATGCAAGCTGGGTCTGGTACGGAGAAGGTTTTGTTTCTCCAAGTAAGGTAGTGAAAACAAAACCTTTCATGGATCTACAGCCTCATGTTTATCTGCTTCCATCAGATCTAAAAGAATTCAACCACCTGTGGAATTTCTTTGAGCTGCCAGAGAAATGTTGTTTGGTGAAGGTTCTGAAAGATATAGATTCTCTTCATAGAAACACGGTGTGTGACAAAAACCAAGTGAAACGAGATCTTCAGATTGCAGTTGATGTTCTAAACGAAATCTCGTCTATGCCTAACAAATTGGAGATAGTCGATCAACTTCTTGTTCCTATCAACACCAAAGACGATAAACTAAACATGAAGGAAATCAATGATGTTACTTACTGTGACAAAGAATGGTTTCAAAAAGGCTTAGACGCGAGTGATCTCGTGGATGACGACATCTTTCTTGTGCATCCTTTGGTGCCTCTAACTACAGCCGAAGCACTGAAGATTCACGGACTCATTAACAGGATGCTTGATGCCGAAGAACTTGGTTTCGGTTTTGAATCATACGGCCAGTCTGAGCCACTTACGAGACGCCTTAACACCATCCTGAAAGACTACACAGATGGATTGGCTGTCCTAAAGGAACTTGTTCAAAATGCAGATGACGCCGGAGCGACTGAGGTTAAATTTCTATACGACGAAAGAAGAAATGACGACGCGAAAACATTACTTCTTGACAAGGGTATGACGGACCTTCAAGGACCCGCATTGTGGGCTTACAACAACGCTGCTTTTTCTACACAGGATTTTGAGAACCTCGTTAAGTTGAGTGGAGCCACAAAAGAAGACAGCAAAGACAAAATTGGGAGATTCGGCCTAGGATTCAACGCTGTATACAATCTAACAGATGTGCCATCTCTCGTCAGTCAGAACCATGTAGTGTTTTTGGATCCTCACACAAAGTACCTTGGACGTGCAATTCGTGATAAGAGCAAACCAGGACTCAAATTAGACATCAAGAACAATCGGAGACAACTGAAACCTCTGATTGACCAGTTCAAACCGTACAATGGTATCTTTGATTGCGATTTCAGAGCTGACTCAGTCATGACTTCATATCCAGGAACTCTGTTTAGATTTCCTCTAAGGACCCCAGAGCAAGCAAGTTCCAGTGAAATTTGCAAGAAGTGCTACAGTCACCGGGAAATGATGCTTCTACTCGAATTACTCAGTAAATCAAGTCATCACCTGTTGTTGTTCACTCAACATGTGCGGAAAATCACTGTATTCCATTTGCCTGACAATTCAAAACCTAGAGAAAACATTCAAGAATGGTTCACCATTGAGAAAAGCCTAGAACAGACAGTTAGGTCTTTAACCGGGGCCAGTGATGTGAAACAGGAAAGTGTCAATGAGCTAGAACGTCAGTGTTCTTTCTTGAAAGTTGTAAACCAAGTTCTGAAGCAGACCACCGATCATGCCAGTGGTTGTAACATTCCGAAAGTAGAATATTCACTTGTCATTAAAGTATCATGTACACATTCAAAGAAAGCTCCTAAGACGTTGAAATCGAATCCTAAGTCTTCAGTCAGTCACTGGTTAGTAGTGTCCTGTCTTGGAAGAGGGGCTTCACTGGAAAGGGCCAAACGCAAGAAAGACCTTACTCCGGTTGGCGGAGCTGCAGCTAAGCTTGTAAAAACCGATGAAGGTTTTAATCCCATCAGTCTGGTTTCATCAGGAAAAGATGTCCGGGACGAAGAATATGGACTGTTATTTTGTTTTCTTCCTCTTCCAATTCCATCCTGTTTTCCAGTGCACATCAACGGTTCCTTTGCTCTGACTTCGAGCAGAATGCACATCTTTGAAAATACCGTGAAAGACAAGATAGATGAACGTGCTCTGTGGAATGAGGTACTCATAAAAGATGCCATAACAGAAGCCTACCTAATTCTGATGGAAGACTTGTTAAAAGTCTGCGCAGATTGTAACCCTTATGTTCTCTGGCCAGTGCACAAGTCGTCGAAAGAAGCAGGTTCCCTGTTCTCGTTAACAGAAACCATTTACAACAGAATCTTTGATCGTAACGGACCAAGAATAATACGAGAAGGTGGCCAACGGTTTCCTATGACCGAATGCCGCTATTTAGAAGAACAATTTCGACAGCAAGAAATTGGTTCAATAGCGTTAAAACTATTCAAAGAAATGAAGTCTTTAAGCTTCAAAGTGACTGACATTCCTCTAGATGTCTATGCAACCATTAAACTGACTTCTGCATCCGCAAAACTTGAGGAAAGAGTTGTCACAAAAGCTGCGTTTTTTGATCAGTTCTTTCTTCCAAGAGTGGAAACTGTTGAGGCAGATGGAAGAGATGCTCTAGTGCTGTATGCTCTCTTTGATCAAACCTTAATTGGTCTGCTTATAAACGTGCCTTGTATTCCCACAAAACCGAGGCGGTCGCTGAAAACGTGTTCTGAACTGATTAACCCTCTGACATTTTTTGCTGTCCTTTTTCTGAAGAAAGAAGAAGTGTTTCCAGATTTGAAGAGCACCTCTGACAGGAAGTTAGAAGACATATATCGGAAGCTTGTTGAACTTGGAATGAAGGAGGTCAGTTTGTCTTGGAAAGAAATATCTGAAAGGTGTTCATTTGTAACGAAAAGTCCAAAGCTTGTATCGAAGCGTTTACACGCAGTGGTTCAGCTGATGAGTTCAAAATCAAAATTAATTGACCAAGCTGACAGAGAATATGTTGAACAGATAAAGAGAATCCGTTTCCTTCCAACTGTCAAAAAACCTCATGGATTTCCTCTCAAGTGGAAAGGAATGAAATACAATTTTGTGTCATGCGAAGAAGGCTATCTGAGCAATGTGAAACATCTCATAGGCTGTTTGCACCCTGTAATTGATGACTTAGAAGCATTCAGATCTGAAAATAATCCCATGCATCCTCTGAAAAGTACTCTGGGTCTTGCTGAAAAGACAGTGCGTGAACAAGACCTGATTTCTCAACTTCAGATGGTTTTAAAATTGACGGATTCATCTGGTTCAGTTTCTGAACAGTCATCTGACGGTTTGCAGCATCTTAGAAAGATCTGCAGTGAGTTATACAAACACTTGGATAGCTTAGCAGGAAAAGGCGAATTGTCAGCACATACCATAGACACACTGTTAAGTTTAAGGTGTATCTTCATAGAGAGCGCTTCAACATTTATGTCACCTGGCAGCTGTGCTGTAGAAACACCAGTGAAATCAGAAAACCTGATGCCTTATCTTTGTCAAATTCCAAGGACAATGATGGCATTCACTAATCTCTTACCCGTATTAAAAGTGCGAAAGCATTTTCAACCGGAAGACTACGTAATGGTTCTTAGAAACCTTAACGCTGCTTTTCCAGGCGTATCACTTACTAATTCATATTTACAAGTTGCTCTTTGCATTGTGAACTGGTGTCTCACGCATGAGATTATCAGGAATAGAGCTGATGCAGCATTAAACATTGATCCAAAGCAATTGCTCATTCCAGATGAAAAAGGAATTCTCTTTCCAGCTGAATCTCTTTGCTATAATAACTGTCCGTGGTTGAAAGATAAGGATTCTCATTTTTGCCACGGCAACATTGCATACAAAGCTGCCAGTGCAATAGGTGTAAAAACAATCCGAGAGGATGTCATTAACAGATGTTCCATTGGAATTGAGTTCGGGCAGAAGGAAAAACTGGTTAACCGATTGAAGCGCATTCTGACTGGCTATCCGTTTGATAAGGAAGTACTCAAGGAAATGTTACAAAACGCAGATGATGCCAGAGCCACTGAGATTCACTTCATTAATGACACAAGACAATTGCCTACTAAACGGATCTTTGAAGACAAATGGAAGCCATTGCAAGGACCAGCTCTCTGCATATTCAACAACAAACCGTTTGCGCAGAGTGACGTCATTGGGATCCAGAACTTGGGAGAAGGAAGTAAGTCGGAAGACCCGACAAAAACGGGACAGTACGGAGTTGGCTTCAACTGCGTGTACCATTTGACGGACGCACCAACATTTTTGGCCCAAGTTGTTGGCGAGGAGAGAGTTTTATGTGCCTTTGATCCGACGTTAAAGTTTGTTCCTGGAGCTAAAGAAACCAGTCCTGGAAGAATGATGACAAATGTAAGCAAACTCAAAGAAACATTTCCGGATGTATTCGAAGGATATCTCGAGGATCACTACGGTTCTTGTGGAGGTACAATGTTTCGATTGCCTCTACGAAATGCAGATGTTGCTCAGACGTCAACTATTTCTAACAAGGTTGTTACATCTGATGATGTAACGAAGCTATTCAAAACATTCAAAACCGACATGTACGAATCACTTTTATTCTTGAATTTGGTTGAAGAAATTCATCTGAAAGAGGTTGGCCAAAGTGGGAAAATGATCACAGTTTACAAAGTACACGTAGCATTATCTCAGGAGGCCAAGCAGAAACGACAACAATTTGATGAAGAAGTGAAGAAGCTGTCGAGAGTTTTAAGAAATAAAGAGATTTCTCTCAAGAACGTCGGCTTATCAGAAATCAGCTATGAACTCATAACCAAAGATAATAACGGAGAGATCGATAAGTGGCAAATCATTCAGAGATTTGGATTTGAAGATTCAAAACACGTTTCGGAAAAACTGAACGCTGCTTACGCAGATGGCGACATAGGTCTTCTTCCAAGATGTGGCATTGCCTACCTGAAGGAAAGCACGCGACACAGTGCAATGAAACATAAGAGTCGGCTGTTCTGTTTTCTTCCTCTGCCAGAGACGATTGATTTTCCTGCACATGTCAACGGTCACTTTGCCCTGGACCATGAAACACGACGGAATTTGTGGAGCGATGAAAACGGTGGATATAAAACAGAATGGAACAGATGCATGATGAAATACATTCTAGCGCCTGCTTACTGCACTCTGATTCGGGAAAGGCGTGACTTGTTGTGTTATGGAGCATCACTGAGCCTTTCAAGTTATAACTCTCTGTTTCCAAATGCTAACCAAGGGGACGGTCCATACCTTACGCTTCTGCGTAAGGCAGTCTATGAAGAAATTGGACAGAAAAATATGGCAGTCTTACCTGTCATAAGAACAACACGTGACGAACATAAGGAGTATCTTTGGATTGGTCCAAATGGGATGGATGAGGTAAGTTGGAATATGTGGATTCGCATGGGCTGGAAGGGTCCTTGCGGAATGACAGGTATTTCTGCGTATTTTGATGACCTGACAATTCAAATAAAAGAACCAGAAAGTGCAACACTCGGTTGCGGTCATGGCAGTTACACGGTTCCTGCTCAGGTCAAACCAGAACAGAAGAAAAGGTCTGCAGTTGTTAGAGAAGTTCTAGTTGATTGTGGGTTTCTATTGATTGACTGTCCAATGAGTGTTTCCATGAATTTTAACAATGAAGGTGTCAAGGTGGAAACAGTAAGTCCTGATGTTGTGTTGTCATTCTTTGCAACCTACAACCAGCCGAATACATTGTGTCGACTTAAAGGTCTTCCTAAGCATCTGAAAGAAACGCTTTTTCGTGACCTCGAGACCCTGAAGCTGATGCTCACGTATTGCACTGGTTGCGATAATTACAAAATGCGGCTGCTTGGATTGCCATTTCTTCTAACTGCCGATGACTATTTACGCCGTTTCGACTGCAACTCAGTTAAATATGAGCCTTTCTTCAACGAAATAGTTCCGCACATAAAAGATCAGTTCTTAAACTATGATGTTTTCAAAACTCTTGGCTTGGACACTGAGAAAGATCGACATCTTTGCAAAATATTTACTGTCAAACAATTTGCGGATGCTCTTCCTGGCCTTCTGCCTCCTGTTTCATTTAAACAAGATGACCGACCTGTGAAGATAGAAGAGCTGAAGACCATTTTGAAGGATAATCAACTGAAATGGCTTTCACAGGTCTGGAAGTATTTAAGCTTTTCTTTGAAAAGACAACACAGGTTAAATGCAAATGCAGACAAAAGAATACAAGTGAAGGATGTCATTGTTCCGTTGATGGACTGGTGTTTAGTACCAGTGTCGTTCAAAGGTCAAGAATTTCTTTATCCAGTTAAGAAGTCACGATGTGTGATCAATTGTGTGAGTGGAAAGTATCTTCAAACTATTGTTTCAGTACTCCAAAAGATTGGCATTCCACAACCGATCTTGAAATACTTTAATGGCGCTTTGGATATGGAAATGTACAGCATGATTCTAGGAAACGTAGACAATGCGACCTCAGTTTTAACGGCATTAGGAGAAGTGGTGAAATGTGGTGAGATCACAACCAAACCCAACAGCTCTGAAAGTACAGAACTCCTTCGTTATCTGTCGAAATCTATAGCAACCTGGAAGGATACTCCGAATTCAATGCACACCGTAAAGCATCTGCCAATCTTTACGACTATATACAGAACAGAGGTGATCCTGGGAGAAAGTTTTGTATATATCATTCCGTCAAAAATTCCTACAACCGACATGGAATCATGGACAGCAACAAGAGGAATTATATTCCTGAAGAACGACCATGAGTTTGAAAAACTTTTCCAATTTTTGGGTTGTGCTATTTTATCTGAAACAGAGGTCTACTGTAGTTTTATTTTTCAACACTTCGAGTTGCTCAGCAAGGTGGGTCAGTTCATTCATCTTAAATATGTCAGAGATACACTGCTGAGGAATCTAACATCGGAGCCTTGGAAGGAAACATATGAAAATCGCATGAAGCGTGAGGAACAACTAGATGCTTTGCTGGAATCTCTACAGAACCTTGCTTTTATACGTACGCAGCAGGGAACATACGAATGTGCGTCTCAGTTCTATGATAACCAGAATGACGTCTTCCTTGCAATGCACGAACCGTCGGAGTTTCCACCAGCGCCATACGATTCACTGGAATGGAATGACTTTCTCAAGAAGTCCGGAATGATCTCATGTGTTACTAAAACCATGTTCCTTCAGTATGCCAAAGAAATAGAGCAGAAAGCGCTGGTTTGTATCGATGAAACATTGCGTGAGAAGTCTCGAGTTCTTGTTAATCACTTCTTTGCCAGAGATGATGTTACAGATAGGCATTTTTTGCAAATTGTGAAAACTATCCAATTTGTGCCTCCTCATACAATTGGCACGGATAAACAAAAGCTACATGTCTGCTTCGGAAAGAAAAATCTGAGGAACCAACAGTTGCTTATTCCTTTCAAGAATTCCATCATAGCTGAGCATGCTGATATTGTCTGGACAGCTCAGCATGTGTTGCCACGCTGGGCTTGCCCGAGAGAGCATCAAAAGGAGAGACAATTTATTTTGACACAACTGGAAATTCAAGAAGAAGCAAAGCCTGAAGTAGTGGCAGAGCACACAAAGCGACTTTGTACTAAATGGGCTCCAGTGGCACATGAATTAAAGCCAAATCTCGAAATTTTGGCTGAGGTTTTGAAGAGGATTTATTCTTTTGTAAAATCCAATATGGCATCTGCAGGTAAAGTTATTGGTGTTACGTTAAAGGCCGCACCTTGCGTTCTTGACATTGAAAGATGCCTATTAGTGAGACCTGATCAGGTTGTCTTACATATGCATCCAGATCATGAAATAACTCCGTATCTTATCAGACTTCCTTTGGAGTTTGGAGAGTTTGTTAACGTTTTTAAGGTTTTCGGATCAACTAATGATGCAACAATTGATCAATATGCTATGGTTCTTGAAATGGTTCACGATCAAGCAAAAGATGGAGTTCTTGACCCAAATGAGAAGGAAGCAGTCTGCAAGGCAACCGAGGGCTTCCTCACTCTGCTGAGCAAGGAGAAAGGACTAATAGAACTTGACAGAGAGCTCTATCTTCCAGGAACTGACGACAGAATTCATATTTCATCGGAATTAGTGCTGGATAACAGTATCGCCTTCAGAGAACGACTAAAACAGGCGATAGATTTTAGTCAACCACTGCTAATCGACCTGAAAAAAGAATGCAATGTCAGTATATCCGAATATGAACTTGAACGTTTAATTAAGAAACTACCGGCTAACAGACAACCGCAGTTTTTGACTTCTGTGGTAGTAGAAATGATGGAGGATGATTTCGTCGAAACCGACTCTGCTTTTGTAAGAAACGTAGCAGGAATGCTACATTCGGATGAGCTGAAAAATGGTCTCTTGAGGCTTGCACTTCATGGCATCGCTGACGAGAACGGAAAAGAGAGTGAAAATGAAATTGAAAAGGCTATAGAAGGCTTACAAAATATTAGACTAATCGGAGTTAATAAAATTCGCACATATTTGGTTTACAGAGGACAACGAATTGAGAAGACTGAAAGAAATCTTTCTTTTTATATTAGAGAGGAAATTGTAAACAAAACGAAAATAAGCAATATCTACATCTGTTGGAGAAAAGAGGAGGAGGTTTCACCTCGTTGGTTGGATTCTTTTTACACTATGATTGCAAGAATTGTTCAACGGGTGACGCAGGATGTTTTATGCGATAAATCAGCTCAACTTCTTCCAAATATCTTCAAATGTGGTGAAAGTTTCATCTGTAATGTTCTTGATGAGTTTAACATCAAGCGAGCTCTAAGATCGGCTCCTTCCGGAACAAAATTCAGACCAAGACCAGGTCAGTTTATGCCAATCGACCTTCACCATTTGCTCAAACAAGACATTCTATTGCTAAGAAAGGGAGACTTCGTGGCCCTTGAAACCAACGACCCAGTTGATGAAGTAGATGGCATGACAGAATACGAATCACATAGAGATCCAACCTACATCATGGTGAAAATTCTCAAAGTTCTAGATGAAGATGGTACAGCAGTTGGTGTCAATTACCTGATTGACGATGGGCACAGTGAACGGACAGTGAATGCAGCTCTTCTCTACGCGTTTCATCGGACAGTAACTGACGCCAGTGACTTAAGTGCAATAGACGACGCTACAGAAACTGTCCAACTGACTTTGAATGATGCAAAACGAGATATCCAACAGACCTTACTAGATGCCTGGAAGTTACCAGAAGAAACTAAGAAGAAATATATAAAGAGACTGTTGTTCAGGTGGCATCCTGATAAAAATCTAGACCAACAACAACTGGCAACTGATGCAACACAATATCTCTTTGAAGCACTTGATATGCTTCAAAGAGGTCTCCCTCTGGACGGTGAGAAGAAGTTCAATGCAGCAACCTGTAGCAACGTGTCTTCGCACAGCAGTTACTGCGGAGCGTATTATAGTTACATCAGCAAACGAGCAGCTCAACACAGGAAACAACAAGAACAATATCGAAAGAATTACGAACAAAACACACAGAATGTAGAAGAAATACGCAAAAGAGATTTCATTAAGAGCTTTACAAAAAGCCGTAATCCGCAACCGGGTGAAGGTCGTCGGTGGTTACGCCAAGCACAGTGGGACCTGAAAGCTGCTGTAAACGATGAGAGTGGTGGAAACTGTCCGTGTGGCGAGTGGGCCTGCTTCAAATATTACCAGGTAAAACTACTTGACACATAGGCGTAGACTCTGGGGGGCAGCCGGGGCACGTCCTCCTCCCCAATTATTGAGATGGACTGTACATTTAGTGCAACAAGTGTAGAATGAATAACCAAATGCCCCACTCCCCAATATTTTGGATAAGTTTACGCCAGTGGCTTGACAAATATTTATTTTTCTGGGACAAAGAACAGTGTTAGCAAATTAGTCATTGATAACCTAAACGCTCTCCTACAGGTAATAGGCTAATTGTAGGTGCTTTCAGTTCTTGCATATGTATATGAAGATGTAAATACCGCCTTATCTACAACATCTCAATGCGCTCATATGCAGTTGCACCTTCGTTGAAGGGTTTAGTTTAGTAACAGTTCATTTGGAATTTGTTTAAACTTCTACAATATAAAACATCTAAAACACACCTGATATAGCAACTGCGATGTCGTAGTTACTCAGGTGATACGATTCTAAGTGGTAGATTGTTTTCTTCCTTGGTAAGCTTATATTGTAGCAATATAAATTTGTTAGAAATCTTACTCCAAACCCAGCTGTGATAAAAATAATCGCCCCCAAGCCAGGTTGTATTGGCACAGAACGCAGGTACAACGTCCTCACTCGAAAGAGTGGTTGACTCCTAAATCGCTCTGAAACCGTCCGCTTGTTCCATAGCGATAATTCATATTTCTCATGACGATTAATTGCAAATTTAATCAATAATTAGATGATTGTCCGTCTTTAGACGGTATAAAACAATTTGAAAATGTATTTTCCAATGTGAGCCATTTAAAGAAAAACAGAATGCAGCATAATCCCAATAATATCGTAAATAATGTGGCGCCAGATGGCGAAAGGTCGTCCTAAATACAGTATAAAACAATTTAAGAAATATAATTTCGTTCGTTTAAGTTCGTTCGTTAGCCACCTAAGTAAATAAATTTAATTTAATCCCGTTTGAATCCGTTAGTTTAAAAGAGCAGTCCTTTACGGTATATTGAAATCTACATTAGAATTAAATTTGCATCGAAAGTCCATTAGAATGTGGCGATTTGTAAACTGTGACGTCACTGCTGATTAAATTCATTAGTTGGATGCGACCAATGAGAGGAGCGTAACAGAAACGTTCACATGACCAGGGATATTTCTCTTCTATTATATTATTTATAATAATAATAACTTTGTAACTCAAAGTATTTGCATAACGCGCATATATAGCAGGAGGGCATGCATAGCAATTCATTATGATAAAAAAACTGTACAGTTTAAGAATGAGTATTGAATTAGCATTGCAAAATGCAAAACAGCAAAAATAAAACGAGTGTAATCGTTTTACATTCATTTACAACACAAACGTTCAATGGTCGTTGAGCACCAAAGCAGTACAGAAATCTGTCTAGTGACACTCGGGTCTACCAGTGACTGAAGATGGGTAATCTTATGGGTTCCGAAGCTGAAGAAAAATTGCTATCGCTATAGACCCAGGTATTTAATCAGGTATTTAAAAGTTCTCAAAAGCGCTCAGTGGTGTCTATCCGAAAGGTTTTAAGTTTACAAGTAATTAAATATGTTATTTTCTAATTGATTTAGGCTGCTTTAAAGGCTCTAAAAGGTGCCCAATACGCACGAGACGCCAACAACATCAACCGCGACTTTAGAGAAATGGCAACAAAACTTGAGAATCCAGACATCAGTGGCTGGACTCATGAGTTGCACAGAATTGTCTGGAATCCCAATTACATGCAGTATCCAACTGACCACCAATTGAATACGATACCACACGACGTGTTTACGGATGACAAGGTCCAGAGAGCCAGAGGGGCCAGTCAGAAAATTGTTGAATGGTGCAAGAGCTACATCGGATAAATCTGTGCTCACTCTGTGATGAATCGGTACAAGGCTCTATAGCGGTTGACATCTTTTAAGATTGAACATTAATATATTGACTATTGAGGAATAAACCCGTAGTTTTAAAACGTTACAAACTTAAGGCAGTTCAAATCTCTTTAATGTGAGAACTTGTCACACTGTAACTAAATGTATCTTACGTTTAGTTGGTGTATTTAAAGATGTTATTGCATAGTCTTTAATTTGTTGCTTCACACCACTCTTGCAGTTATTATAATGGGATACACGTGACTCTCCAGTTAAAGTAGAATTATCGCACTAACATTGTTATGTCTTTTAGCATTTCGATTTCTATTGTCACAGTGTGTTCTACTGCATGTTTTTTTTACCGATTACTATATAACGCGTATATCATTCAAACCTTTTACTCCTTTATTTCTCAAAGCTTTTACTTGTTCAGCCCTGTATGCAGTTTGATATGTTAAAACTCTGGCATAGTTTCAAGTCTGAAACTTTCAAAAACTATTATACCACCACTGTTCACAGGGTGAACTTCTAATCCTTGCCACACAAACATAATTAAACATAATTAAACGTTACACAAGGCTTTCATATTTTATTCTTGTGCAAATTTAGTGAAGCTCTTTCAACCCATTGTTTCAGGACATTAGAGTGTGAAGTGGTGAATGAAAATGTATTGATAATATTAATCTATCCTTTGAGAAAATAAACAAAATATCTTCCTATACAAAGTGCAATAGTCATGTACGTATGTAAGCATGCATGTATGTATGTATGTATGTATGTATGTATGTATATATCATATATGTATGTGTGTATTTATAAATTTTATATATGTATGTATGTATGTATGTATCAGAGCACTTGTAAATCAGAAGGGCACTCTGGCACGCTCATCTGGACGTCTATCGACGTTGATAACCACTGCACTTCATCGATATAAGGAGAACGTGTATGACTGTGCAGCTTTTGAGTCTGGGTAATAAATTCACCATTTACTTACCTTGCCTTAATCCCTAAAACTCAATTTCCTGTATACTGGCAAACCGGAAGTGTCGTCATCACAACAACCAGTAATATATTTTCAGGTGCACAATGAATTAATGGATAAACTCAATCGAGGCAAGTAGGATTCAGTCCTACTTCCGGTAGGCCTATCGTAAATTCGTGACGCAAGTATGCAATCCCTGCCTCCACAACTTGGGCAAAACAAAACAATAAAACAGTTGGTTGACCAACTTCCAGCGTGATGAATTACCGGATGCTTTAAGGTATCCAGCGTAGTGCAGTCGCAGTGTCAAAGTGTGGTAACTGGTACTTAAGAAATGCGCTCGCTTTAAGCATTGCTTACGATTGCATCGATTACAATACTGAAACGCGTGAACTGCGCATGTGACATGTCGAGCGTTGAAACTCTTAAGAAATAAGACAAATTGAGTGAGAGTGTTCGAAGATGTAATTTCAAAGCTAGCGAAGAACGATCCTATAGCTTTGAGTGAAGACTTGCTTTTTGTTGATACGATGTTGGCAGGCGCACTGAAGATTCAAACATTCGAACCGACTTAGTGTTTCAAAGGACGACACCTAGCGTTAACTCAGCCCTCCAATCGTTATTGGTGAACAAAACAAATGCTAACGTCAGTTGGAAGGGCGAAGAGTTTTCCAGTCGTTGAATTGCTATTGGTGTGTTTCGCGTCAGCTTAGTGAAATTTTGACTTAATAACAACGCTTCTGATGAAGTTATATAGAGCCAAGTGAACAAGTATGTTGCCCTTACTTTGCTGACGTTACCTTTTCAGACGACTGAGCAGATAAACTACATTCATGGCTACCGAGTCTCATCTGTTGAAACCGAGTCTCATCTGTTGAAACCCGAACCTTACCCTACGCAGTGTGATTGTCTTGCAGCAAATCTCCTCCCCTTTGCACCATCCTTGGGATCCACTCAGAATTAATGATTGTTTTCTCAGTATCATCGTCAGGTGGCGTCATTGGAACTGCAGGTGCGGGTTTTACTGAACGACATACGTGGATCAAGTGGCTTCTTTTATTGGGTCGTCGACAGAAAGGGTTTTATTAACCCCGTCCTAGGTAATGTCGTGTAAACTTTTGTGGCTAGATTCATATAGTGCTCTTTATGGCTCCACACAGTCACCCTTCCGGTTCACTAAGTAGATGTTCTAACATGTTGAATTTACGCCTTATGCTGCGCTATAATAAGTAAATAAGTAAGAAGCCTTTTATTAACTACTTTACACCATACTGCTTTACATTACCTAAGGTTAGGCCTATGTTAAGTTTTACGTGAGAGGCATGCAGTCAACAGATTTTGTATAATTAATTTACCCAAAATATCTTTAATATTCTCAGGGGCGTCTATCCCCCCCTAAGTCATTGGAGCAACGTTCCTTTTCTCCCTCTTCTTCCCCCCTCTTCGTTCCTCCCCCCCCCCCTAAAATGGTGGCACATACTCTGACAGATCTTTCCCCCTCCCCTATTTCTTGGATGGAGCATTCTCCAAGGTTTCTATGGTGTAGACGCCCCTGAATATTCTTGTCCTTAGTAAAATACCTCCACACTGAGTGCTACTGGCAGATACGACTGCAACCACCAACGAAAGTTCAATCACAGTTGAAAGCTGACGCTGTATTCAGAGTTCTTAAGCTGCAGCTGTACTGAAGATGGAGAATAGCATCCAGGTGATGAAACTGTAGCAAACACGGTTACTCCCAGTTATTGGCCATTCCCTAGTTCAGAGTTCGACTAATTCCTCTTGTAAATAAGTAAGTAGCTTTTTATTAATGTAAAGACAAGCACTCACATTTTTTACAAAAGTGACTGTTGTTGCAAAATGTTACTGTCGTTGAATCAGGAAAAGCTGAAAGCTGTTGTGTTGCTGAGATATTTATCGTCTGGTTCTGAAGGATCACACGAGAAGCACGTTGAAATCCCGGAATATTCGTTGCTAGTTGTAACCAAAGCATGGTTGCTGCCACGCGGTGATGATTGTAGGCGTTAGAAAAATCATCCATGTAACTATACCAGGCTCTTAAGTTGGTATATGCATGTAGGCAGGCTCTTAAGTTGGTGTATGTATGTATGTATGTATGTATGTATGTATGTATGTATGTATGTATGTATGTATACATGTATGTATGTATGTATGTATGTATGTATGTATGTATGTATGTATGTATGTATGTATGTATGTATGTATGTATGTATGTATGTATGTATGTATGTATGTATGTATGTATGTATGTATGTATGTATGTATGTATGTATGTATGTATGTATGTATGTATGTATGTATGCATGCATGCATGCATGCATGCATGCATGCATGTATGTATGTATGTATGTATGTATGTATGTATGTATGTATGTATGTATGTATGTATGTACGTATGAACTATGAATGTATGTATGTAAAGGCGTAAAGTATTCGTAAAGGCGATCCAGGTCAGAGGGTCGTCAACACCCTCTGCTCTCAACACTGCCATCTCATGTTCGTATATAGAGCTAAACTCGCGATTCCGTCTTGTTGCAATATTCATAAAACAGAAGTTTATAGAAAGTATTACACAGTACAATGTTTTAAGGTAAAATAAACACTGCGAACGATACGGAAACAGTGCAATGTAGCAGACCATACAATACGTTATATTTTAAATGTATTTCAATGCATATTATAGCGTATGATATTATGTATAGGCCTATATAGTCTATATAAATTTTAATGTATATATAATCTGTAATATATTGTGTATGGGCTATTTATTTTCGTGGTAATATAATTAAGCTTATATGACTAATATATAGTATATTAGCCTTAAAATGAATGAATAGAACTACACTTTTGAATTTGTGAGTTTATAGTTCGTTATTTGTCGTAAATAATTCCATTGATGGAGATGTGAGACGTCGCCGATTGTAATAATGAACAGAAAGGATCTGTCTGTTGTATAAAGTGTATGCGTTTTAACACATATACAGGCATATTTAAGATTGATTATATATACAGGTATACCCTATAGGCAATACATTTAGGCTATATGATGCATATTATAAATTGTAGGGCCTATACGTAGGCTATCTGTACAGAAGATAGACCTATAGTAATACCGTAGGCTATATGTTATATACCTATATATAGCTTCCGCATATATTATATCCATGGAGGTCAGTATATCATTCCTGGAGTCTGATAGTTCGTGGCCAAGCTGGTAATAAAGTAAAGAAATAGATGAATTTGTCAGGCGATCGGGTCGTAGGATCGAGCGAAGGAGGCGGACAGTGGAAGAATGAGGAGCGGAGGAGCGAAAGACTTCCTCGCAGAAGGAAACCTTGATGAGCTGATTGCGACGCACATACAGTCACCGCCGAAGTCGCCGTCGAAGAAATGGAGGAAGAAATTGATAAATTGATCAACTCTTTGTTATCGCACTTCGCATAGTCAAGTCACGCCAGTCTTGTATGCATTGGTCCAAAATACCAAAGTTCGCGTATAATATATTGTACATATTATATGCATATATATATATATATATATATGTATATATATTATTCTAGTCTTCTAAATGCGCATGGGCAGTATAACTGTAATATGCAGAGACCGTATTATAGGTATACGACCCACATGTAATATGCTTAATATTAGTATAAAACTTATATGTCAATCAATCAATCAATATATGCTATCAATGTGGTTATTAAATGCATCTATATATAATATAGCTTATGACTGATAAGTTCATCTTATGTCTTGACTTTTCTTTAGATGCATTTGAATGTATATTCCCATCATTCTACTGATGAATTTGCCTTTTCTTATAGAGGTGGACCAACAAAACAGACAAGTGCATATACACCGAAACATTATGAATGCAATGCACGATCTCATCTGGACAGTTCAAAGCGTCTCTTTTTAATGTTGCACAATCGGTCACTGGTCCACAGAATACATGTCAGGCTCTAATGTTATTAATGTAACAGTGATCGATCTGTAGAGTCTTCTGGCTCTGGCTCAAACACAACAACACTTTTGCTCTTAACTGCTCACTCTTGAGCATTGTAGAAAGGAAACACGTTTGTTTAGTCGCCTTTATAGCTATGGAACCTCTGGGGAACGATGTTCTGGAGGTGGAAGCGATCATTCGGCTGAGGCACACACGCAACCACGATGATACGGCGACAGGGCACAGAGTGAACCTCACGACTTGCTGGTAGATATAGTCGACCATCGATTAATGCATTGTGCATTGTTATTAAGGCACTATAGAAGTTAATAAATATGAGATTGGATTGATTTAGAATATACTAGATTACACTAGAGGGTTGGGTGAACTCTAGGAAGCGTGGCATCCTATAAGACAGAGGTTCTTAACAGATGTGTCGCGACACACTAGTGTGTCGCGAATCGACTGGCGGTGTGTCGCGTTAACATGGTGTGTCGTTGGTTTGTCGCGAAAAATTGGTGTGTCGCGAATTCTCACAACCTACCGTCCGTCATTCTTGCATTACACTTACTTAATTTAGCGAACGTAGCCTGTGAGAATTCGTAGCACTCTATTTATCTATTATATTATATCGCAATCTGGGGCGGCCATGATATTTACCTTACACAGAATACACGTTTTCGACCACGCCAATGTAAACTTCTACCTACTACTGTGTCATTCGAAATGGACAAATTTGTAAGAAGCAAACGAAAATTTTGCGAACCTACAACTGATGATGCGGAATCAGATTTTAGTGGCAGTGAGACGGATTCTCGCCCCAATAGTAGTGAATACGAAAACGATGCTGCTGCCACTGCTAGTTTTAGTAAACCAATCAAGAAAAACATGAAAAAGAAGAAATCTGTTGAGCGCAACTGGAACGATGACTACTTGAAATATTGTGGATGCTCGTTTTAATATGACCCAGAGGAAAATCCAGGAACGAAAATCCCATTAACTGTTACTCGGTTAACGGATAATCTAAAAAGGATTCAATGTGAACATTCTCATTCATTAAAAATGTTAACAATATTAAATTTTAAATAAATAACTTGTGTAACTTTAACGGTTTTAACAATAGGCCTATTCATATACGACGATTGCATGGTGTGTCGCCAAATTTGGTTGCAGGTTTAGGTGTGTCGTGTGCCAAAAAAAGGTTAGGAACTTCTGCTATAAGAAGTCACATGAACACGGGTGTGTTATCTTTACCGCTGTTCTACTGTTTCAATTAAGCTTACTCGACAAGCTGATCTAAGTCTCCTGTCCCCGTGACAGTACCTTTAACAGCATCAATCGGGCAGTTCGCACGCAGGCGCACATCATAAGCACAGCAAACTCAATGCTCCTCCATGCAGTCAATGCGGTTGTATGGATGCCACGCACTACCATCGTCTGATATCCAAGGCAAAGTATCAACTTAGCCTGTTTTCAGAAAACGTTCAGATCTCGTAAAGGTCTCAGATGAATGCATCATTGCTCTCAGATATACACCCATAGCTTCAGCATGAACCAGAGCAGATACTTCTATCTACTGATCGCCATTTCTTATTAATAGCTCCCTCAGTACCAGAAGACGAGAAGCGATATTACAGCGATGCCTATCTATGATCGGCTTACATAGTTCAATCAACGACCAAAGACTTTGATGACAAGGGTTCGACCATCGCTGTTCAGCCATGACTGGAAACCGTTTCGCTTCATTTAACATCGTGTCTTACATCTTTACGATCACAGTGCAGTCCGCATACAACCTTCTGCAGAGCGGTACGTATTGGAAGTCGATTCCCACTGCTAGTCTTCTTGCATTTTATTGCATTTGTATAGCGCTACTATTTAATTACAGGGCTCAGTCGGTGGCGCTTCATGTTTCAGGCTGCTCTAGAGACAGACAGACAGAGGCAGACAGAGACAGACAGAGATAGAGACAAATATCAGACAGAGACAGACAGAGATAGAGACAAAACAGCTCTGCAATATAGCAATGAGCAGTACTGTCTGTACGCTATGGTCCAGCTAAATGTAGTGAAGTCGAGTCTCGTCCAGACTCTGATACTAACAATGTAAACTTCTAGTACGTGTTGGAAGGTGTAATTTCATCTGGGGAAATTTCACCTGACCTAGTTTGATTTAGCGTATTTCAGTCTTTTCTAGACATTTATAATCATAGTCAGTTCCGTTATAGCCCAGTTTGGTCTGGTCTGATATACTGTGGCCTGTTCTAGTTATCGCAAAACTTCAAGCTAGTCTTACATGGTTTAAAGTCTAGTACAATTATTCTAAAAAGATATCGATAGCTTCATCTCCCTTCAAAAACAACGCATCAATGGCGCGTCAAACCTCAGCCGTTTTATTCCACCCAACTTCTGATGATCAGCAATTCAGTAATCATGTGCTGTAGAAATTAAAACCTTTTCTTCTGCAGTACATCATTATCTAAACGATGATTCGATTTGACAAGAGTTGCTGCATACGATGACTATATGGGTCACCAGATAAATATACTTTCACATCCATTTAACCAATCCTATGTATACTAGGAAACTATAAATATATGCCTTAATCAATTCATGCTAACAGTTTGAAAGTATTGAAGGTAACTTTGAAGGACTGCTCTCTTTCAATCTTTATTAATCTCTGTTTATGTCTTTGTATGTCTCAGTCAGTCAGTCAGTCAGTCAGTCAGTCAGTCAGTCAGTCAGTCAGTCAGTCAGTCAGTCAGTCAGTCAGTCAGTCAGTCAGTCATTCAGTCAGTCAGTCAGGCTGTCTGTCTGTCTGTCAGTCAGTCAGTCAGTCAGTCAGTCAGTCTGGCTGTCTGGCTGTCTGTCTGTCTGTCTGTCTGTCTGTCTGTCTGTCTGTCTGTCTGTCTGTCTGTGTTTAGGTCTGTCTGTCTCTCTATGACTCGGATGTGTTTAGGTCTTGGAAGTCAGGATGAGGTTCGCCTGGTGGAACATCTCTTCCAAAGACAGGGATACAATCCGCTGATTCGTCCGGTTCATAATCTCAGTGACACAATCACCATCAAATTCGGCCTCGCGATGATTCAACTCATCAACGTGGTACGCATGCATTTCCAACTCACAGAATACAAACGGTCGTATTACAAAAGTATGATAGGCTGATATACCTTATTATGGTAGGGTAAAGTACATAACGTAGGGCAGGGAAGTCCGGACAGGATAAGTAAAAACGGTAAAGTTATATAATAAGGAGTCAAGCAAGGTCAGGTTTTGTTGAGGTGAGGCGTGCCATAACACAACGTACCTACGTTGGTCCCAAAAGGCTTGATTTTTAAGCTCATGAAACTCGTCTATCTTCTTAACTATTGTCCGTAACACCACAATCAAAAAGTTTTCATTAAGATTAATTGCATATCGTCAAAAAACTAAGTTTACATGACATACATGATTCGGAAATGCGGCGATGATTACAAAAAACTTCCACAATTTCATCGCAAATAGCAACGAACTTTAAAACCGTGCTTAGAATCAGTCTAAAGGCGTGTGGTTAGGCTGAAAAGTTAATATTGAGGTATTAGATGTAACCCGTGAAAAATCACGGTATGTAAATTTAGCTTAGAAACTTTAATGTGCTTGAGAGTAGAAAATGTAAACAAAATACGTAAGGTAAATTGCTATCATTGCAATAATTGTTTGATGACAAAATTTTTTGTAAACGTTCGATGCTTATCGTTGGGCTGTCTAAGCAACTTTCCTTGAGGGGGTGAGAGAGGGAGAGAGTTCAGCTGGCGGGGTCGGGCTCTCTTCTATTACCCCGTTGGTTGGGCTTAGCCCGCATTAGCCGATACACCAAATTCACGCGACAGACGTACAACCGAAAATATTATATTGTTTGATGCCTCATCGGCAATGTGTATGTAGACATCTGTGCAACAATTCTTGCAAGTGACTAGCAACAAAATTCTATGTGTAGAGACCAACTTTATTGCAGAACACACAGTTGTGCAGGAAAATTAGGTCAACACACATGTATACCAAGTGGTCTACATTTTTATAGAGTTGTGACAGGCTTAGTCCTGTAGGCCTATTTCGGCGCCACTTAAATCATTATATTAGACTGGATTAGATTAGATTGTAGATTGGAATAGACTAGATTCTCCCTCGTCTCCCATGGTTTTATTCCAAGTATGCAATTCGTTTGTCATACTTCGTAGCCGAGCTACGAAACCAAGATCGTTTTTTCTTGGATTGCTAATGTTGTATTTGCAGTGGCGGCGCCAGACACTTTTTGTAACCAGGGCATAGCCAGGGCAGTCATACACGTAGCCAGTGCAGAGGGCGATTTATGGCGAACGCGTTAGCGCGAGCTTATATGGTGACCATAAGCCATAAGTTGTATGAACTGCTGTACGTATTGGGATTTGGGTAGGCCTATGCGAACGGCAACAGTAAGTAATGCGGTTACAGCAAAGTAGGCCTTTATCAGTGGCGGCGATCTTGTTTGACAGGTGAGGGGGAGATTTTTTAACTGATCTGGTCAAAAAAGAGTTTTGAACTGATCTGGTCAAAAAAGAGGCAAAAAATTTATCGCCATGAACTGATCTGGTCAAAAAGAGGTAAAAAATTTGATGACTTTTTTGGGTTTCTTCAAAAAGTGTGTGTGGGGGGACGATGCATGGCGTGTCCCCCACTGTTAAAGGTGGGGGTCTTGTCCTCCTCGACTCCCCATGATCGCCGCCCATGGCCTTTATAAATATTTGCATTTAATTCACTCAATATATTTTAATATTTTTCTCAGGATATAAAAAATGCCCAAACAATTTCTGGACAGGGCAAAAATTCTGGCAGGGCATCGACCAGGGCAAAGGCTTTTTTACCAGGGCATTTGCCCTGGCGCGCCCTGGTGTAGCGCCGTCCCTGTGTATTTGCGCCCCAGCCAGCAGATCCTTCAGTTCAAGGACTAAGCCTCAAAGGAAGGCTGCCGATGGAAGATAAAATCTTGAGCGACTGCACTACAATAAAAAAACACTCAGACGAATGGGTTGCATGAAGCTGCGTTGTCGTGTAGAAAAATGCGACGTAAATCCGTGGAACGTGACAATCACAAAAGGCATCTTCGGCTCGGACATCACCCTGGTCGTCAAGGTCTTGCGAAACGATTACACGTCTAATCGATACCTACACACGGGCTTTTAGTCTATCGAGACATGATGATGATGACGACGACGACGACGACGACGATGATGATGATGATGATGACGATGACGATGACGATGACGATGACGATGATGTGATCGGTATTCTTTTGGCGTTTCTAGGCTGTTTGACCATAATAACAGTGAGTATGGGTCGAGATGTGTCTAGACCAGCGAACATATATATATATTTCGGTCGACCCAAACAGGAAGAGTCCATCGCCTCATTGTCTGCTGGTGAAATGCGCTTGGCAATAGAGAGACGCTGTGAAATTTAATTAGAATCAATAAGTTTAATTTCTAACTCGTTAACTCTTGTTATGTTTAATAGTTTACGAACGGTTTGTTTAAAACGACGCCATATTATTGCATAATTATTTTCGCCAATTCTAACACACAATGGCTTAGAACGAAGAAGACGGAACCGTTGTTAGAACTTTAGGCCAAAATAAGGACTTGTGCTGAAATTCGCTTGCTTGCTTATTTTCTGGATGAAAATGAACCCTGAGAGTAGGACTACTTTACAAACTCATGTAAGAGATTGAAACTACATTTATACTCTTTAATCAAATCCATAACTTTCATCTTCAAAAGTCATTCCCAGGGATTGAATTTCGGGGCTTGGGGGTTCAACCACCCCACCCCCAATTCAAATTTCACAGTTTAAATCCTGGTCATTCCGATAATTAGGCCCCTACCTATGACCTGAAGTCTGTAAGCGTCATGTAAAGACTACTAGCAATTAATACTCATTATGCTACATTACGCTGTATTTAGTATATATGCCAGCATATATATAGGCCCTTAAATATATTAGTTCCCTATTATAATATGGCGTCCTGTATATAGTCGAAATGCGTCTTCAACAACAAACTACCACAATTAACACGTGTACATGCGAACATGCGAAAACACGAAGATTCTATAGCCTCCGTATACCCTATTATAATATGGCGTCCTGTATATAGTCGAAATGCGTCTTCAACAACAAACTACCACAATTAACACGTGTACATGCGAACATGCGAAAACACGAAGATTCTATAGCCTCCGTATAAAGACATAAATCCAGCTGAATTATACAAATCAGTTGCCATTTGCTTTTCTTCTGCAGCTGGTCTCTCTGGTTTATTGCGTATTCGTGTGATCCGTTTGATCTGCGTTATGCAGCCGAACGGAACGCAGCATTAGAGTCTCGATCGTCAATAATTCTTTCATGCACACGTAAGACGTTTCCATCCATCTATTTCTATTGCTATATTAATACGGAACTCAAAGGACTGAAGCGGATATATATATATATATATATATATATATATATAATATATATATTGAATCCGTATACTTATATATATATACATATATAATTATATATGTTGAATCCATATAGGCCTACTTCTCATGTAGCCTACACATTGCAAGCAGCACGTTTGTATATAATATATTATTAAAAGGCTATATATTGGACAATGTTTGATGGTTTCACCATTATATAAATACATATAGTATATATATGTGTGTATATATATACATATATATATGCATATGCATGAACATTTAATGTACATAAATATATATGTATTAATTTCGATGTTTATACGTGATCTTTGTGTTGATATGAGAAATAACTGGCTGAGCCGTAGTCCAATACAAACTAATACAAATGAGTGGCATTCGGATAGAAAGGGGATTTGCATTGAAGAAACGGTACGATGACAGTCTCAGAGATTATATGGACAGTTGGACACCTCCCTCGTGTCATCCGTGTCTCGTCCATTTCGCCAGAGCACATATCGGTGACAAACATAAATCACACGATGCCACTCTATTATTCAGCCAGATGGCATACGAAAGCAACATGGCTTAAGTGCAGGAAATGGCGTCTTTATCGCAAAACAGTGTCGTCTGCCTATTCGGTTACGTCATTCTTGACGTCAGATTCTAAATAAGAAGTACATGTGCGATACTTCTTGCATCCTATTCATCTTGAAAGCTTCCTCAGATTTTTTGCATTGTCGATCCATCCAGTTGTTTTTGTCTCGTTGCATGCAGTTTTCTTCTGATTTCTCTAGTGAGCCAGTTAAAATGTTTCCGGTCTGCAGTGCAAAGCGTGTTGTTTGGCTGTGTTTCTTTTCCCTCGAGTTCTATTACTTCGTCTGATATCCGTTGGTCTTTCGGTTTCTTACAAGCTCTTCCGGCTATGTTGCTGTTTGTATTCATTTTTGTATGTTTGACTACATAATTTCTATGCTTTCCTGATCGTTGATCAGTTTATTTCTCTCTACCTCTTCTTCGTACTTTTGTCGGATGTCTTTATCTGGCAGTGTCTTGGTATCATACTTGATGTTCTCTGTTGGTCGGATTCCTCTCCTTAGTCTCATTTTCAAATTGACCATTACTAGCTTGTGATCGGAGCCGATTTGTGTATTGAATGATCTGCATTTTGTCATATTTGAGCTCTATCTTTTGTTTGTTTTGATAAAGTCGATCGGGTTAAGCTTATGTGTCTTATTGAACTGGTAAGTAAAATTTCAGGCTGGCGCGTGTAGTTGACTTGAGCTAATCTCTCAAAATTCATGCTATACACAAGTCAACTGCACACTTGACGATGTCAACTGCGCACTTTGAGTCAGCAAGCATACTATGTAGACCTTGCTTAAAGCCAGTTGACTGCTGTTGGTTAGGTACAGGCTGAGTTACTTCAATCGCAAACATATGGCTAATAAATGTATTTCATTTAAATACTCACTTTGATTTAGATTAAATTTAAGCCCTATAATAAATTAAATTAAAGCTTAAATAAGTTTAACTTTTGATATACATGTACATAGATGACTGCTTGTTTTCAAGATTAAATTTTAAATGATTTCTTAAATTTAGATTCGTATCCTGTACGTCAACCATTCAAGATGTCCGGACCACTGCTGCGTAAATGTTTGAAAATTACTCGGACAGAAAATTGTAACTTTTTATAAGAGTTATACGCTACACTTGGTTCCCGAAGAACACAAAATTAGGAAGGACACTATCTGGAAGTAACTGTCCTCGACCCAAATTATTATTTATAGGCCTATTATTGCCAGTAATATACAGTGATGGGATTGCTACACATAACTTTGAGGTTTGTCTTCGTTTAAGTGTCAACGCAATGCATACTTAAAATCGGTCTAATCATGCTTCTATAGGAGGCTTACTACAACGACTTATCGCTTTGTTGGCAGATTGAAAGGTAGGCCAAGCAGTCGCTCACCGGAGTCTCAGCGCACAGCTATTTGACGCTTCGAAATATGAAACTTGACCCCCTCAGTAGCGACTACAATAAACTGAGGAACCATTTACGACAGCAATATAAGAGACCGTCGTATCTCTTACTCGCTCCTGTACTTCCTGTCGGTTTGCGGTGACTTTTGGGACTTAAGGGGGAAAATAAAACCAGATTGGTTTTCAGCGGGAAAGCGACTACGCCGTTCGTGATTTAGACGTCACGACACGTCACCACAATCCCCGCATGCAGTCAATATTTCGCTCATAATCGAGTGCTTCTTTCATTGCGGCTATATTATTTTCGTTCACGTGACTAGCTTTGATCTCTCTGTCTCTGTCTCTGTCTCTGTCTCTGTCTCTGTCTCTGTCTCTGTCTCTCTGTCTGTCTCTCTCTGTCTCTCTGTCTCTCTGTCTCTCTGTCTCTGTCTGTCTCTGTCTGTCTGTCTCTGTCTGTCTGTCTCTGTCTGTCTGTCTGTCTGTCTGTCTGTCTGTCTGTCTCTCTCTGTCTCTCTCTGTCTCTCTCTCTGTCTGTCTGTCTGTCTGTCTGTCTGTCTGTCTGTCTGTCTGTCTGTCTGTCTGTCTCTCTCTCTCTCTCTCTCTCTCTCTCTCTCTCTCTCTCTCTCTCTCTCTCTGCGCTATGTATGAACGCACATTACATGCATAGTTGCATGCAGTATTCTATTATTCCAACAGCGCCTCTCTGGTCATCTGCAAAACCCTACTGGATAATTACAACGTTACTAGTGGTACCCCTACCGGTCGTCTGCCGAATTTTATGCCCGTTGGGTGTGTAATTGAAATAGTTTGCTCATAAATATAATACAACGGGTCCTTGTACTACAATTTCTGCTGTCAAAGAACGAAAGGGCTTCTTAGAATGTACAACTAGTACTTACAATCCTGTTTAAGGAGTAATAAAGTACACTGAGTTTTCACACTAGTTGTAATTATTAGATGGACAGCAAAATCCCTTTTTGTAGTTAAGCATAACTCTTTTTTCTAACTACTTTTACAACTAGAGATATTTCAGTTGCATACTTACAACTGTTTCTCCGATGTCTCCAAAATAATTAGTCTATTATAATTAGGCTAGTAGTTGGATTGCAATATCCCTTTCTGCAGTTAAGCACTTTTTCTAACTACTTTTACAACTAGAGAGATATTTCTGCTGTAAGAATTCTTTTCTCATCTTGCTTTTGCTTTGTCCAACATTCCGATCCGTATAGGAAAGTCTGTTGCATCATTGTCTCGTATATTTTTGTCTTGGTTTTCTATGTTAATTCTCTGCTTCTTCATATCCTGTTCATCAACCCAAATGCTTGTGAAATCATCACTGAAATGCGTCCAGTTCTCCTTTGTGTGTCATTTTCGTTGCTATCATCTGTGTTTATTAGCTCTCCTATAGATAGACGAATAGTTCTACTTCGTCAATGGCCTCTCTTTGGATGTTGATTGTTATTGGTGTCTCTTTGATCTTTTCCATAACCACTGCCTTTATTTTCTCTGCGTTAATCATTACGCCGAATATTCTACTGGTCTCATCAATCTGTATCGTATCGTACTATCCTGTAGTTCTGGTCAGACTCTAGAGAGAGTAGGATAATGTTGTCAGCATATCTGAGATCATTCACCAGCCTTCCAGTTAAATTGCTTCGGTTTTGTTAAAGCTGAGTGGCTTTACTGCTTCTAATATTAGGTTAAATAGGTATGGGGATAAGATACATCCTTGTCGTCCTCCCGTTTTCGTGTGAAAATATTCTGTGATCGTTTCATCTACTTTCATGGCACTTGATGATTTTCAATATATCTCTTGTACAAGTTTGAACAACTGCTCTGGTATTCCTGCGTTATGCATCGCTCTCAACATTCCAACTTGCCATATGCTGTCGAATGCTTGTTTGAAGTCTATGAAGTCGATGAAGACTGTTTGGTTGTTTAATGCTTTTTTCATGTATCTGTCTCATTGTGAATAGTTGATCAATTGTGCTTCTTCCTGGTCTGAACCCGGCTTGCTCTTCTCCATGTGCTCTCTCAACATGCAGCTTCATTCTGTTTTGTATCATTTTGGTGAAGACTTTTCCTGGAATGCTCTGTAATTTTTTCAGTCTCTCTTTGTATATATTGGCGATTGTCGATTTTGTCCAGTCTTCTGGAATTTCTTCCTCTTGTTGAATACCTGTAACAAGAGTATAGCTTTAAAAACGGTTTCTCCTCCTCAATTCGCCATTCTTACTAAAATATGCAGCTGAAAACAATCAAAAATGCAGACAAAATATCATCAGCTGCATGCATGTGCTATTTGTGCTATTGGTGAAAATTGCTCCCGTTTACCCCACATCTGCTGCTGCTTCATACGTTTAAAATCAATTACTAAAGTAATTAATCACAATGAGTCTTTGATGCTTTGCAGTAGACAGAGAACGATTTTTGATCGGCAGTATGTGATCAAAGACCTCTCCGCCGAAGAGAAATATGTAGGAGTTAGTCCCAGTGGGGATAGGATATGAACCAGTGGGATTGTAGTTATGTAGAATATGATATATATATATATATATATATATATATATATAACATGGATATATATTCGTACGTATACACATACACACATATGTATGTCTGTACTGACGTATTTATGCATATGTATGTGTACGTATGCATACACGCATATGTATGCAAATTTGTATGTTATAATATGTATGTGTGTATGCAACTATGCATGTATGGATGCACGTACGTACGTGCGTTCGTATGTAAATATGTATGTATGTATGCATGAATGTATGTATCCATGCATGAATGTAAGTATGTATGTATGTATTTATATATGTATGTATGTATTGTATATATGTATTTATGCATGCATATGCATGCATGTACGTATGTATGTATGTCTTGCATGTGTGTATGTATGTATGAATGATTTTTGCCTGCCTGAAAAGACCTAAAATGTCGCCTTTTAGGAACCTCACAAAAGCGCCCTGATTGAGAAGCTCCCCACTTCCCTATCCCCCCCCCCATACAAATCGCCCTTGACAGTAGTCCTCGGAATGAGTCTGTATTCTTGGAATGAGACGCTGCTGTGTTTGTCGTCGCAACACAAACGAACGAGAGAACTGAACATGAACGCAATCGATTGCCGTCTTCGTCTGCTCTCACAGCGTCTTCGCTGTCAGCGGCTGCCAGCCAAGACTTAACCGACGTCATCGATGCGTCAAACGCAGACGTTATTCAAACGCTCCTTCATCTATGTCTAGTATTAGCAACAACTGCTGTTTACAGAGCGCTTTGTTGTGCCACTTCTAAAGAAACATTTTGTAAATATTTTTAATTCGTTCGTTTAATTCACCTTGTCACCTTGTGCTGTCGATTCGTTGAATCCTAGCGACTGTCATGGTCAACCTTCTCCATGTGCTCCGATTTCTCGTGGCCTCTCTCAGCTCCGAGATGTTCATCTTCATTGCCTCTTGTATCTCCTCCATCCATCTCCTCCTTGGACGTCCTCTCCTCCTCCTGCCCTCCCCACACGCCAACATCATCTCCTTTTCCAGCCCATCTGCACGCATCACATGTCCAAAGTATGACATCTTCTGCCTGGCCGCTCTCTGTCCCAACGTCAAACTCCCTCTCCAGTGTCCTATTTCTTCCAGGATATCCTCGTTAGTTCTCTTTTCAGTCCAAGAAACCCTCAACATCCTCCTCCAAATCCACATTTCACATGCCTCAATTTTCTTCTCCAATGCCTTGGTTTTTGTCCATGTTTCGCATCCATAAAGCACCACCGGTAGGATCATTGCTTTTACAATTCTTGTCTTCGTTCCCAAACTGACTGATTTGTCCTTCCATATTTTTTCTAGTCCCTGCATTGCCGTCTTCCCCAGTGTAATTCTCCGTCGTATTTCTCGTTCGCATCCACCTTCACTCTCCACCATGGCCCCCAAGAAACAGAAGCTTGATACCACCTCTATCTCCTCCCCATCTACTTCAAAATACCTCCACTTCTCAGTGGTCATTATCTTCGTCTTTTTTACATTGAAGTACATTCCTGCTTTCTCGCTTGCAACTTGTTTAATTAGCCAGTTGTTTAATGATGATCTGGCACCATCCACACCAACCTTAACTTCCGATAAAGAGAACTTGTAAACGATCATCGCATGGTACAGATTGTACTGCATTAGCATAGGCACAATTTTGTGGGGGTACCCGTACCCCCACTTTTTGGACTGGGGGTACCGTACCTCCACTTTTTGAGCAATGCCAATTAGTATTTTTACTTTTAGACCAAAGTTGCGCCCCTGTGCTTTAGAAGAAATTTCCGAATCAAAACAGCTGGATTTTCAATGTTTTACGCAGATCGAATTAAGGCCTGTTAAAAGACAGACTAAAAACTGTTTTAAAAAAAGTAACGATGTTTTATTACCATCCACCATCCGAATGTTTAGATGAGTTGGGTGGCGACATTTCCCATTGTTTGTCGAAGCTTGTCATTTTTGGCGACATTTAAGATTGCAAGACGTGACTGTAACGAAAGACTAGGTCACAACGAGCGTCGGCAATTGATCACGGATGTCTCGCTGGTGTCATCCACCACTATATATATGTATATATATATATATATATATATATATATATATATATATATATATATATATATATATATATATACTCTGATGACGCCAAGCACTAATGTGTTTCTAAAGCTAGAAGACTTCGATTCCCAGGCAATTGAGCACAGTCATCATCATGGCTTGCAGTCATGATGCTATAGTGTGGAATTTAAGATGGTAGAACACTTTCCGAGTGGCAGAGATGGGTGTTGGGTATGCAGTATTAGCGACTTTATATTTCTTCGGCATATATGGGGTCATGTGGCCAGTTCTCTCTCCCTCGCTGCCTGTTCTTCCCACCCACAGCTTAAGGTCAGCGTACATAGTTTATAGTTGAGTTACCCTAGGGGCAGGGCTGTAGTGGTAAAATTAGAGGTGAGTACACGCTACCGGTTAGTTTTCCTAAACATATAATAGGTGAGTATACGCTAGGCCTACGGTATTTTTGCCAGTAGGCTATACGCTATAGTATTTTAATATAAATAAATATAAATATTTTGTGAGGTGAGTAAACGGTCTCTAGAGGTGAGTATACGCTGTATACCCGCGTATACCCTCGACTACAGCCCTGCCTAGGGGTGTAAGTGAAGCAAGAATATCTAAAATCCTTCTGTCTTGCCCTTGGTGCCTCCGACCACTCAGTTAACAATCCAGCACCTGAACTATCGCCTGTTCATTTTAAAGAAGCTTCCAAGACAACTGAAATGACTAAGTAGGCCTACTATAGACAATTGATGATGGCAAATGTTACTAGTGAACCGACATTGTCTGTTTGTCACGTGTATTCGGGATGATTAGCAACGCTTGCATTTAGTCGGCTTTTTAAGAAAATGACATAGACGACAGATAGGCAGTTCGGCATGACGCAATTGTCTTTTTTATCGACAATGGCCACTTAGTCTTTGCAGACTGTATGCACTTACATAGGCACAGACGTAGGCTGTATAGTATACAGTGTGCTAAAAAAAGAGACAGCAATTGACGTCGATTCGGTGAATGACTGTTGAACTTATATTCACCACCATGGCTTCTCATTTCTTTGGTCTATCGGATTTCGACCAGTCTTCTCCAATGGGTTATGATTTTGATCACGATTTCAACAAATGCGACCATCGATCTATGCTTTGTTCATTTATGACAATGACTCGTTAGAAATCATTAGATCAGATCAGATCACGTCAGGTCAAAATGGCAAAATGGCGTGAGAGAGATTTTGTATGTTTTTATCTCTTATATAGTTACCCAGATCTGTGTGTCCTACGATAAACCCTTCTGGAATGTAGCGCCCCTCCCTTCGTGGCTGCAGTGGAATGTATGGAATGTGATGCTGCTAACCATGCCCACGACCTCTGAGGCCAACGCAATATCACACGGGCCCCCCATATTGGCCCGGCCCACGAAGACTCGGCACTCGGCAGTTAGACGTACAGACGCACAGCCAGACAGACAGACGCACGGACGATCAGATAGACAGACGGAAGGACGTTCAGGTAGACAGGCAGACGGATTGATAGAAAGACAGGTTCATAAGTCTGTCCTACCTCCGTCCCTCCCTCCCTCATGAAGAAAACAGACCGTCAAGGTCATTTGCTAAATGATGCTCGAAATTTCACTCGCAATAATAACATGTAGGGCCTACAATTTCTAAAGCGCCGTAACGGCCCGTAATGCGACCATGCCGCTACAAGGGCGCTGATAGCGCAATAAGACTTATAATCAAGCATTTAAAATAAACAAATTCTTTTCTCTTCCTATCAATCCATTCATTTTCTTTTCCAATCCGTCATAATGACGGCAAATATTCTAGTTTTATTATTATTTATTATCATTTTTCATTATTTTTCATTATTCTAATAGTAGTAGTAGTGATGGTGGTAGTAGCGTTTGCAGTAGTAATAATAGTAGCACTAGTGGCAGAAGCAGCAGCTGCAATGGTTGTTGTTGTTGTTGTTGTTGTTGTTGTTGTTGTTGTTGTTGTGGTGGTGGTGGTGGTGGTGGTGGTGGTGGTGGTGGTGGTGGTGGTGGTGGTGGTGGTGGTGGTGGTGGTGGTGGTGGTGGTGGTGGTGGTGGTGGTGGTGGTGGTGGTGGTGGTGGTGGTGGTGGTGGTGGGCCTTACTACTAGAAGTAGAAGTACTAGATTAAACATAATCATCAGCAAATTCATCACTTTTTTGGACGCACTGTGTAATTACATGAATTGAAGGATCGGCTTTTCCGAAAGCCTCCCTTCTTTACCTGTCCAGAATGTCTGTTATGTGCATCGATGGAATCTCCGGATGCTATTCATTCTGACAACTTCATGATGTATCGCCAGTCGCTGCCATGTCCATTCTGAACTTTGACCCGACACCGAACTTAGACAACCTCCTTAGCGTTGACTACATAGATGGCAGCACGTTGCTAACGAGATAAACTTTGACCCTTGGACCGTCACATTGAAATGAAGCTTGCTCGATAGCAGCAGTAGAAGTAGCAGTAGTAGTAGCAGCAGCGGTGGTGGTGGTGGTGGTGGTGGTGGCGGCGGCAGCGGCAGCGGCGGCGGCGGCAGCAGCAGCAGTAGTAGCTATGATAGTAGTGGCAGTCGATCATCATATTTATCTGGTAATCTAATCTGTAGCTTTGTTAATCTGGTAATGTAATATGTAGCTTGATAGTGTAGTGGTTAACGTGCTAAACTGTCAGCCGAAACGTCAGCGGTGCAACTCCCGGTCAAGGCAGGATGATCGGGTAGACCGGGGTGGCTGGGTGGTGAAGAGTTCGCGAAGTTACTTTTTTGAGAATAACGGAGTAAGCTGTTAACGATACAACTTTGAAATAGATGCTCTCAGGGTTTTTCAGCCAGGAGAGTGATTTTAGAACGGGAGTGATATGGTGATGCTTAGGTGTCATGGTGACAGCTCAGGCGAGTGAATTTTGGACGAGTTTGTAATTTGGGTGAATTCAAGGTTGAGGAAAAGGGAATTACAGTAATAAAGCCTGGAGTGTACAATAGAAGTAGCGATGGTGGAAGCATTTTTAAAGTCAAGCATGGGTAGAATGCGGCGTAGGTCACGAATATGCATGAAGCAGGTGCGCAAGAGGTTGTTGATGTGATTACAGAATGAGATATGTGGGTCAAAGGTAACGTCAATATTGCGCACAGGCAAGTCAGAGGTGAAAGTGGGAGATGAAGCGTTGGTGGATAGGTGTATGGAAGAGCCGGGCATTAACTTGATCTTATCTGGGAGGCCACGGATGATAAATTCTATTTTGACAGGGTTGAAGCAGAGAGGTTGGGGGACATCCATTTAGAGATTAGATTAGCCACTTTGAGTAGTTGAGGAATGGAGGAGGAGAAGAATCTGAAGAGTTGGGTGTCGTGTGTGTGTGTGTGTGTGTGTGTGTGTGTGTGTGTGTGTGTGTGTGTGTGTGTGTGTGTGTGTGTGGGTGTGTGTGTGTGTGTGTGTGTGTGTGGGTGTGTGTGTGTGTGTGTGTGTGTGTGTGTGTGTGTGTGTGTGTGTGGGTGTGTGTGTGTGTGTGTGTGTGTGTGGGTGTCGTGTGTGTGTGTGTGTGTGTGTGTGTGTGTGTGTGTGTGTGTGTGTGTGTGTGTGGGTGTGTGTGTGTGTGTGTGTGTGTGTGTGTGTGTGTGTGTGTGTGTGTGTGTGTGTGTGTGTGTGTGTGTGTGTGTGTGTGTGTGTGTGTGTGTGTGTGTGTGTGTGTGTGTGTGTGTGTGTGTGTGTGTGTGTGTGTGTGTGTGTGTGTGTGTGTGTGTGTGTGTGTGTGTGTGTGTGTGTGTGTGTGTGTGTGTGTGTGTGTGTGTGTGTGTGTGTGTGTGTGTGTGTGTACATTGGTTAGAGCGTACATCCTATGCACCTATGTACGTGAGGTTGGCGGTTAGCATTCCGATGGTGGCTTATTTCAGAGATTTTAATCTCGGTCTAGCACGATCCGCACACGATAACCTTCAATGGCGTGGCGCCCATTCAAACGGGCAGCGGTGGTGAAGGATCTCACCCGATCAATTCACTGAGAAAAACATGAACAGGGTCGAGGTCATACGATCGCTGTAGAAAAACGTGTACATATAGATTTAACATTTAGCTTTGTTTCCGATTTAACTGATGTAATAACCTATATGCATGCACTCGCTGGCTGCCTCTGTCTCTGTTGCCTCTGCTCCAGCCACCGTCTCTGTCTCTCTTTCTTCGCTTCTGTCTGTGTATTTGTCTGTCTGCCCGTTTTGTGTTTCTCTTTCTCGTCGTCTCTTTCTTTCTCGGTCTCTCTCTCCCTCTCTCTCTCTCTCTCCTCTCTCTCTCCCTCTCCCTCTCCCTCTCCCTCTCCCTCTCCCTCTCCCTCTCCCTCTCCCTCTCCCTCTCCCTCTCTCTCTCCCTCTCCCTCTCCCTACCCCTCCCCCTCCCCCTGCCTTTGCTCTATCTCTGCCCTTTTCTCTTTTTTTAAATTTTCGTATTTTTCTCATTCTGTCCCTCCCTCCCTCCCTCCCTCCCTCCCTCCCTCCCTCCCTCCCTCCCTCCCTCCCTCCCTCCCTCCCTCCTCTCCCCATCTCTCTTTCTCTCTCTCATACACACTCTCACACACACAAACACACACACTCTCGCTTTCCCTCTATTTCTTCGCTTTCCTTCTCTCTTTGTCTCTGCCTGTGTAGCACCCCCTCTCTTTCTGGTTCTCCCGTCACCTCTCTCTGTCCTTCAACTGAAAGGGATCGTAACAATCTGCCATAATCGCGGCGATATCTTGACAGAAATCGATTGTCCAATTATTTCATCGGTCAGTTTGAGGTCTCGAGCGAAGCCACTCCTACTCTGGCTGATTTAATTAAAACGTGATTTATTAGCAATTCAACGATACAGGAAATACACGCATAGAAACACGCACACGCACATGTGCATGTGGACAAACATACGCATCCACTCAAGCATACGCATCGAGACCCATACATACACATCCACAAGAACATACAACAAACGCATGCAATACGCGCCACTTGTTTTCTACAGGATACATCCGGGCAACTGGGTTCGCCTCACTTTTGACGATGCGTTCTATAGAAGGCAACTAATGTCACTTACCCTACCCTGGGCATAGGTCTACACTTCGCTCAAAAGCGCAACGATTTACTAGTAGAAACAAATAAACAACGCTAATGAACAATGTGTGCATCCAAAGCAGAACTAAGATGTGTATGACATGTATATTTGCAACATATAGGCCTATCAGTGTATTCCTTACTGCTAAGTCCTAACGCGCCTTCCACCACCCCTTCAAGGCTATCCTCTGTTTCCAGTTGTTCCCAGTCTCTTTCTATCTGTCCCTCCGCTTCCTTCTTCTTCTATTCCTTCTTCTTCCTCCTCCTCTTCCTCTTCCTCGTCCTCCTCTTCTTCTTGTTCTTTTTTGTTCTTCTCCTTCTTCTTCTTCCTATTCTTCTTGTTCTTGTTCTTCATCTACTTCTTCCTCCTCCTTCTCTTCCTCTTCATCTTGTTCTTCTTGTTCTTGTCTTTGTTCCTGTTCTTCTTATTCTTGTTCTTCGTGTTCTTGTTCTTTTTCTTGTTCTTGTTCTTGTTCTTCTTGTTCTCGTTCTTCTTTCTCTTCTTCATCATTTCTTTTTCTTCTTCCTCTTCTTCCTCCTCCTCCTCCTCCTCTTCTTCTTCTTCTTCTTCCTCTACTTCCTCTTCTTCTTTCCTTCAAGCTCTTCCCTTTCCTCCTGTTCTTCAGCTCCTCGTCACGTGTCCTGTATAGTCAATACATCTCGCGCTAATTCTCTTCTTAATGAGCCCTGATTCTTCTCTGAGCCTTCGTCAGTCGACGGCGCTCTAAACCGGAGATAGATGCTGGACGTCCATCAACTTAGTCGCACCTTATTCTCGTCCACCGAGTTACGATCACCTTCTTCTCGGAAAGCAGAGAACGGCGCCGCCTACAGTGGCCTCTGCGATGCCTGCAGGACAGGAGATTAGACGGACGTGCCGAGGTGCGGTCCGGGTATTAACAACGTCTGCCGTTGCCCTACTTGACGTGAATAGGACGGTTCAGGGTCCACGCGTGTGAGCACACTCCCGTGGACGTCTGCGGGCTCTAAAAACTGTCGATGTAGTGAACTAATTGAGCTACATAACAAGAGTGGCGCTGCAAATACGATTTGCAACGAGAAACTGAAAAAGCGAAAGCGTTTTCTTTAAGTATAGGCCTACGGTCTGTCAAAAATCAAACGAACTCAGTTATTACTCTACACTGGCGCTTCATAAATAGAACTGAATGCAAATTAGCCTTACGGTGTTTTTATTATCGTGCCTATAGAATTGTACAGTTACAGAACTTCTATGTCCACTTTTTTGAAAACCGAGAAAAACGATTTCTTAGGTTTGCTGACAAAAATGTCTCTCACTGTTTCATTGATGGCAATGAAATTAAATTTTTTGGACAACACTGTGTTCCCCTAGTAGGCCTATGACTATATAATGTTTTTCGATTATAATGTACACTGAGTATGAGTAAATTTTGATATAATTATGGCAGTGTTGACTATTTTTGGACATAGAGCTGTATAAGATTAAAAAGGCCAGGTTATGGGCACATGACGCCATGATTGCAGACAACGCGAGTGCTAGCCTATAGGGATGTCGCGAGGGCCCCACCTTCACTACCAATTGTCGCGAAGTTCACACCTTGGGTGCCCGTGCGCTGTGTTGGGTCCTGGTACTGGACAGTGTCAAGTGATTTGAAGGACTTCCTATGTAGAGGATACCACTCCTCTTGTCCGTAATGCACGGCTGATTTTCCTTTCAGCCGCTCACTACGCCTAGGCTGGCCTAAGGACAAGTTCCCCTCCCTTGACTCACCTACTTCTACTGCCCTTTCAGCATCTAGCAGGACGGCTGAACGGCTGTCCGCGGTTTCCGATCTGGAAACGAGGCCTCCCTTGAAGGTTACCTCAGGATTCGAACTGGACCCATACACAGTTTTATTGATCATGTCAAGGGGGACTCCTTCCTCACCTAGGCTTACTCTATCTGTGTCATCGTAAGTGACTTGGGATCGAACCTCCCACTGGGCGGAGTTCTCTGCTTCTAAGGAAGCCGGCGCCTTAGAAGTCTCTACTAACTTCGCTAATACTCTTTGAGTGACTTCTGCATTTACATTAGAATTCCTAAGCACCAATTCAACGAGTTCAGATTTACTTAAACTCATTATTTTAATATTGTCAAACTGATTAAACTTAAATGTACAATTACATATAATTGTCCTGTCCTTATTTCTTTCCAATGTTTCTATTAATAATAATCAACATTTAAACCTTTAACTAGCAGTAAAGATTTCACATCTTAGCATCTACACAAAATTACATTTACATTTGACCTTCCATTAGATATTAGTCCTTACAAGTGATGCGCGTGCGCGTCAGGGCCTCACTTTACTTACGAGGGTATACCCACTACACAGTGATGCGACACCTGAGCACGGAAAGGAAAATGCGGACAATCCCCAAATTCTTACTCGCTCATCGCAAGAAACTCCGATAATTTAACTGCCGAATACTATTCCGGGCCAGAAAACATTACTTCTAGGTCACAAATAAGAATAATACAACAGGTTGCCTGCTTAGGTAAGGACTTCCTGACAAGCTGTCCGTCGAGCGGCGTGTCTTCTCCCAATTCGTCCGTTAACAAATTTCGGTGAAGATCGGCCCAAATTTCGATCCTTCGATGCGAAAATGTCGAACGATTCACTGTTCGAGTTCCCTTTTTCCCAAGTTCACGAAGGAATTCCGAAATGTCGATTAATTTCGCTTATTTCTTCGAAACTTTCTCGGAGAGCTTTCTTGCATCGATCCTTCTCGATGGCCGCTGTAGTCAACACTGACACTTTTCTCAGTGCTTAGCCTAGCCTAGCCTAGCGCGCATGCGCTGTCACCTAAGGCGGCCTTAGGTCACGCATTTCTTTAGCGCTAGAGGCGATGCACTTCGCCACAGGGATATAAGTCCAAGTCACGTGTTCAGATCTCTCACTGGTATTGGCTATGGACATAACGCCGTATAATATTATTCTTCAAACGTCACTTCATCCCGGATCTATCGAATATGCACGTGACACAAAAGCATTCATTCTATTGGATGTGGACTTGTACCTCTGTACTCTGTAGCATTAAAATACTTTAAAATACTGTCCAAATTCGTGGACATAGAGCTATATAATACTGACAGATAGCGCTGAAGAAAGCGTCTACAGTTAAGCTTGACTATTCTGGACATAGCCCATGTCATCCTGATAACGGATATGGCATCAGGTTGATTTTTCAAAAAAGTGGACATAGAACTGTATAAGGGGCCGTCCACATATTACGTACGCACTGAGGGGGCAGGGGGTCGGATTTTGGCGATTTTGGGTACGGGTGCGAACGGGGGGAGTGGGGAGTCGAAAAGTGTACGCACGCAAAATAAATTTCTAATTATGACGTCCACATTAGCCTATTTATAACTCTGTATTGTCCTATAGTCGTGCGATGGCATTTTATTACATTAACTTATATAAAAGCCATGTGCAGTTATTCTGTGCTGTGAACGAGACACCTATAATTTGTCTATATTGGCCCTCACTCATCCTTCAATCTGGCCAAAAGTGCAGACTGTCGAGACACTTTCTGCAGCTGGTCTTCGGGGGGGGGGGGGGGTGCGTCAAGTGTACGTACGCGGGGGGTGTTGAAGAAAGTACGCTTGCGAACAGGGGGGAGGGGGTCCAATTTGCCCGGATTTTTGCGTACGTAATATATGGATGGCCCCTAATTCTATAGGCACGTTATGGCGATGACGTAATGCAAATGTACGCGGTTTTCTGTAGCGACGTATGACCTCAACCCTACTCATTTTTACAAGAATTGTTCGTGTGAGAACCTTTAACACTGCTGCCTCTTTGATTTGACACCACCTAATTTAAGATCCTCGTGTAGGAACCGTGCCAGTCCGAGATTTAAATCTCTGAATTAACATACCATTGGTATGCGAACCGATAGCGCGTCTGCTTTAATTACAGAGGTTTGGCAAAATAGTTGCCGCGTTCCCGATTTGTCTGGCCACAAATCCCTTCACTTGACATCCGGGGCAACTTAGTTGCTACTTCTGCACCACTTCCACAGGGCAGCGCCGGCCATTCTCTGTGGTTGGATCGTCCACATGGGAGCGCCTCTGATGAGTCTGTTTTGAAGTGTCGCCATATAAATTTGCAATAACAATTACAACTGACGATCGCCTACTTCTTCTTATGAACCTTGCGGTGATGCGTAACAGCCTGACCGGTCTATCTTATGGATTCATACATTCTATAGTCTTCTATATAGGCCTATTGCTGGTCGCTGATCTCTTCACTATGCGGCTGAAGGTAACCTAGTTGTTCCCCAATTATTCTGTTTCATCGTCGTCTTGAGGAGTTTTTTTAGGAGCGCTATATAAATGTGCAATCAGGGGCTCTATCCCCCACCCTAAGTCATTGGAGCAACTTTCCCTTCCTCCTTTCTCCCCACCTCCCCCACCCGTTAATGGTGGCACATGCATTGACAGATTCCTCCTCCCCCCCCCTATTTCTTGAATGGAGCATTTGCTCCAAGGTTTCTGTGGTGTAGACGCCCCTGAGTGCAATAAGGAGCAGGATTACGACTGTTATCGATCTGGAAAAAAGGAAAGAAAACTCCGGATCTGGTTTGGCTAGTTACTGTTTAATGACATTCTGTCATAAAAAAAGATGATTAATGTCGCCCTCCTCCTTTATCCAGGCCTGGGACTAGCACTACCAGAGCACGGGCAGCAGCGGAGTTCAACTGCTATCTAGTCGTTTTATAGTCCGACAGTAAGTTGATAATGACAACGATTACGACGAACAAGGATGACGAAAGCGATGGTGATGATACTGATAATGTATGATGATTATCAAATCAATCAATCAATCAATCCGATTTATTAAAATACACGAACAATGCATTTGACAGGCAGATTTTTCAACATTGGTGTATATAATGGGATGCCCCTAAGGGAGGAGTCCCGCTAGATGGGGCACCCCGAATTCACTGGCAGAACGGATGTCGAGTACATGAAGCATCAATGCTTATACTAAACTTAACTAGTAAAATAAATTGTAAACTATATCAAGGTAACTTAACTGGCAAAATAAATTTTAGACTATATCAAGATGTCAGTTCCAAGTAACAGCGAATTATGTACACAGCAAGCTGAAAGATTTGGTACCGCCTAGTATATACATATACATACACATACACATATATATATATACACATACATATATATACATATCAGTGTTAGCACAATGTAAACAGCGTTTGACAATGATTAGGCCTATCCCTAGTTGTGGTTGTATTTGTGGTGAGTAATGACGGCAGTGTACCCGATGATTGATTGTGAGGTATGATCAGGCGGAGGCACAGGGTGATTATTGGTAATGAATAAGGTGGGCCTTTAACAGTGTCTTGAACCTGCTAGTGGGCTGGGCGGAAGTAATTCCAATTGGCAAGGCGTTCCATAGCCTTGGGCCCAAACATTTGATGGAAAACCATTTAGCATTTACGCGAGCATATTCTGGGCGGTAATTAGATGCGTTGCGTGTGCAGTGTTGGTGAATCGAGGTGCCCATCTTAAAGTAAGAGGCCATAGAAGGGGGTAGGAGTTTGTGGTGGAAGCTGTACATGAAGAGAAGACTTTGAAAGGTGTTTATTTGATGTATGGTTAGGATGTTGTTGTCGCGAAATAAGTGTTGAGTGCTGGCTTGCCAGTGTGTGTTGTATATTGTACGGAGGGCTGATTTTTGGAGTTTACTTAGGGGTTCTAAGACCTTTTTATAGTTAGCTCCCCAGGAGATGTTACAATAGGAGATGTAGGGGAAAATTAAAGTGTAATAAATGTTTAATAATATTGGTTGTGGGAGGCAGTAACTGATTCTTTTCAATATACCTACGTTTTTTGCAACTTTATTCGATATTATGGTAATGTGGGCCTTCCAGTTCAGCCGGGAATCAATTTGTACTCCAAGAAACCTGGTAGAATCAGTCTGCTCAAGAGGCACATTGTCGATGGAGAGAGTCAAATTTGTAGGTGGGCGAGATTTTCGGCCAGAGTGGAATACGATGAAGTTTGTTTTCTTAAGATTGAGTGATAGTTTATTGGCCTTAAACCACGATGCTATTAGTGTTAGTTCTTTATTTGCTCTGGAGAATAGTGTCGTACTTGATTTGTCATTTAAAAAAACGTTTGTGTCGTCTGCAAATAGGATAAATTTGAATACAGTGGATGCTGAAGCTAGGTCGTTTATGTATATTAGGAAAAGTAATGGGCATATAGTATTGACCCTTGAGGGACCCCACATTTAATAGCCATGGTGGAAGAAGTAGCCGTTTTGAAGGTAACATATTGGGATCTGTCAGTTAGGTAATTGGTGAGCCAAGCTAGTGCAGTACCCCTTATTCCATAAGAGTGTAGCTTACTTATTAAGATAGGGTGATCCACCGTATCGAAGGCTTTTGCGAGATCAAAGAATATGCCAATAGAGTAGGTGTTATCATTCATTGCCTCAGTAATGCTATCTTGGATGTCCAGTAACGCCATGTAGGTCGAGTGGTTAGTTTTGAATCCAAATTGGGATGGGGTTAACAAGTTGAGTTTATCCAAAAAGGAAGTGAGGCGAGTCTGCATAAGTTTTTCAATGATCTTGGAAAAGTAGGGGAGAATGGATATCGGTCGGTAATTAGTAATACTATTATGTTCACCAGCTTTAAAGACTGTTATTATTTTAGCTATTTTTAGGTCACTAGGTACTATGCCAGTCCGGAGGGATGCATTAAAGATGGAGGCCAGGATGTTAGCTATAGGGTCAATAGTAAGTTTAGCAATGTCCGGGCTAATTTCATCCGGGCCCGATGCGGAAGAATCTCTCAGGCCACGTACGACGAGTTTGATCTCCTCTGGGCCCACAGGAAGAATTCCGCAAGAACAGGGAGGGGGGATGGGCATGAACTGGTTGAAATCGGAGGTACCATGAGGCACTAGAGAGGCAAGGTTTGGTCCAATATTAGAGAAATAGTTATTGAAGGCCTCGGCAATTTGTTTATGATTTGTAATTTCATGGCCACCCACCAAAAAGGAGTCAGGCAGGGTGGATTTATAATTGGGGTTTAGGATCTGCTTGATGACTTTCCATGTTTTCCGCAGGTTGTTGTTACAGTGAGACAGTTGTTCTGCATAATATAGCTTTATACACTGATTTTTAAGCTTTTTAAATAGATTACGATAGGAACAAAACTTCGCTTTATATGCAGGGGTAGGATTTCTTATATATGACTTATAGAGGGAAGATTTTTTGTTACAAGACTTTAAAAGGGCTTTAGTCATCCATGGCTGTTTTCTTTTGGGGTTGTGATACTCCCTGGGATTAATTTTCGGGAACGCAGTGTCATAAATACTTTTATAGGTGACCATAAAGCATGCGTAGGCATCATTTGGATTGTCATCAGTGCACATGTCTTCAACCGGGGTCCAGTCGACTTTATGTAAGAGAGAGGTAAAGATGGCTTTAGATTCTGGGTCAAATTTTCTCTTAGGGTTTATAGGTGGAGAATTTCTCCGGGTGATCTGGAGGTCGAGATATAAAACAATTGGGAAGTGATCAGACAAGTCAGTTACGCAAATACACGAGTCCTGCTGGGTTGTGGGCGAGTTTATGAAAATGTTGTCAATAAGGGTTGCTGTAAATTCTGTGACTCTAGTTGGCCTTAGGATGGTGGGTAGTAGTTTATGAGATGTCATCAGATCATAGAAGTTGGAAGTGGGTCGGAGATCTCCGCAGCGCAACAGGTTTATATTGAAGTCACCAGCAATGTAAAGTCTATTTTTAGAAGAAGTCAGGTTGTCCAATGTGAGTTGGAAATCCGTGTTAAAATTTGCTATGGAAGTGTCAGGTGGCCTGTAGATAGCGCCTATTGTGATATCACTCTCTTTATCCTGGTATATTTTTATGAATATCGACTCAAATGTGCCATGATGAGATTCAAGATCCCTATTTCCCAATACGTCAAACCTATAATCAGATTTGATAAGGAAACCCACCCCACCTCCATTTTCCCCACCCCTGGACCTGTGGACAAAGTTAAATCCCGGGATTATGAGCTTATTGATGAGAAAGACATTAACGATGAATAATGCTTCTTTCAGGACGAAAAGAATCAGATTATGAAGTCGAATGTCTGGCTCAGAATGGTAAGCCTTTCTCTTCCTTTCTATGCCTTACTCTTCCTTCCTATGCCTTTCTCTTCCTTTCTATGCCTTACTCTTCCTTTCTATGCCTTACTCTTCCTTTCTATGCCTTATTCTTCCTTTCTATGCCTTACTCTTCCTTTCTATGCCTTTCTCTTCCTTTCTATGCCTTTCTCTTCCTTTCTATGCCTTTCTCTTCCTTTCTATGCCTTTCTCTGCCCCTTTCTGACTTTCTCTGCCTTTCTCCGTCACGCTCTGCTTTTATCTCCCTTTCTCTGTCTCTGTCTAAGCGGTCTCCTTCTGCCTCTTCGAGCTGACTCTCCGTTCCAAGAGTTTCTATGAGCCTAATCAAATAATTAAATGCATTCTTAATAATAATTAAATAATTATTAAACATTTAAACAATTAAATGTATTCTTTATAACAAGAGCTGCTAATAACAATATTCATCATCAAGATAAATAGTAATAATAAATAAAAGCATTAAGAATAAAGTTTGTGTCTTCCTTAATGTCAGCAGCTATTGTTATAAAGAATGCATTTAATTATTTAATTATTATTAATTATTATAAAGAATGCATTCAATTTCTTTTCGTTCGCATAAATCTTTCTTCGTACATTTTTCGTAGCTTTCCATTTAAATTAATGCTGAAGGCATCGATCAATGCCACTATAATCTTCGTTTTACGGATTTCTCGAGATCCCCGATTATGCCAGATAAGAGAGGCTCGGACCCACAAGCGAGCGAGCGAGCAAGCAAGCAAGCGCATAAGCAATCAGTCATGCGTGTCGTGTTCGTTACAGTTGTGGCATGACTTCCAGCTCCAGTGGGATCCAGCGGACTATGGCGGAATCACTGTCATCAGGGTCATTCCGAAACGCGTATGGAAACCAGACATAGTCCTATTCAACAAGTACGTGGATAGAAGCATTAGAGTCCTACTATATTAACACATATACAGGCATATAAAATATATAAGCATATAAAGGTACCGGTACTGACACAGATACATATAAAGAACCAGTACGAACAAAAGCGATTAAACTCAGGACTTGTATTGTATCGTATTCTAATGTATTGCAGTGCATCGTATACTTTGCATTGTGTTGTATTGTATTGCATCGTATTGTATTGTAATGTATTGCGTTGCATTATATTGTAATTTATTGCATTGTATTGTAATGTATTGTATTACATTGTAATTTATCGCATTGCATTGTATTGCATTGTTATGCATTGTGTTGTATCTAGGCCTACCTTCTGATGTTTCTGTTCGAATCTTCATTCAAGTTATCTAGGATATTTGGCGTAGCATAGTAGCATACGGTACGATTAGCATAGTTATGATTCTTAATCTGCTACGGTAATGGCGCTAAACAAGTCTTAGGATTTGATTAGATTTGCTCAAGTAAACTCAGATGAAGCTCAATTCGAGTTAATGAGTATGAATTGGCTTAGATGTCATTCAGTTTAGAAACGTTTAAATTCGGCTGCGTTTTCCGTCATTGTATTCTCGTAACTTTCTACTTCAGCGCCGATGGAAAGTACGAAGTGTCCTACAAGCCAAACGTTGTCCTTTACAACACAGGCGACATCCTCTGGATTCCACCAGCTATCTACAAGAGCTCCTGTACGATCGACGTCAAGTACTTCCCCTTCGACCAGCAGGAGTGCCAGATGAAGTTTGGTTCTTGGACCTTCAACGGCGACCAGGTCCTTCTCGACTGGTACGAAAACCAGCAGAAGGTCGACCTGAGCGACTACGTCAACAGCGGGACGTGGGACATCATCGGCTGTCCGGGGACCTACCACTACAAGCTCGACAAGCACGAAGGCCACCACAAGGCCTGGATCACGTTCACCCTGCGCATCCGTCGCAAGACGCTCTTCTATACGGTCAATCTCATCATCCCCTGCGTCCTCATCTCCTTCCTCAGCGTCTGCGCCTTCTACCTTCCGGCGGATGCGGGCGAGAAGATGACGATGTGCATCTCGATCCTGTTAGCGCTGGTCGTCTTCTTGCTGCTTGTCTCGAAGATCCTGCCTCCGACTTCCATCACGGTTCCTCTCATCGCCAAGTATCTCCTCTTCACCTTCATCATGAACGTATTCACGATTCTTCTCGCCGTCGTCATCATCAACCGCAACTTCCGGACCCCGAGGACACACCGGATGCCGGGCTGGGTCCGCCTCGTCTTCCTCAACCTCCTGCCAAAGGTGCTGCTCATGAAGCGACCGCACCATGACTGTCGCTGGCTCACGAAGACCTACAACCGCCGCAACCAAGCGAATCCTTGCTTGAGACGCCGTGATGGAAACTGGGCGATAGACTGGGATCTCGGTGGGTCCAATGATAGGCACGGAAGAGTCCTGCCCGCCAAAGAGGCAGATTCGGACAATTCTGCAGCCTCGCCAAGGGTCTGTCTGACGGCCGAGGCAGAGAAAGCCATCGATGCCGTTCGCTTTATAGCAGCACATCTCAAGCAGGAAGACGATTATGCCGAGGTAAGTTCGAAACTCATACAGGTTAAGATATTTCTGAAACGCTGTAGAAGTTTATGTCCTTTCAACTAGCGACCAGTTTACGTCAAACCTACACGCAGGCAATTTATTCGCCAAGCAGTTACGCTTTACTAGAGTTAATAACTGACCAACTGTCTCCACAATGTGTTGACACAAAAGAAATCTGAGGCAAACTCGAATGACTTGAGCAAGACTTTATGAAATCTAAAATGAATGAAAATTTTATTTTTCTACTTATAGCTTTTCTACTTTTCGACTTTTTCTACTTCTACCTTTTAGCCTAAGTGTTACTTTCTCTTAAAATTTTTTCGTTTGTGTAAGGGCCATACAATTTTGTAATTATTTTCGTCAACTTTAACCCATAATGACATTTAGCGAAGAAAACGGAATGCAAAACGTTACTTATAAGCATATATTTCCAACCACGATTAAGGGATCAGTTATGGCCTTATAACTTCTGCAGAAGACTAACATAACCGGATCTTTTAAGTCAACTTTTCTGTAATTTATCGTGAGAACTCACAGGCTAGTTGAACGGGAAAGAACGGACAAAATAGATACCTAATATTCAGACAATTGAAACCTTGCACTAGTATTTATCATGATGCTATATATTTCTGACGTACAGGTCTTAGACGACTGGAGATACGTAGCCATGGTAATAGATCGAATGCAGCTGTACCTCTTTCTTCTGGTGACGATTGCTGGCACCGTTTCCATCCTGATGAGTGCCCCGCACATCTTCGAATTTATCGATCAGGACGAACTGAAGAGAAGGATTGTCGGCAGTTACGATGGAACAACGGTCTCTTAAGACTAACGAACAGAATAGCATTGAAATATCCCAGCAACGCACAGCAGGCCTACATGTAAGCCTTGCGACTTCAAAGCAAACAGCCAGGACAGTCAAAACAACAGAACAACAGCCAACTTCAAATTCAAATTGTCAAGACTTAGGGCCTAAGCATGGGCGTCTGGAAGGGAGCAAGGGAGCATTTGCCCCCCTCCATGGATTTAGATTATTATGATTATTACAACAGTCCCAACACGATTTTCAATGCGAAAAAAACACTGAATTATTGAGGTATAGTCCTTGACCATTATTTGTTTTTAAATTGTCACGTATTCTATGCAAAAATGTCAATTCCTCCCCCCCCCGCAAAAAACAGTATTGGCCCCCAAAAAATTTTGCCCATCCCCCTACAAAAATTCCTGTGGACGTCCATGGGCCTAACCAATAACGCACAATAGGCCTACCATATAATCTACATGTAGGCCTACACTTGTCGAAAAAGTATGAACTACAACATTTAGGCCTACTTCTTCAGGAATGCAAGCCTCCCTCCCCTCCTCTTCCCCTCCTCCCCCCGTTAATGAGAGCACATACACTCGTGTATTATGGGGGTACGAGGGTACTCGCACACCCCATTTTTTGGACTGGAGGGTACCGTACCCGAATTGTTTTTGCACATTATTATTTTATCTGAGGAGGCCCTCAAGATTCAAAACAATTATCGAGCATTATCATCAGTGTGATCACCATTACTCTCATTGTTTTTATTATTATTGTCGATATTATTATCATCATCATCATCGTCGTCGTCGTCGTCATCATCATCATCATCATCATCATCAAGCCTATAAGTATTATTATGCTTGTAATATAAACGATGCCGTTAGAATTATTTAACAGTCGCGAAGCTAAAACAATAAGAAATTTGGTACTCCAAACTTTCTAGACCAAAGTTACATCCCTGGAATAAAGGCCTATTGTTACGTCATTTCATTTGAAACACGTCTAGTGTATAAGTTTTAATTTTAAAACCAAAGCCCTATTATTACGTCACTTCAATTATGACATTATTTAGTAATTTTAGATGTATAAAATAAAGGCCTTTGTTACGTCACTTCAGTACCGGTAATGAAAAAGTCTACTTCCATTAAGTTTAAGTTTAGAAAATAAAGGCTTAGGCTATTGTTACGTCATTCCAATTGTTAAAACGTGTACATTTTTAATATCAGATTTAGAGAACAAAGGCCTTGGTTACGTTACTTAAATTATGAAGTCTATTGTTATTAAGTTTAAAGTTACAGAATAAAACACTAGCAATTGTTACGTACGTCATTTCGATTAGGGCCTATGGAAGACGTCTATAATTAGTAATTTTAGATTTAGAGAATAAAGGCCTTTGCTACGTCACTTCGATTATGAAAGTCTACAACTGTTATTAAGTTTAAATTTAGAGAATAACGACTATATTGTCACGTCATTTCAATTGTGAAACACGTCTATTGTTTGTAACTTTAGATTTAGAAAATATAGGCCTTTCTTACGTCTCTTCAATTATGAAAGTCTATTGTTATTAATTTAAATTTAGAGAATAAAGGCCCCTTGTTATGTCACTTCAATTATGAAACCCGTCGATTGTCAGTAATTTTAAATTATTTTTATTATAATTATTATTATAATTATAATTATAATTATTATTATTATTATTATTATTATTATTATTATTATTATTATTATTATTATTATTATTATTATTACAACATGTCAGACCATCATAGGTCCATATCATATCATTTCATATCTTATTAGGAAATGAAAACGGAAAGGATGGAGATATGGATATTATTATTATCATCATCATCATCATCATCATCATCATCATCATCATCATCATCATCATCATCATCATCATCATCAATATTCGGCATTTAGCATAAATGGCGCCAAATCTAGAATCAATGTGCGCCATTATAATTATTTAACAGCCTTAACGATGCGAAATTTGGTCCCCCCCCCACTTTCTAGACCAAAGTTACGCCTCTGCATACACTTACAGATCTCCCCATTTCTTGGATGGAGCATATGCTCCAAGGTTTCCATGGTGTAGACGCTCCTGCTCACAGTTGGCACATGCCTTTACAGTATCAATAGACGAGGTGTTGTCCAGTGTAAAGGCGAGGGCAGTTTCAGTGAAGTTGTCTTCACACTAAGGTGATTGGTAAGGACTGAAGTTATGAGATGAAGTAACATGTTCCTTAATCCCTCCTTAATCCCTGCAAGGATTATCATTATTAAGTAGATTTAGAATATTCATCCATTGAGAAGCAACTTCCTTGCAAATTGACTCTTCTGAATCTTCTTAACTCTCGGTTATGCACAATGCTGGCACAAGACTCGGCACATACGCCATATTAATACAATACAATACAATACAATACAACTTATATTTATAACGCGCCTTAATAAAACCGACTCTTACTTAAAGGACGCGTTACAATGTAGTAGTTAATTATAGTACTTAGAGAATAAATGAGTTTTGAGTTTAGTTTTAAAAGTATTTATACAAGTGGATCTTCGAACTGATTCTGACAGAGAGTTCCATTCAGCAGGACCAGCCACTTCAAACATCCTATTTCCAAATTGAAGATTTGATCTTTTGACTATAAAGTCTCCTTTTGACGCTCAACGCAAACCTCGCCTTGGTTCCAGGGCAGCACATGGTGTAACTAGAGATGACAAGTAAGGTGGAGCTGAACCTGACATAATCTTGAACATCAGGAGACAGATTTTGAAGGATACACGAGCCTGGATAGGTAACCAATGAAGGTGTCGTAGAGAATGAGTGATGTGGTCTCTAGGGCCAAGGTTTTTAACTAGACGAGCTGCGGTGTTGATAACAGAGGTAAGCGGTGCAAGGGTAGTTTTTGATAGCCCAGAAAGCACTGAATTACAATAGTCGATCCTGGACATGACAAGTGGATGAAAAAAGCAGGCTTTAGTAATAGAACCAATATGATAAGACATGGAAAGTTTGCTATCAAGAAGGACTCCAAGATCACGAACTACATTTGAAGGGTGGATAGAGCAAGTTTCATCAGAATTAGAATTTCAATTCCTACAATCAATACCAGTTCTGTCTTATCCGATAAACTCGATATCTGTATTTCTGAGCTACACATAGATATAGATATAAACCTCTACATAGAGAAAGAGAGAGAGACAGGGAGGGAGGGAGAGGATTATAATATTTTGTTAGGGAATATACGTCTACTAATTAAATTCCCAGTATTTCTACCATAATGCATCAAAATCAAGTACCGTACTAAAGTGCAGGATAAAAAGGGAAAACTGAAGTAACTATATTCGTGTAAATGAAAGAATTTCCATACCCTTTAGCAAGAAAAACCAAACCTTCACTCATGCAACAACCTCTACATTTGTGCTTAGATCACAAGGTCAGTTAAGTCAGTTAACAATACAAGGTGTACAGTTGTCAAACACTCCCTAGAACTGATTTCCAATACTACTAAAACAAGTAATAAACCACGACTTGTTTGATGGAATTTTGCTCTGAGAATTTAAATATGTGTATGCTATTTCTTGAAAATTTCAAGAACATCGAAGAGCACAAACAACACGTCAGACAGTATGTACATCAGGGTTTACAATCGAAGAAATATTGTTAAGAAATTCAGTTTCTGATATTTGTTGGAGCTTGAGGTGAACATCAGTAGAAGAAGACGGCAAAACAGGCAACAACACAAAATAACGTATCCTACAACATACAAAGAGAACTAGTCTACCATCTGAGTAACACAAGCCAAATAAATATATATTAATATATATGAATATTAATAATATAAATTAATATTAATATTGTTACTAATATTAATATATTAATATAAATAATAATATTAATCAATATATCCCTTTGGGTTTATTATTAACTATAATATACCTGGACTGTTCAATGCCCTCTAACAATCCACTTTATAAAGGTCAGATTACAATTACAATAGCTGTGATGATGATGATGATGATGATGATGATGATGATGATGATGATGATGACGACGACGACGACGACGACGACGACGACGACGACGACGACGACGACGACGACGACGACGACGACGACGACGACGACGACGACGACGACGACGATGATGATGATGATGATGATGATGAATGTCTCAATGAAAACTGTGTGTAAGCACAACAGTAACATGATGCTGATAGATGAATGATAGATGTACTATAATAATATTATAACTTGAAATTTACATAGCACTGCTTCAAGAAAAAGAGTTCAGAGGTGTTCATTATATTACCAGCGGGCACAGCATCACGTGACCATAATGGAATTATTTAGGTAATGGTAAAAGAACGATAATGTCACTTACGTTCATGTATATGTCTTGTGCGTAGTTGTCAGTGTCCGAATCCCAGAAACATCGGCAACCCATTCTAAGAACAAAGAAATTCTAGCAGAGTGTAACCAGTTCAAATAATCATGATCAGATACCAGCCCATTTAACATCCTTATGCTCACTAACTGTTTGGACCCATTTAAAAACATCCGATTAAAGAAATAACACACAATTACATTTGCAAATACATGTATGCCCTTTTATGTGTGCTACTTGTGTAAGTAAATTAAGTAATTAAATGAAGTAATTAAATAAATGAATTAAAAAGTAATGAAAAAAATAATTAAATTAACGAGGTAAATGGTTACATTTATTCATAAAAGCTCAACAGATGTTTGTCATCATATTACATCATATTGTCATCATATGGTGTCAGAGGCATCTACATCATAGAAACCTTGGAGCAAATGCTCCATCCAAGAAATAGGGGGTGGGGAGATCTGCCAGTGTGTGTCCCACCATTTTAGGGGGGAAGGAATGGGGAGGTGGGAAGAAGAGGGGGAAAAGGACGTTGCTCCAATGACTTAGGGGTGATAGACACCCCTGTATGGTGTAGTGGATTGTATTGGCCGTTCGTGTAGGTATCGTATTGGCCGTTCATCCTTTGTCCAGAATTCAATTGCCTGTGCAATTTAAAATTTTCTATCAAACCAGTCCACTGATACAGTAGGCTGTCTTGGTTGTTCATTTACTCTTACCAAGCACATACTGTTAAGTTCTTAACCTAAACAAGCCTTCACCCTCTGCCAAAGAAGGTATACCCTGCATATATGCATGTACATACATTTCAGTAGTAGGGGTCAGCCGGGTAGACATTTTCTACCAAGTACCCAATCCGAGTATTTGGATGTACTATTTGCCGGATCCGGCTACGAACCGAGTACCATTTGTTCCATATGCGAAGCTTCACATTTTCATGCAATGAAAATTTATCGAAATAAATTTCTGTACTTGTAATAACTGACTGATATGTTTTGAATTTTAGAAATAAATAATCAATGAAATGGACTTGACTTCCGTTGTGGACTTCCGATGTTGGTGTTTTTTGTACTTATCTTCTTCAAAATGAATATGCTAGACGAAGCTCAAAGCTGATTTATGAGCCTACAAATTCCGGCATGTGAGGCAGACAAGCAAATATTTGTGTGTACAGTATTTGCCGAGGCGAATACTTCCGAATAGTGCCAAAAAACGGGATATTCGGCCGAGGCAAATGTCCGAGGCGATTTCCGGTTGACCCCTATTCAGTAGTACTTGTACCGGACCACTCAAAAGCGCCGTGAATATGGCTGTACAAGTGAGCTAAATAGGTATATCTCAGATGTATAAAAATGTAACTGAATCCAAGTCTGCTGAAAACATTATGCCTATCTGGTTGTAGACTGTGCCAAAGGGATGGAACAACACATGGTTTGCTTGTGTTCATATATGGAGTAAAGAACCAGAAGATCTCCAACAAGCAATGGATGCCCTAACTGGCTTGCATGATGCGCAGCATTGTAGGCTAAGGTGAAACTGGCCAACAAGGCCTGCCCAAGGAGTCTTCTGAACTTCACCATAACGTACCATTAACTTACCATTAACGTGGATAAAATCAAATCATCATACATCGTTAAATAAACTTACTTGACACCTTCGCCTCTTTGCTCACCAATTACGACTTGGACAGTGAATTTGTATCTGTCATATCCCATTTCTAAAACACAAAAACAAGACTCAGGAAACGCATTCTAATGAGGCTACCTGAAATATAATCATTTTCTGAATTAAGGTTGAATTAAAACAAGGTCTGTTGGATGGATCCAGAGTTTAACAACATCTTATGGCAGCAAAGGCCACTGACAGAAATTATTTTGGCATATTACAGCTCTTGTTGTAGCAGATATCACATTATAACAAGGCATCGATTTAGGAGCTTTTTTGGTGTACATGCCTCTCTGCAGTTTAAACTACTTACCACAAACACTGCAGTAGACATGCAACGCATCAGCGTAGTCTAGAATACTACAAATCATTTTGTTGCGGTTCTTCAGTTTGATCACACAGACTTTCTCTCCTAACTTCAAACCTATGCCTTAATTAAAACTCTGTAATTTAGTGAAGAATGTCTACATTTTCTTTCACTTCATTACCTTCATGCTTCTCAGTACACATATCATTCCATTTCATTTCTAAGGTAATTGTAAATTGCCATAATCTCTGGAACATTTACTAACCTTTAACCCTGTTCTTAACAAGGGTTGAGATATCTCTGCACCAATCCGTGCATTCTTCACCCTTGTACTCCTTCCCATGAAGATATTCTGCCACAATGTTATGCATGGCCTCCTTCACGTGGACAGGCCGAAACCTGTCAAGAACAACCAGTTTAATTATAACCAGCCTTTTACTAATAGCAGCTGGATTGGGAACTTGCTATTACTACTGTCTTTAACAGCCACATAATGAGGTTGCACAACCAAGAGGTTCTTTTCTAAATCGGAAGTAACTTTGGGACCTCGCACCATGTTAAACTGAATTCAAGTTATAATACTGTGCATGATAAGAAGGCAATGATGCACTAAGAATATATACAAACTATTAAGAAAGCAACTCAAATATCCATAAACAACATACAGGATACAGTGTTTGCAATGGAGTTTAATCAGGTCTGCCAATCTTATCACCTTCATTTAGTTGAAAATCATTCAAATTCTTCCAAGATCAGATCAAATTCACAGGTTCAATTCAATTCAATTCAGTTTATTGATCCACACAGGTAAAACAAGACAACATACAAGAAACAAAATTAAATAGCCACTATGATGATGGAAATTCTAGTACGTTAAGAAATGAATGGGTATACGTCATACCGTGGGTGGGTCAGGTTATGTCCCATATCTCAAATTAATCTGTCTAGAAATTAGGGCATAGCCGGGTGCCGTTTTTCAACCGGGTACCGGGTCCGGGTAGTTTGAATAAAAACCTGCCGGGTCCGGGTACCGGGTCCGGGTATTAAAACTAAAAGTAATCTCTAATCCGAACACAATGTCGTGAAAAAATAACTCCATTATACCCTCTACGAATCAATTTCAGAACATTTTAATAAACAAGGAAAACATCTGCAATGGTCGAAAAGGGTGGGAGAGAGGGACTAGCTGACGTTCTCAACATCAAAGGAAATTGTCGGGGCATAGACGAAAGGAGGAGGGGAGAGGGACTTGATGAAGTTCTCAACATCAAAGGAAATTGTCGGTGTCTAGGCGAAAGGAGGAGGGAGAGGGACTTGATGAAGTTCTCAACATCAAAGGAAATTGTCGGTGTCTAGGCGAAAGGAGGAGGGAGAGGGACTTGATGAAGTTCTCAACATCAAAGGAAATTGTCGGGCATAGGCGAAAGGAGGAGGGGAGAGGGACTTGCTGGGTCTCAATAATCAAAAGAAAACGCCGGCAGATCATGAACAGCCCAAGGCTGTCGCCAAGGCAACTTACTGTTCCTGATGTCATTACATTATGTTACTGTTAGTTGACATTTACCCACCCGGACCCGGATGACCTTTCAGCTCCGGGTCCGGGTGTCTTCCGGGTGTTGAATACCCGGAATTTCCGGGTATCCGGGTCAGTACCCGGCTATGCCCTACTAGAAATACACTGTATCCTGAGTCTTGCTTCAATGCGATGGAGTTGGAATCATACTAAGCTAACTAGCACTCTTAGCCAATTTAACTATCGATAGAATAGTTTACAGACTTGTAGCTGGAAAGAACTACAGGCACACGAGGAAAAGGCAATGAAGAAATATTGCTACAGGTCTACATGTTCAATTTGTACAGGCCAATTTGTCACACAAAAACTTAACAGAACTGCTAATTTTTTCAAAGTACAAAGTACAATACACCACAATAGGGATAGGTTTTGGGCTTGAACTTCTCACTTTCCATGTGATGCTGAAATTTATTTTAAGAAACACGACGCATTTGTTTTAACAGTGATTATATATCCAACAAACTACGCATACCTCCTAACCTATTGCTTATATTTTTAAAAACGTAACAAATTTTACTATTCGAAAGTTACTTAACCTACACCAAAAAATGCTCTAAAAAATCACATTTCCAACAAGGCCTGATAAACATAAACATTTAATGACTTCTACTTAGGCAGCTTTCAATGAAGAACAACTTGAACAAGTCACCGTATAGCTCTGGAGGATTTAGAGAATTTGCAGGTTAAAAAACTTCAGTAGGTTCCAAATGAATTACTTTTATAGACTAACAAAAATCGTGTCAGAAAAAGGACATCCAGGCTACTGTACGCACTTATTACTGAAGTTCGGACGAATGATGTATGTGTTGCTGTTCACTTCTTTAACCGCCTCCGCAGTTTCAGTCGCCATTTAATATGTGTATTTTACAAAAATTTATCTCAAACGACAAAAAGAAACAAATTTCTATTTCTAAAATAAACCGCCTCTAAACGTTATGCCTGCAGATGTAAACAAAGTTGGTTTCATGGCGACGGAACCACTAGAGACGGCTGGTTCCATGCTAGTCAACTGAGCGAATAAGTATGTAAAATATGTACCTATATCGACCGTCTGACAACGTATCGTATCTAAAAATTTATAAAACGACTCTCGCAGAATAACTATTAAGAGGCGCTCTCAGTGCAGGAGCCCCGATGAAACAGAAATGCCTTTAGGGAACGCGAGACCGATCATTAGTTTGGCTCTGAGCAGAGGGGAAAGGTCGATCACCGCCGGCCATGGGGGCGCGCGAACCGTACGGTCGCACGGGGCCCGCAACTTAAGAGGGCCCGATAAGTCACAGAAATTTAACGTGAACAAGACATCCTAATATTAATATTATGACTTCGATTAAATCTTCTCTTTGTCAATAAAATAAGTCAACTTCCTCTATTCCCCAGAATTCTCGTGTATAGTTAAATACTACTTGTTTAACTTGTTAACAATCAACTAAAATAAAATGATTACAATTGAAAAACAATTTGACCTGTATCATTGGGGCCGTACAGTATAGGCCTACTCTGCACGGGGCCTGAAATATCCTAAGGCCGGCACTGGGTCGATCCAGATGGTGGGACCCAAAAAAGCAAGCACCCGATGCTGGGCCAAAGCAGTTTTAGTCCTGGGAACAAACAGATCAAGCCGATTCGCAGAGTGCAACGAGCGAGAAGAAGATGCAGTGACTAGTAAATCCACAAAATAAACAAAATGAATTGATAGAAGGAATCCTGTGGCAAAGATTCATATCATCATGATCATGATCATGATCATGATCGTTATGACGTCTGTAAATTGGCGACGTTATGTGCGAATAAATGAATGACATGATTGACAACCATTCTTTATCGTCATTTGTATAGGGCCTAATGGAACCCACTTTTCTTCTGTTCCATCCAAGCCTTCTAATGTCTTTGTTAACATTATCTATCGATTCTTGTATTCGTGCCTACTCAATTTTTGAAGTTTAGGCCTATTCAAAGTTTGGCCAATTATAACAGAACAGTTACCGTTGCAAACAATAATTTGCTATAAGCAGTAACACAAAAGTAAAAAGAAGAAAATACTGCTGTCATTATGATAGTCTATTACCTAAAATAGGCAAAACTCAATCCGATAAAAAATGAATATTTTTTTATTAAGTGAAAAAAAGAGTAAGGTCCGACTGTTTTGGTCGGGCTGCCGAACACTGCCTATTCACGGACGCGATCCGACTACTGCCCGACACGGAGACTTTTGCCTGCTGCGTTTCCGCCCTCGGCCGGTTCGTCCCTCCTTAGACAACCTGGTGACCCCGAGCTCCCCCAGGGCCACCATATTGATGCCAGGCTTAATGCGGACACCCGATCAACACAGAACATTGACCGGCAGGACCCCCGACCTCAAACCGTCCACTTAACCCGGCCTCCAAGTAGCTGGATTGATGTGACACTAGGTTCTTGTTTGCTAATATTGTTATCAATGCTAGTGCAAGCACAATGAGCACTCCATTGCTGTGTCACTCAGTTTGTTAAAATTGTTTGTTAATGTTAGTGCAGGCACAATGCTCTGCTGGCACTCCTTTGATGTGACACTCAGTTCTTGTTTGTTAATATAGTTGGTTAAGGTTAGTGCAGGCACAATACTCTGCTGGCACTCTATTGATGTGACACTCAGTTTTTGTTTGTTAATATTGTTTGTTAATGTTAGTGCAGGCACAATGCTCTGCTGGCACTCCATTGATGGGACACTCAGTTCTTGTTTGTTAATATTGTTTGTTAATGTTAGTACAAAACTATGTTCTGCTCGCACCCTATTGTTGTGTTTCTCAGTTTTGCTTTATTGATGTATGGTTTCAGTTAATCTAGTCTAGTTTATGGTAGATTTTGACGAACTGTTTTGTTGGTATTCTTTTCTTCTCTTACTATAGAACTGATTATGTTCTTAGGACATCCAATGGTGACTTTGGGGTTCCTTCAGGGCCAACAAGCTCTCTGATCAGGGATTTCTCCCCCTAGTTTATTCTTGTGTTTTTTGCTTACTTTTCTTCAACACTTTTCTCCCCTTTTATCTCTTACTTACTTAATACTGCCCAAGTTAAGTTAATGTTGTTTAATTTCCATGGAGCGGCGGCAGCGCGCCAATTGGCGCCAGAAGACCATGGAGGCAGTTAGACGGAGCCCGTGTCCCGGCGGATGCTGCCGATCAGCGGCCTCACCCACAGGTCTAGGTGGATGCTCTGGGTGTGGGGGGATTCATATCCAGCCCGGCATTCCAGGGCTTACTATAGGACCAGAGGAGATATCACGTAAGAATACTCCTAAGAGCCCATCATGTTTAGAAATGGAATTAGCTGAGGAGGCAGCGGTTAGAAGAAGACCTGGTAACAAAAGTCCTGACGGGTCGAATATTTTAGTTGAGTTTGAGGTATTTCCAGAGGAAGAGGAAACTAAGTCAGAACCAGACAACGTTAACGCTGATCCCGATCAAAACTTCTATAGGAACCCCACCTGGTCTAGTGACTATATAGCTCCAGAAGCATTTATTAAATACAGCCAATCACGTTCGAAGCCTCCAAGCTGAACAGTCCCTAACAGTAATGCACATTAATTGTCGTAGTATGGCGTACAAACTGGGAGCGATCAGCGAGCTGGCAAATACATTTCACGCTTCGATCATAGCTTTAACTGAGACTTGGCTAGACTCTAATCTGGAGAACACCATTCGGGTTAAGGGGTTCAACTTTGTGGGCAATTCTAGACCGGGTGGAGGGGGTGGTGGTGTGGGATTGCTTATAAAGGATGATCTAAAATTTCAATTGTTCACTCCAAAGGGTGGCACTGTAGATCACAGATCCTATGAGAGTCTTTTTATCCGCGTTGCCCTAAAAACAACTTCACCAATACTGGGTGTAGCCTAATTTACAGGCCACCAGGACTACAGCTAAAAGAGTTTAACGACGATTTTGATGAATTAATAGCGAGACTAAAAAAGAACTCAAAAGAGGTATTGTTAATGGGAGATTTTAATATTGATCTTCTGAAAATAAATGAGCACAACGACTCGAATGCTTTTTATAACGGTCTTACAGCACACCATTTCCTTCCCACTATCACTAGGCCCACTAGGATTACTCCAACTAGCCGGACTTTAATTGACAACATATTCTGTAATGCTTGGTCTAAGTTAATTGAGGCTTTTGTCATCATTTCGGACATTTCTGACCACCTCCCAATCTATGCCCGATTTTCTTTGGAAACCACTCCTAATAATCCCCATCGTTATAAGGAATTCCGAAAAGTCAACGAGGTAAATCTAAAAAAATTCCAGAAAACCCTCGAAGAGGAGAACTGGGACCCTATTATGAGGGCTTGCGAACTGGGGAGCGCTAATGAGGCATACGAACTTTTCTCCGACAAATACACCCAAGCTTATAACTCAGCATTCCCACTCGTTAAAGAAGCTGGATCTTCGAAGGAGAAATTTAAACAGCCATGGATGTCACTAGGAATTTTAAAATCCTGCAAGAAGAAAAATTTATTATATGTAAGATATCTTAAAACTCCAACCTTGCAGAATAAAACAAAATTTATTGAGTATAGGAAAACAGATTTAAATCTGTTAGAATTAATGCGGAGCGAAACTATTATACCACTGAATTCTACAAGCATCACAATGATTTAAAAGCCACTTGGAGGCTGATCCGGGAAGCCATGCAAATTGAAGATAAAAGAGACAGACAGATTTCTCTTAAAATAAACGGAGTCTTAGTGGAAGACCCAGAGACAGTAGCAAATAAATTCAATAATTATTTTGCGGGTATAGCTAGTGAATTATCAAAGAAAATTATTGATTCTCCAGACTCATTTGAAAAATTTCTTCCACCTTCCAAAACATCTTCCATGGGCCTACTCCCGACCTCCGTAGACGAGCTTCTGAAAATCAGTAGTCTTCTAAAAAAAACACACACCACAGGTTTAGATGAAATCGACCCCTATATTGCCACTCCTAATTTAAAACTCATAGTTGTACCTTTAATGGCGATCATCAATTGTTCCCTCCTTAATGGAATAGTCCCTCTTAAGATCAAAATGGCTAAAGTTGTTCCAATCTATAAAAAAGGTGATACTGACAACCCTGCCAATTTTAGGCCTATCTCAATACTTCCCTATTTCGCTAAGTACTTCGAAAAAATAGTATACGATAGATTAAGTAATTATCTAACTACCTTTAATTTAATACACCAAGCGCAATATGGCTTCCGATCTGGGCATTCCACCTATATGGCCCTAATAGAGATGGAAGACCGAATCACTAAAGCAATTGATGCAAACGAATATTCTGTGGGGGTCTTCGTCGATTTAGCGAAGGCCTTCGACACGGTCAACCATCCTATCTTGTTAAAAAAATTAGATAACTTTGGCATTAGGGGCCCAATGTTAAAATGGTTCCACAGCTACTTTCAGGACCGCACTCAAAAAGTATTATGCAATGGCGTGCTGTCTGACAGTCGATCTATTTTATTTGGTGTACCCCAGGGATCAAATCTCGGCCCTTTACTTTTTCTCTTGTACATAAATGATCTAGCCACAATATCTAAAACCCTCCACTTCATTTTATTTGCGGATGACACAAATATTTTTTTTGCACACCCTTCTTGGCAAACTCTAATGGAAATAGTGAATTCAGAATTGAAACTCATCAATCACTGGTTCTCAGCAAATAAACTCACCCTTAATGTTGACAAATCTAATTTCATTATTTTTAAATCCCACAGAAAAATTGTGCCCATAGATATTACCCTTGAAATCGCAGAAACCCCCTTGGACCAAGTGGAGTCTACCAAATTCCTGGGGGTGGTTGTGGATAAACATCTCTCCTGGAGAGACCATATTAACTTTGTCGCACAAAAAATAGCGAAAAACATAGGTATAATCAATAGGATTGCCCACCTACTTCCTGAAGTGATTAGGCTAAATTTATATTATTCTTTAATTTTACCGTATCTAAATTATTGCAATATTATTTGGGCCTCCACGTACGAATCTAGATTGAATAAATTAATAATTCTTCAAAAAAAGGCAGTTCGGATGGTGGCAGGAGTGCCTTTTGGGACCCATACTGCCCCAATCTTCAGCAGACTTAGACTATTAAATATAAGTCAACTTAGGCTAACACAAATTGGTAAATTTTTCTATCGGTTTGAACACAATAACCTTCCCTCCTCATTCTGTGACTATTTTATCCCAGGATCTCGGATCCACACCCATCACACTAGGAACGCCGCTGCCCTCAGACCAGTCAAGGCTCGTACCAACTCACGACTATTTAGTTTAAAGGCGTATGGGCCCAAAGTATGGGAAACTATAGGCCTACCTCCCGATATCCGTCACTCTCCAAATATAAACTTATTCAAATCTCGTCTGAAATCATTTATCTTGAATGGTTGTTAACGGACCTTGGAACGACCACAGGGTTTGGCCAATGCTGCTCGGTGGGCGCGCCGCGCCGGGTTACGTGCTGCTCTTCTCCCCATTCATTCATTTTTTCTCCTACTTATTCTTTTCTTATAGGACTGATAGTCCTATTTTCTGTTTCTTTGTTTCTTTTGTTGACGTTTAGTTAAGTATATATAAATGATTAGTTAAGTTTAACAATGATTTATTTTGCTTTCTCTCATGTTTCCACACCAGACCTCAACTATCTACTCCCTCTGGCTTACCATGACTTGACAGTCACTTAAGTTATGTACAACACTAGTAGGTGTCCCTGCTTAGCGGGAGTTACCTCCCTTTAGGGCCACCTTTTGCTCTATCTGAGACAGAACCACAATCCGACTACTTATAGTTTGTTACATAACATGTTTTTGTTTTGTTTTGTTTTGATGGAAGCAATAAAATGATTTGATTTGATTTGATTTGGATTACAGGAGTACGCCACGACTCCCAGCCGATATGGACTGACTTCAACGCATACATAAGCAATGCTTCAATTGCCTACAACTGCACTCGCTAGATGGCAGTCATATGACTGCGTGGCCGAGACCACACAATGCGCTGACAATCGAGTCTTTCATTCGCTAGATGGCAGTCTTGTTGTCAAGACCATAAACCTCAAGACCAAGACCTTGAACCTCAAGACCAAGACCAAGACCAAGACTTTGAATCTCAAGACCAAGACCAAGACCTTGAACCTCAAGACCAAGACCAAGACCAAGACCAAGACTTTGAACCTCAAGACCAAGACCAAGACTTTGAAACTCAAGACTAAAACCGAGAACAATACCCAAAAATCACAACCATATCCAGATTTCTATTCCTTACTAAAAAAAATTGTCAAGTCAGACAACTCGCTATTTTAATTAAAACACGAATCTTTCATTTTATTCAAACAAAATAACTCCAAATGCAGACTGCAGAGAATTCCGAATTCGTATTTACAAAAGTCCTTCATGCGAAATCTTATTCCATATGCCTGTTGCATTTTATAAAAACCAATTCGCTCAGAATTTTCTGATCAAGACGTGGCCTATGGGGCCTCATCAAAATTCTGCCATGTGAAAAATACTTTCTACAGTGCTGAATTCACTGGCACACAGAGCAGCTTTTCAAGTACCATATGTAAATGTACAAATTGTAAGTCTGTTTGAAATCTTTCCATGGTAAATAACCGGAAGTCAAAATAAATGTCAAAAGCAACAGTAAAGCCTCACTCACACCGTGTAAATACTAAAGCACTTGCACCGTGTAAATACTAAAGTCTTGGTCTTGCAAAACCAAGACCAAGACTTTGAACCTCAAGACCAAGACCAAGACCAAGACCTTGAACCTCAAGACCAAGACCAAGACTTTTGGTCTCAAGACCAAGACCAAGACTTTTAAAAACGAACTCAAGTGCACTCGAGACCAAGACCTTGGTCTCGAAGACAACAAGACTGCTAGATGGCAGTTATGAGTAAAAATATTTATGCCTAGTCTTATATTTTGTTAAGGTACACATGAACATATGTCTACTAATTAAATTCCCAGCATTTGTACAATAATGCATCAAATCAAGTTCTAAACTGTTCAACTTTGCTAATTTAAAAAATTACAACTGAGGCAAGTAAATGCCTCAACAGTGTTTTACTTTTTTAAAGTTAATTGCCAGTTACTACAGTTTTCCCTTTTTATCCTGCACTTTTGTACTTGCTTATTCTTTTTCTTTCGTATTTACTCAATCTCATCACCTTTGTTTTCTATCTATCTATCTATCTATCTATCTATCTATCTATCTATCTATCTATCTATCTATCTATCCATCTATCTGTCTTATCCAGCACATCCAATATTCTCTGCAGCCCTGCTACCTGCTACCATTGCCTGGTCTTCTAAAAATCTTATGGCCTTCATTAGAATCCCTCCAACCTTGCTCTGTCATTCACATTTTCGAGCACTTCCGTGACCAACATCTGTATGTAGATGTTGATCAGCGGGGTGATAGTGCCTTGTCTAACTCCTCTGTGAATTTACTCCACTTACCACTGACTGGTCCAAGTACAAGTTTCTTATTAATCATCTATCTCTCCAGTTCACTCCAATCTTTTTGAGTATTACCATGAGTTTGCACCTGTCAAAGGCCTTTTCATAATCTACAAAGCAGATATAAAAGATTTCACATGCTGTAATCGTCTCTCCACTAGTGTTCTTAGGACACCAACTGCAGCTATGGTCTCCTGAATTCAAACTGATCTTCTCCTATCGGTTGTATGGCCTCTGCTTTGCCTTCCATCCTTCAAGTTAATATTTTCAGCACAATCTTTGGTGCACACGATATAATGCCCTGTGGTCAAAGCATTCGCTTTCCTTTGTATAGGTATCACCACTATTTGTGTGAAATCCTTTGGCCACTCTCCAGTATTTTGTAACCCCCATAGAGTTACAGAAAGAATATTGCTGCTACAAATCTAACTATCAAGATTTTAATGTAATCAAGAGATTAACCTAGTGCTCCTATCCAAGAAACTAACGATACATGCCTCTAATCATGTATTTCTGACCACTGTGTAAGTCTGCACTGATAACATTATTTCTGATGCTTGAGGAAAGTTTATGCATTATTAGCATAGAAATTAGTATGAAATCAAGCCACAAGATTTGTTGCACAAGTGATGTATGGCCGGCGCTTGCCAAAGTAACAGTGAAAAATGGATAAAACAGCACTCCAAAAGGAGCAGTCCTTTAAGCCAACCTTGCGAGGCAGCCATTGTGTGATTTCAAAGTGAGATTATGTGGCCTGTCCGCTGCCACGCCGTCTGGACAGTGTACAGTTGATGTACTCATTTTATAGCTCAGTTCACTAAACCTTATTATTATGCATTTATTAATTGCCACTATCCAATGGACAAGTATTAATCAATGGTGCTGAGCTGTTGCGAATGAAGGACTTGCTTAAGTTCCCTACACAGTAACCGTCTCAGAGGCTCGAACCCACACTCTCCGCATTAGAAGGTGAGCGCACTAACCAATCGGCCACCGTCTTCCAAGGTCATCTGATTAACTGCCATATTTTCCTTTCATATCATCTGTTTTATGATGAGCAACTGCACGATATTGCATTACATTACACCATTCTTTATAACATGTAAAAGATATTGCACAACCAGTAAAGTAAATACAATAGAAACATGTTACCATAAGTTATTGTAACAGCAGTCAAAATAGAAACCTTTGAAAGTTCTTCTATAAATGAGGTAAATTATTTTCTGACTTCTATATCAACTTGAACAATACTTCGATTTCCTTGCTGACCAGTAGTTTTATATCACTGATATGACTCAGGTGCTGACTTGTTTCAGAGATTCAGAGTGTGTTTATTTCCAAATACTGCCTTTATGTCATAACATAAGTCAAGTACTGCTATACAGTGTACAGTGTGGACTCATTAAAGTGAAGTCATGGGGACAGGCTTTATGATACAGCGTGTAAACCATGCTGTGCGTAGAGATAATCTGATACAGTCAATATTTAGCATTACACTGCAGTTCTTGTATGGTGTGTAACCAGTAGGCATGTTAACTTAATAGCCCTGGAGGACATGATGCCAATTAACGTTAAGCGTGTAAACCTGGAGCATGTAAATGAGTTCACACTGTACTTCCATATGCCCAGAAGAGACACATAACAAACATTTGACTGCTGAAAGCTAGTACAATTATTGTGAGACAGGAATACGCAGAGGAAAAGCATAACTTACATACAAAAGCAAAAGAATTAACAAGGAAAGCAACCACCTAATGCCACAGGGAAACAGTTTCAAGTTAAAAAGCAACTGCTTAAAATCATACAGCTTGAATAAAAGCTGAAAGCAACAACTTCAAACTCAAAAGGCATTAGACCAAAAGTGCACAGGAATGTCTTCTAGTTGGAACTTACCCTACGTAAGATATATGCAATGTAGAAGACCTATGGCCCAAGCTTAAAACAATAATATGTGCTGCCCAAATATATATACATAGAGTTTATGTATGGCTTAATAATTAGACAAAATTTCAGCACTGTCAGGGTTATTCTGAATTTGTTGCAGACAGTCTCAAGCAATTCTTTAAAAGCAAAAACCAGCTTCATGAGTGTTCCATGTATATAAGTATGTATTGTAATTGTAATTATATTTATGACAATTTATATCACATCATCGGTAGCAAGCTACTTCTAGGATGCTTTACGCTCACACACTTTCTACTGTCAGCACAAATGCTAATACTTGGAGTTACATAGCAAGTACAGTTTTAACTGTTTTTAAAACACAAATATTTATCTGGATTTTTATAAAGCACATTTTAGGAACCCCTCAAAAGCTCCATGAAATAACAACAGATGGAAAAGCCTAAATGGAGTCCAGAGACAAAAAATAAAGCAAGCATTATACAGAACATGACACCCATTGAACGATGATATTGGGTCAAGTCTTAAATTCAGGAAGACATTTCCAGAAGCAATATGAACAATGAATAGGCACAGTTTTCATCTTAGCTTGTAACTTTCAGCTTTCATCCTAGTTTAACTGTCAGGTAAAACAAGTCTGAAAGACCAAGTTTAGGGTTTATAAACTAAAGCAACTTCACAAAACTTACTCCACAAAGAAGTAAGAGCCAAGAGTCAGTGTCGTTTCCTACAGCAGTCCTTACAGATGGCAATGACCATGGTGGCAGACATAAAGGTTAACTTACCATACCTACTGCTTCAAGCTGCTAAGCTCGGCATCAGACGTTAGCAGAATACAACTGCGTTCAAATAAAATTTATCAATGAAAAGAATTTGTTTTATATACAAAGTGAAATGAAAACATGCTTTAAGTTTATCTGTTCAAGAGCTGAATGCATGAGGTAAGTCGAATGCTTGACTGGAAAAATAAAAAAATCTGAACACATGAAAAAGGTGAAAATTATGTTAGATACACAAAACACATGAAAAAGGTAAAAGAAACTATGTTCACAGTCACCGGAAGACACAAAACAACACTCAGATGAACCTAACACTAAAACGGATAAATAGAAAAACAACTGTGTGCACTTTCACAATAGCATGTTAACACATCAAACGGAAAAGAAATTGTGTTCCGCTAAGATAACATTGAATAGGAAAACATCTAGATCTAGCATCTAATGTGACAAACAATAAAAATAGTAATAATCTATTCGTGTTTATTGACAAGCTCACTGACAAACCGCAGTAAGTTACATTGAAACATGACGGTACAATTATCAAGATCTTATTGAACACACGTCTTGGCAGCCCGTTAGAACTTGGGCGTCCGCACATTTTACTGCTGCCTCCTAGGGAGTGGAAGGCCGAGTAGACCTAGAGGGGCTTGCGGGTATCGAACCGCGTCTTTCAAGATCTTATGTTCTTCATGCAAGAGTATTACCATACATCTATACCCCTCCCATCAGCATTTTTATAGGTTACATCATGTTAAACTCCGTTCAACACATTAAATTGACAATCCTTGGAAGATATGTTACAGCTGAACATTTAAAAGTACGTGCTGTGAATGTTAAACAATTATGAAAACCATTTGCAGAAGTCTGAGAAATCTCCTTAATGTTCTGACACCACTCAAATGCAAAAATATCAAGCATTTGTCATGACGGTATTCATTACGTCACTGTATTCAACATTTAAAGAAACACATATTGCAAGAAATTTCCAGTTCACACCATGATGTAAGACAAACGTGCACCAGAGATATAGCCAGAGATAGCTAAATGTCAAACTAATCTACACTGCTGACTGAAGAATACCAGCTGAGCAGAGCAAGGCCCTACGGCCTGAGTTTGGTGTGCCATTGGTTGTGCCTTGTGCATCAGACATAGGTGTCAAAGAAGTTATTAATTAACAATTAACAAAGAGGAGGCTTACAAATATTCAGTTCACATAGTAATACATCCATGGGTGTCAATAAGCAAACACCAAACGAACAAATGTTCTGCTGGCAGAGCTTCCCAGTTTTTTAAATGGGGTCTATGAATATTCAACGTGCAGATCAAGCAAATTCTATGGTCACTGAAGGTGTTCCACGAGCTCTTTACTAACTCAGGACTGATATCAAAGATACCTACTTTGTATCTTAGGACCAAAACATCGACTGATACCTTAACATTAACTAATTTTTGTAGCACTATTTCATGCATTCTGTAGAAGTAGTCACTTAACTGAAAATTTAATTTAGACTATCAGGACCCTCTTACACATTCTGTAAAGTGAACTTAGAAAATTTTTCTAACGATAATTGTCAAACAGTTACTGAGTAGATAATCCATGCATTGTAGAGATAAGATACCTAGACCAAATAAAGTTTGGTTACCTAAGACAACTCTCTCAGCCAGCAACTCAAACATTTCAGTACTCATGGACTTAGTGTGCAGTTGGGGACACATTTTCAAAACACTGATCAGCCTCAGTGCCAGATCCTAGGGCCAAATGTTTACCTTACTAGCCAGATAATAGACAGGTAGACACTTTGCCTTACATTTCTTCACAAAAACTCTAAAATTCACAACTACATTCATAAAATTTAGAAGATTTGCACCAACAAAATTGTTACCAATTATTCATCAGATAGTTGTATCAAGCTAATTAATTAACTAACTGTAAAAGTGTACTTGGGAAAAGTCAGTCACCAACAGGCAGTTCTTAGTGTGACTTAGTGTTTGGGACACATTTTCAAAAAACCGATCAGCCTGAGTGCTAGATCCTTGAGCCCAATTTTTACCCTATTAGCCAGCTAATAAAACTGTTGGTAGATAATTTTGCCATACATTTCTTCACAAAAACTCTAAAATTTACAACTTAAATCATAAATTTAAGAAGATTCCACCAATAAAATTGTTACCAATTATTCATCAGACATTTATATCAAGGGATGCAGGCTGGTATTCCAAGGACAGTAACTGGTACTCCTCAAAGTACCATCTGGGCTCACAACTTGTCTGAGGTTCTGTCAACACAAAAAGGTTGAAAACCACTGCTACAGAGTAACCATCTTGGAAGAGGCTCGAACCAGTACTCTCTGCATTACGAGGCAGGCGCTGTAACCAATTGGCTACCGTGCTAAATGTGTGCATCAGAGTGCCAGTGCTAATACTTGCTACCAGGATCTACACTGTGTCCGGAAATAAAGGGAACCCTTTTGTAAATAATAAAAATAATTAGTAAATGTGCTTCGATTTTCAAAATTTCAAAACTTTTCTAATCCTGACATAATTATCAACAAAAGTTGAAAGTATAAAGTTTGGGTATTGATCAATGACGTCACAATGACGTAATTTCCATCAGAATTCGAATGTTACGGACGACACCTAACAGTTTCCTTAAAAATGTCAATTATTTTTTAAATGTTGTTTATCAATAATACATTGTGGTTGAATTTTATTTTTATACTTGAATAATATTAGACTACAAGGTGTGTTTGAAATGTCCGAAATGTTTCTTTTTCCGTAAAGATTTTATAGTAATTTTGTCTTCTTGGCTGGACGCCATTTTCTAACAGTTTGTTTACATTTCTAATTTAGCGACGTCGCTATGACGTAATTTTTTTAGCGGAGGCCGTTCATAAATTACACATTTGTTGATAATTATGTCAGGATTAAAACAGTTTTGGAATTTTGAAAATCGAAGCACATTTACTAATTATTTTCATTATTTACAAAAGGGTTCCCTTTATTTCCGGACACAGTGTAGTTACCAAACTGATAATGACAAAATATCTTATATGGAAACATTATTCAGTTGTGCCATCTTTTAACTGTGGTTATTTTAAAGTTTTAGGTGCGACATGAGCCAAACTACTTAATCCTTTAACGATGAAAGGGATTAGTTTCCCATGCATTTTAGTACACGCTTGTCATTAAAGGGTTAATTAAACAACATTAACAGCATTTACTTTGATATAAACATGATTCAGCAGGCAAAGGATTGGCAGTTGGTGGAAGATCAAATTACACTTGATTCTAAAAACCACATACACCAAAATTACCTAGAATTTAAGTACTAATCTCATTAGTGCTAAGTAGCTATGATGCTATTCTCAGTATCCAAAAGTCAAAAACTCTATATGATGTTGCGGTCAAATTACTGTTAGTCCAAATCCATAGTTGAACACACATGGCAAATTACAAAGAGCTACAAAAACTAACACTAGTGCCAAAGTAGCATGATATTTTATACAGTAATATGGCACTTCTCCAAAGTGCCAAGAACTAAGCCACCATGATAGTAACTAGACTGTTCAATGGCATTGGTGCTAAACTGCCACAACACTAGAGATTACTGTACACTACGGTGTCAACTAGCGCCACAGAAAGCTGCCAGTTGGAGCTGTAGCGGTGGCTGGTAAAACCATGAACACAGTATGAAGACTGGTAGCACCATCTCATCAGCTGCTGCCTGCATCAGTGATGAAGCCACACCGAGGTAATCAGTTCTTTAGGCTCATCTGATCATCAAGTAGTCTGTCGTATGAAGCAATTCTGCAAAAGAACGAGGAACAGAAAAGGAAATTCTTTCATCGCCCTGTACATGTATTCTGATATGAAGCTACACATTTACTATCACAACAAGAAATGGAACTTTATCATCACCTAATCAGGGTTGAGGATATACAGTTGCTATAAAAAAATGGGTGAATTTACATTTTAATCTGAAATGGTCTTCCTTCCTTCCTTTGTTGCTTGCTTCCTTTCTCTTTCTGTCTTGCTTCCTTCCTTTCTCCCTTTCTTAAGTTCATAAGCTCAGTGCTGTCCATTGGAGTCGCTTTCTTTGACCATCCATGTTATCCATCCTATATATGTCATCCTCGGCACGCTGTATGTCTGCTGCACAGTTAACTGTTCCCCATCACACCTCCCCTTGCATGTCACGAGAGCCATGTGTAGAACGTAGGAATAGAAATTATTCAGCCAGTATAAGAGAAACAAATAATGGGATCAACAGAATAAGAAGGCATTACGTAGTTAAGGCAGCAGATTAAAAAGGTGTTGTTGAACTGCCTGAGCAGATGTCGTGTTTGATGATTTTACATGCCATACCTATTTTCAAATCAATCAAATCTAACCAGTCCACAAATGCAACATCAAGAGACCACATATGGAATATCCTTGGATCATATATTTATTATTAATAAGAAGCTTCTATGGCACCGGTATCTAATGCACAGGGAATCAACCACCATGCCCCCACCTAACCTAACCATGTCCAATAAATTTTAAAATACCTGGCTGATCTGAAGCTAATCACAGAGTCCAACGACAAATAAACAGTTTCACAAAACGTGGAAAACCAACGAATTCCATGAAGTTATGTATGATACAATTAGCATGATCATCAACAGTAACCACAGACTTTAAAATAATAATTTAAAATAATAAATTAATTAAAATAAAATAAATAAATATATTATTTAGTACCCAGTACAATGGTAGAAGCAGCTTACAAGTCGTCTGCTGATTCGCTGAGCTCCTTTGCCCTCTGTATCCTCCTCCGTCTTTCATAAACAAGTATGATGATAAACAGCACAATCATTTCTGCCACGATTCCCAGTAATGGATACAAGGGAGCCAGTCTGCCTGTAAGGGATGAATCACAAGCAAAACGAATAAATTTTACGGTTTCAAATATTGTTATGTAACCTTTATTTTTTTTAGAAAAGTAAACAATGGCTATTCCTAAACATCACAGAGCATTTATTTTTATATAACTTAAAACAACATGATTTCACTTTGTAAACGCTCTCAATAAATATTAAACAACTATTATTATACTTTTTTTTGCCCAAAGGTAAAAATGATCCTGATGACGACATGACAATGACATGACATGACAATGACAATGATGACAAATCATTTATTGAAACCATAACTCAAAGCAAAACATGATAGCGTCTTATAACATAAACTGGTGACAAAAGGAAGTCCCTAAAGGGATGAACTCCCGCTTCCAGGGACACCTTATTGCCAAGATTATTAACGTGGCGCAAAAACCAAACTTAAAGTCTTAACTAATTCCTCTAAAATAAGAAAAACGGGAAAATCCACATATCTTAACTATACTGCCGACTCTTGGACAGTTAGAAAGAAAAACCAGAGAAATAAAGATGAAAAAGAAAACTGTAAACGGAAGGAGGAGAACAAAGTAATCCGAAGATTAATCGGAAGGTCGATACTCACGGGAGACTCAAACGCGAGAGAAACACACCAAAACTGGGGGGGGGGGGGCAGGGTAATATAATTCATCATCCCCGAGGGATACAAAGCAAAAAACAATAGTCCAACGTCTATAGAAAGTAAGTGCTAGCTATCAATGATAATAAGGTGTTGTCGCAGTAAGTTTTTAAATAGCAAAAAAGATCCCACTTGTGTAAGGGAAGGAGGCAAGCCGTTCCACACGTGCGGGCCCGTGACCGCAATACAAAATTTCCTGGTATTTGTACGCGCCCAACCTGGCCTATAATTACCAGCCATCCTCGTGTTGTGGTGGTGGATGTCAGAGCCCACATTAAAGGAAATTTTGAAATTGGTAGGCAAGAGATTTCTTGAGAGTTTATACATGAATTGGCCAATCTGGTATTTCTTTATCTGTTCAAGTTTTAGGATCTTATAATTAATAAAAATGGGATAAGTGTGAGAGCCCCATGGGGCCCCACTAATAATACGTATGGCTCTTTTCTGGAGTATTTCTAGTTTACGAAGTCTAAATGGATAGGTTGAGGCCCATACAATGCAACAGTAAGAGAGGTAAGGATAAACCAGCGAATAGTACAACTGTGTTCGTATTGCCAACGGAAGCTTGTTCGCAGCACGATAGATTACTCCACAACTCTTTGCTATCTTCGTTGCAATACTCTTAACATGCGACTCCCAAGTTAAATGTTGGTCAATAATAACTCCTAGGAATGTAGTGCTATTGATTCGATTAATACTATGATCGTTTATTAAGAGATGAACTGCAGTATCAGGTGGTTCAACTTTCCTGTGTGATTTGAATATCATAAACGCCGTCTTATTAGCATTGAGGGACAATTTATTGGCCAAGAACCATTCGGATATGAGACGTAGTTCAGTATTAATCGTGTGTATAAGGTTGCAGTAAGATTTATCCGAATGGAAAACAGTCGTATCGTCAGCAAAAAGTATGAAAGACAGGATGGTCAAGGCGTTAGGCAAATCGTTAATATAGAGCAAGAAAAGCAAGGGTCCAAGATTAGAGCCCTGAGGAACGCCATGTCTTATTATCCTAATGCCAGAAGAGACGCCATTGCAGTAAACATATTGTGAACGCCCGCTTAGATAATTAGTGAACCATTCCAGTTGTATACCTCTAATGCCATAGTTAGATAATTTACTAAGGAGTATAGCATGATTTACAGTATCAAAAGCCTTAGTGAGATCTAAAAAGATACCTATAGAGTATTCATTATTATCTATGGTGTGAGATATTTTATCATATAAGTTGAGAAGGGCAAGGGAGGGAGATTGCTCAGGTTGAAAGCCGTGTTGGGAGTGAAAGATTATATGCGATTTATTTATGAAACTAAGAAGTCTATTAGCCATAGATTTTTCGTAGAATTTTGCAAAATAAGGAAGAATTGAAATAGGCCTATAATTGGAAATTTCATTCCTATTGCCTTTTTTAAAGATTGGGATAATTTTAGCTGTTTTAATAGCCTGCGGTACTATGCCCGTATTGAGAGAACAGTTGATAATTTCCGATAGTATAGAAGCTATAAGCGGTAAGCTAGTCGCTGCAATTATAGGATCAATATCATCATAACCCCTACTATGTGTTGGTTTCATTGATGTACCAAGTTGCAGAATTTCTGCAGGCGTAGTAGGGAGAAGTCCAAAGGAATTGGGTAAAGGCGGAAAGAGGTAGTCAGAGAAGGAGGTATGTGCAGCCGGGATTTGGTCCGATAATGTCTGGGCAATGTTGGTAAAATAATTATTAAAAGCAGTCGCAATTTGAATAGGATCCTTGCATTCGTTACCATCAATCACCAAGGATTCTAAGGGAGGATCCCTCTCACCCATTTTGATTATCCTACGGATCAAACTCCAGGTTTTTTTAAGGTTGGAGCTGTGTTTCGTGAATTCACTCTGGTAATAGGTTTTTTCAGCGTTATTTCTGGCAGTTTTGAAAATGTTTCGATACTCGGTAAATTTTCTCTTATTCATATCAGTCGGATTTTTTAAATATTTCGTGTAAAGCCTAGCCTTCCTTTTAGCAGATTTAGCTAAGCCCTGCGTCATCCAAGGATGTTTGGTTTTCAATTTCTTGCTATTTTTTACGGGAATCTTGGGAAAGGCACTATCATAATTGACCAAGTATTGCTTTAAAAACAGTTCATAAGCAAGGTTGGCATCATTAGCGTTGCATGCCTCATAGACCTTATCCCAGTTGGTATCCTCAACTATTTGAAGAAAATTCATTTTTTGATTCTCAGTGGCTCTCCTATAATCTGTATTAGTAAAATTGCTGAAGGAAGGGAGATTAAAGGCAAAGACCGAAAGGATGGGTAAGTGATCAGATATGTCCGAAATTACAATTTCAGCATGAAGCAATTTGGTCCAAGCGTTTGTGTACACATTGTCAATTAAAGTAGCAGTATGAGCCGTTATTCTAGTGGGTCTAGTAATGGTTGGCAGTAAGTTATAGGAGGCCAAATTATCCAAAAATAGACCAGTTCCCAGATGACTTTCAGCTTTCAGTAAATCAATGTTGAAGTCCCCTAGTAGGAAGAGATTATTCTTTTTTGCATTAATTTTGGTTAGTAATGCGTCTATTTCAATTCTAAATTTATCCAAGTTAGCACCTGGCGGTCTGTAAATTACACCCAGTTTGCTATTTCCCTTTTTGGTGATTATGTTGATGAATAAACTTTCGAAAGTCTGCGGTACATCTATAAGGCTCTCTACTTCCAGTATATCGTAGCTAAGACCTTCTTTGATAAGTAGGCCAACCCCTCCCCCTCCACCAGTTGTTCTTGACTTGTGAATGAAGCAATAACCAGGAACGTTAATGGTGGGCGCGACTAAGGAGTCAAGCCAGGTTTCAGTAAGAGCAAGAATCGAGACCGGGAGCTGGTCAAGCAGATCTTGTACATCGGCTGTCTTATTAAGTAGACTTCGACAGTTTAAGTGTAGCAGGGATAGGTGATTGTGCGTGAGAAGTTCATGCTTCAATGGTTCTATGTGGGAATAAGGACTATCCCAAGAAATGTCGGAATATAAATTAGCATCCGGATCCAAATCATCTTTATTTAGGAGAGGGTGTTTGTCCAAGACAGGAAAAACCTCCAGCCTAGGCCCGTTAAGTAAGGGAGAAATGCAATTTATTGGTAGGGAGTTTTCTCCAGGACTAGTTATAGTCAAGAAATCCACAGCATTATCAATTGACCCAAAGGGAAAAATCAAGGCCAAACAAGCACTACACCACCATGGGGTAGTCGGTATGGAAGAAAACTCTTTTATAAAACAATTAGGATGACATCCACCCCCACACTCACTGCATGTTACCGTCCCCCTCAGAACCGGGTATTTAATCCTCCCATGAGAAAGAGTCTCCCGACAAACTAAACAATAATGCTCCTCGCTATCAGACATACGGGCTAGAGACGCAGTGTACAGCCTGAAGAAAGAGAGAAAAGTTGCAAAATTAACTATAGCAAAAATTAGTCCTTAATTTATACCAATGATAATGAGAAGAGAAAACGAGTTAATGGAGAAAGATAAGTAAGCAAAGAACCAGGAAAGGAAACAAGTGAAAAATTAGGGAAGAAATAATAACCTACTAATCGAAACGAGGTTCAAACCCGGGAATTAAACTAAGTAAAGAAAAGAGATTTGAAGAAAACTCAGGAAAACAACCCGATCATTTGAAGCTAACACAAATAATAGAAGAGTAAATACGGTGCCAATTAACCAACCAAGAAAAACAGCGCCAGAAAAACACAGATAAGGACCAAAGCAGAAACATCCAAACAATAATCAAGACGCCACAGAAAATGTCACAGGCAATGTCAATAACTAACAAAAGGAACGCCAAATAATAACAGGTTAAATGGAGAGAGGGAAATAGAACTAAAACTTCTATCCCACTTAAAGTTAATCAACGCTTAATACAAAAAAGATAAAGCTTCCATCCTATTCAATATTAAGCAAAAGCAGAAATAAAATAAATGTGAAGACTCTAATAGAATTACAACATAAATACATAAATGCGACAACCAAGGAGAAAATAAATTGATTCGAAGATCCAATGATACGAATGAAAACAATGTCACATTACAACGCAGTAGGCTACTAAACTAAATCGGCACAAGCTGGATACCTAAAGATCCAAATCATCGTGACAATGAAAATCGACTTGAGAACGTACCACTGAAAGTTCATAGGTAAGAAAATGTGCATAATAAGAATTTAAATGTGCAACAATACCAATTTAAAGAGAAAAGGTGAAAACTGACAAAAGGGACTTTAATATTAGTAAAACTGCTAAGGGTCTGGAACGGCTTATACTTATACTTATTAGCAGAATAAATATAACACAGATACTTTCGCACGCCTTGGGATCCAACTGTTTATGTCCTCATGCAAAAAGCAAGTAAATTAACCTAATTTCATTAACACTACCACTTTCCCTGACTGTGCTGAAGATATTTTTACAGGTGTAAATCTAGACTGGGTTGGATGTAATCAAATCAGTTGGTCTAAGAGTGCTAATTGGCAGCTGACTTTCCAGTTTTCATGGCCATCTCGCCTCATCTGATCTCATCAAGCAGTCATTCATTTCACATACAAGGCTACAAACTGGCAACCTAGAAAGACCAAACACGAGGGCCTGTTAGTAGCTTCTGCTAAAGACTACATCTCTAATTATATGTTGATGGGGTTTATCTACTTGACGACTGCAGCACCTGGTAAATGCAAGGTCGCTGAACATCATCATCATCACCATATTTTATTTACAAAATTAATAACATAATTTAATAACATTATTAAAACCACTGAGCATAGACAGATAACTGCATAGGACTAACCTTAAATCTGTAAAGACTCAAAACATCGATACGTTCTAGTATTACTTAACACTTTCACGATGAGAGATTACTAAAAGCGACTGGGAAACCAATGCAGCTCGTCGTTAACGTGTTAAGTTAAACCTCCACTAAGTTATATCTTCAATATAACTTCAGCAAGCAGATAATAATGCTATCTCAATCCATCACCTTCTAAGAAAAATCTTGATGTCTGACCTTTAACCCTAATAAAAATGCTGGCGCTGCCAGTAACCACTGTTCCATGGACCGTAGCCATGGCAACGCACGTGTAGTTTGCACGGTCGCTGTACGTTATGTTGCTGAGGAGCAGCCCAGCGTTGACGAGTAGTGAAGCGTTACGGAAGTTGACACGTGATTCTTCATTGCCAGTTGACAACGAGATGTTGTTGCGGAACCAGGCAACAGTTGGAAACGGCCAGCCCCAGGCGCGGCACTCTAGGGCGAGATCTTCACCCTCCACCAAGGTCCGGGACTTCTCAAACGGCCTTACGTGAGGAAATGCTGGTCAAAGAAACAATTGCTGCTCCACTCAAATCTCAGATGTAAATCTCAGATGTTAAACAGCTTCTGTATAAATAATTATCCAGTAATACAATTATGTGAAGGCAATGTATGCAAGTGTGTCATTTTAAATAATTTGGAGAGCCACAATAGGATTATATAAAACAATTATGTGAAGGCAATGTATGCAAGTGTGTCATTTTAAATGATTTGGAGAGGCACAATAGGATTATATAATAAAGTTTGATTACTTAAATGAACTGGACACAACCACATAAGTGGAAATGATTTTCAAGGAAAAGAATAGTTCTAAACAATTTTAAAAAGCTGAAAATGAAAAAAATTAATTGCCTTCAGGAAAAAATAAAATGTAATGCCTTCCTGTTTCAGAATTTTAAGCCACAATTACTTTTTTGCTAAACGTGAGAGTGTGGAATGGCAGGATAATTAAATACATATGACTATTATAGTATTCATCATTATGTACTCTCTGATCAAAATTTGCTGTCAAGAACATGGAGCTCATTTAACACTTTAACGAGTAGCTGCATTTGTTTCCCAGTCGTTTTTAGTCCACTCTCGTCGTTAATTTGTTAAAGTCAGATTAAGAATGCAACTCTGTTACAATGAAACCGTGTTATACTGCAGGGACTGATTTACCCACCAACAGTGTATCACAAGCATATTTATTTATGGTATAGCTTTTGGCTTTAGCTAGGGGCACTTATGAAAAGGAAATCTTCAATTTTCCTTCCAATCTGACAGATCTCTCACCCTTGACAGCACAGGTTATAACGGTCATGGCACCTATATATGCTAATTATTATTGTTATTTTTGTTATTCAGATGCCTGTATCGTGCTAATTTGTGAATTCAGCTCAAAAGTGCAAGTAACTGGAAAAGGCAAACTTTAAAGACGTAAAAATCCAGGAACCACCGTGCATAAAGGAAGCCACATTTACAATAAGTTACAATAACAGTAAGAATACCAATAATGATAGAAAGAATACTAAATTCGATAGTAAGAATACTAATAATGATAGAAAGAATACTAACGATGATAGTAAGAATACTAATAATTATAGAAAGAATACTAAAGATGATAATAAGAATACTAATAATGATAGAAAGAATACTAAAGATTATTTAGTAAGAATACTAATAATGATAGTAAGAACACTAATAATGACAGTAAGAATACTAATAATGACAGTAAGAATAATGACAGTAAGAATATTAATAATGACAGTAAGAATACTAATAATGATAGTAAGAAACAATGATATTAAGAATACTACAATAAAAACAAAAAGTGTAATAAAAAAAATGTGTAATAAAAACCTTTCCCTGACAGAGTGGGCACTGTCTCTCTCTCTCTCTCTCTCTCTCTCTCTCTCTCTCTCTCTCTCTCTCTCTCTCTCTCTCTCTCTCTCTCTCTCTGTCTGTCTGTCTCTGTCTGTCTGTCTGTCTGTCTGTCTGTCTGTCTGTCTGTCTGTCTGTCTGTCTCTCTCTCTCTTTTATAACAGGAACAGAATCCGTTTACCATCCACTGCTATCACAATCCAATGCTTTTAATGCCACTGTCTGCCAGACCACTTCTGCTCTCCTGGAACTTAACAAGTTCTGGTCTTTCCAAGACCTTTAAAATTGCACCTGAAAATGTTGTTTAAAGTCCAAAGGGATCATTTGTACCTGAGATAAAAAAAAATTAATTATAATGATAATAAGGCGTATTGATGAGCTCACACAAGAGATGCACAGTATGGGTGAAGTTCATTCCGTTTCCAAGGGTGACATGACAGAGGTACTCTCCAATGTCAGCCTCACCTGAAAAATAGCCAAAGTAATAGGCAGTAATAAATATTACTATTATCATTATCAGTAGTATTATTATGCATTTATTAGTGCCACTATCAAATGATTAAGCATCAATCGATGACGTTCAGTAACTCTGCATGGCAGACTTGCTCAAGGCCCCACACAGCGACCGTCTCAAGGCTCGAACCTATAGTATTCTCTGTTACAAGGAATGCAGACGAGCACTCAACCAATCGGCTACCATGTCCCAGATATAAAACATATCTATATGATACCTTTAATTAAGAACCTCATTAGGACCCTGCAAAAATTTGACAGATTTGAAGGCGCACCGTTTAAGGGATTCCGGCTACCAACATTAATACATGCAAGGGTAACTAATAAGTAAAATTTAGGAAGTAACTAATACCCCACTGAGCAGCAAATTTAGCTTTGGCGTGTACACTAAACAGACAGGCTTGAAACTACCACACTCATTGTAAGTTCATTCATTTTCATCCCTAATTATGACCCACACTTTACCCTATTCTTTTTTTCATTTAAAAAAAAGTGGTTGTAAGTGGTTGTAAGATAAAGAATGTGTGGGTCGAGGGGAAGGGTAAGTTCACTCAAATGCAGAATAGGGCACAGGGTGGGTCATAATTAGGGATGGAACTTTAAATTGGTAAATACAGTTATTTCTGTACAGTCTATACCTAAAAACGACCTTCAAGCTGTGAGCAGTCCACGCTGTGTGTTGGATCAACCTAAAGTCCATTTGCTGGACCTGGCAGTATCAAAGTACCTCACCCCATAGTACAGTTAGCCCTGATGAGTGAACAGGGTAGCCTGTTCTAGGTCTTGGTATCCTGCTGGAGTAGGGAGTCTGAAATGGGGATGAGGAGCATAACGCCAAATTCGGACAAGGGGAGGGAAACGTAAGTTGGGTTTTTTGACAACCCCTGGACAATACACAACAATACACAATCATCAAAATGCAATCATCCCATTCTACTGTCATATCAATTACTACTCTTTCTGTTATTAAAAGTAATATCATAATTTTTGGTGTAAGGTCTAAATCCTCGCAATATAAATTTTTTCGTTAATACCTTTTAATGAATTTGGCAACAAAATGATCATATATGATTAATTCTGAACTGAAGATCTTGTGGGACTGGAGAGGAAAGGACAATAGTTTCTAACAGGAAAGACTTCAGTTAATGAAAATTCCACATTAAAGATGCAAAACAAACTATCAAAATATAAAATATCAATCAATCAAAACTTTATTCAACACCATAATTGAATCAACCAAATTTTGAAATATAAAATATTACACAAGAGTAAGAGTTCATTGGCCTCAAGACAAGAAAAAGTAATTCTTATGAACAAGTCATTCTTTCAATTTAAGCAGAATTAATCAAAAAAGGCTGTGGGAGGTCGACCCACTGCCTCATATTCCCCCGAAGTCGGTCCAGTGAGTGATTCATTCTCAGAGCCCTGCAAGACTATGAGATCCACATCAGCGAATCGATTATCTGTTCCACGAAGAACAGAAAATAGGAACGCATGCAGGAACGCCATGGCTGCAAATTGCGCCTGTGAGCAATAGGAATGATTAATGGGCAGTGTCCACGCTCGGGTCATTCATTATACTGACCAGGTGGAAGAGGGACTTACACTCCCAAAGCTCAAGGATATCAAATGACGTAGGAACACAAAGTATACTGGTCTATGGTCAGACTGCCCAAGGATACAAAATGTCTAGCAGGAGAGCACGCTCACGAAAAACACGTGTGATTTGTAGTTGTATGCTAACCCTTGGCTCAACCTCATCATACTCAAATAAATGGGTCCCTGAGAGGATTTGGTTGCTGTAGCTTGTCCGTCTGCCTGTCTGTCTGTCTGTATGCATGTACGTATGTATGTATGTCTGTCGGTCTGGTCTGTATGTATGCATGTCTGTCTGTATGTCTGTCTGTATGTCTGTCTGTATGTATGTCTGTCTGTTTGTATGTACGTCTGTCTGTATGTATGTTTTTTGTTTTGTTTTGTTTTTATTTCTTTTCTCTTGGCCTTGCGCACTGGGAGCGCCTCTGAACGGTTCACCCTACTACAGGCGCTTTATAAATGTTTAAATACAATACAATGTCTGTCTGTATGTATGTATATCTGTTTGTCTGTCTGTATGTATGCATGCACGCATACATGCATGAATACATAGGTTGAGTTATGCAGAGTAAGCTCACTGCAGAGTAAGCTAAAAAAAATAAAGCAAAGTCTTATTAATAAGTATTAGTCCATCACCACCACAGCATATGCACACTAGTTTGACAAAAATGTCCCTTCAGACAAAATGCCTTGCTGCTACCACATCTGTCTCTGCTTACTCTGCCCCCTCCTCCCACCCTGTTCCTGCTTTTCCCTTTCCTCTCAGTCACCAGATATTCTACCAAAAGAAATTACTTGAAATTACTTGTCCTCATTAGCAAAATGGTGCCATATGGTGCCTCATCTAAACACATTATTATAACACAATATTATAATACATAACATAATCTATGCTGTAGCTTAGTATCATTTAATTTGCCATGCAGCACCACACACATGTCTAAGCTAATTATTCCAAAACTTTTAGTATAATTTTATACAGGGTACAAAAGATCCTGCAGGAATACAAATTAGTGCATATATTAGTAGACATGTAATGTATGTATGTGTAATGACATGTAATGTCATACAAAATGGACAATGATGCAGCACAACTTAAAGAGACTCCCACATCCAACATTCTGGCTGAAGGCCTTGCAAACAAGAAAAAGCTCATCTTAACTTCAATAGGAAGCATTGTCTCCATGTCCAAAAAGTTCGAGACAACAATAGATGGTCAGTACTAAGCTAGGTCACTCTGTGCCTGACAAATCCAGGGTCAGTCAGGTAGAGAGCCAAGATGAAAAATTCGATAAGACACGGAAACATCCTACAGAGTTTAGATATGAGTCTTGGAAACGATGAGTTTAATCAGAGTGAACATTTGCCAGAAGAGAGTTCAAGAGTCCGAGAAAGAAGAAAGACACTTCCGCCAAAAGCTCTCTTTGTTCTTCGTATTGTCAGACAATCGGAGTACCTGGTCACCGAGCGATAACATTGGGAGTCAGCACAGGAAGGTAGTGAGGTTGGCCAAAATTTAGAACTTTATATACAATGTTTGGTTAGCGTGGCCTTGAAAACTATTCTAGTCCACACAACATACCTAGCTTTGAAATGTGCAACGAGCTGATCAGATCTACACCAGAACTTGAGTTGATCGTATACTTGGGTGGCAGCTGTGCCAACATCGTATTATTGCGAAACCAAAGGAACTTTGCTGTGACCGGTTCATCACTTGAAATGCGACACTGTAACGTTGCTCCCGTGCCGACCTTAGCCATAATGCCATCAACTCCCTGAACTGAAAGTAAGAAAAAGAAATTGAGGATCTTAAATTAGAACACAAGCATGCACTGGAACTTACTCTGACAGTTTGTTAATACATATTCATTTGATGCGCTAATTTGGTTAATGCATAGCAAAGTTGTGCCTCCAACAAAGCCAAATTAATAGTCAGATGTCAGTAACTCATGTGGCTTTACACGTTAGGTGACTCATATGCGTAGCAAAGCGCAGCACATATACACGCAGTAATGAGCTCTATAGCCAGTTCTTTCTCGCTTTTTGGACTGTTGATCCAGGCAAGATGTATCACGTACAATTGTACTGTCATGTAATCACTATCTCATGTTCACGTATATACGTATATACCAAATTGCTCACCATTTATGTTTAACAGGCACAGAGAAATTCTTAGAACCTTAGATAGCTTCTGATTTCATGTTCTTATAGACCCACATGTATAACAGATAGAGAGAAATTCTTAGAACCTTAGATGGCTTCTGATTAGACCTGATATCATATCGGAAAAGGGATTATCCAAGAGATACAGATTATACTGATCGGTTTCAGCAAAACATGAAGAGGTATTCTGTAAAATCAGATGTAAAATCCCATGCACATAGGCCCTATTTGCAGATGACAAGTGAATTCAGGGATGCTGTAAATGCATATAAGAAAACAGACCTCTACTAGAACATCTAGTAAGCACAATCCGAGATTTTTCAACTTATTTAAGCATATGTTTAGTATACAGTCAGTAGCACACTTTCCACTATCACGTGGTTCTGATAGCTTGATTCCCTCCCATCACCTGCATGTTACCGGATGTTTGCTGTACTTACATCATGTTGATTATGTCGAGTTCTTGTGTCAAACCCTAATTAAATTTGAGATCCAACTCCATCGTTATCAGAATTCACATTATAACAAACCTGTCACAATATACCAAATTGGTCTCCATGATGACGGTCAATGTTTTCACACCCACAGATATTTTCCATTAGGTAAAAAAACTGGCAAGCCATTCTACTGTGCTACACAAATAGTAGTCCATGATGTTATCATCACCAGTATCCAGTGTTTTTATCATCATCATCGTTAGAGTTGTCGTTACAGTCAATGTTATGTTTATAATTATCAGTATTATTATCAATGTAACTATGATCGTCAACAATAACAGTAGAAACAAAGTAAGTATAAAAATCAGGATACTTACTATTTATAACATATACATCCATGGCATATGAAGTATCCCGTCCACTCAGTACTTCACACCTGTACGACCCAGAGTCATTAACTTTGACGTTCATCTTGACGAGGATATTCACCTGGCGTCCACTCTGCTCAAAGGTCGTCTGGTTAAACCCAGCATCTGAGGACAGGTCCAGGTACTCAGAGGGTCCTGAACCCCGAGGACTGGACCTCGGCAAATGCGACCAACCTATTTTAAAGTTGTTGTTCTGTTCACATCTGAGAGTCAGCTGGTTCCCTGCTTTGATGTAGACTGGTTGAATGCGAGGCTCTGTGATCTTGGTTTTTCCTAGAAATTGTCATCAGGAGTAATAGGCATTATTTACTTCATTTTAAAGCACTAATAACAAATTCAGTACATCTGATTTAGAGCTGGTGGTGCTTTATGACATGTATTGACACTTACATACCTACATACAAGTATACACAAATATATACTACATGCATACATACGTCGTACATATGTATATACATACATACATACTATTATTTCAATCACTGGCAGTTTTAAAATATTCGGTAGTTAACAATCCATTTTAAGTATGTAATGTTTCAAAATCTGTGACAAAGTAATGTATAAACAACAAAGCATTAGTCCATCAGTCAGTCTCTAGATTAACATTTAATAAAGAATTGTCCAAGGACTTTTCAAAGACTTTTGTCATGCATAATAATTCTCAACTAAAAGAATAGAATTATTTTTGAAAAATTAAATGAACCTGGCAATTTAAAAAGTAGGCTACTTTAAAATTAACACTTTAACGATCAGCTGCATTGGTTTCCCAGTCGCTTTCAGTACACTCTCATCATTAAAGTGTTAATATGTTATGAAGTAAGGGTAACAATATTATTTTTAAAGGCATTTTGCAAAACCACAATACTTAACCTGTATCAATACCATATAATTAAACACACAGTAACTCTAAAAGATTCTACAACTGTGCTATATAAATTGTCTAGTAACATACTTGCATAGTTCGTTTGAGGCCATACTGATGCAGTTAATGATCAATTTCAAAGAAGGTATTGCAAATACTTACCACTGACATTGGAGTTCAGCAGAACTATTATCCCAGGTATAAGCAGCCTTCCAATTCTCCACATGGTAAATTCTGCGGAAAAACGATTAAAACCAACCTTTATTATGATGATGTATAAACCGCTATGGTTTATAAGGATAATCAGACCAGCAAATGGCCTTGAGTGCACTGTAGCTCTAAGCCTGTAGCAGATTTAAAGTATATATGTATATATGTATATATATATATATATATATATGTGTGTGTATGTGTGTGTATATATACATATATATACATATATATAACTCTTTTTAAACACATGTGAATTTCACAAGCACCATGCTAGCGGTCAACAATCGGATTTAAAAGAAGTAAACTGTAATTCGGTTAAATTCCGAATTAAACAATTTGATCAGGACGTGAGATCCTTCACCGCGGTTGACCTGTATCCAGGAGCTTTGCCTATGTGGGTCCTTCAGCCTGGAAGTCTTCCCCAGTCCGTCCGCCAAGAGCTTCTTGCCCTCTCCTCTTCAGATCTGTAGACGCTTGAAAACCTTTCTTTGTTGCCGGAGATGCGGGTCGAGAGCGCCGCTGATTTAAGTGGCGCTATATAAATGTTCGGTTACAATTACAATTGTATCGCTTAGCTGTTGGTCTACACCGATTTAACAGCACTGAAGAAATTTCCAGATTTTATACCATGCTACGTCCGTTTTACACAATTTCATCACAAAAAGACCACTGCAAATCTGTGCAGATTACAACTGGAAGTTTTACCTGGTTTAGGAAACAGAGTAATGTCTCAATCCAGCGTCGTAAATTCGCCGCTCGCAAGAAGCAACTCCTGGATTTGCGGCCATGGGAATGACGTCCCTACGTAATGAAGAAAACCATCGAACCCAATGCCTTCCGCAATGCTTATGCTTTTGCACTTAACCACTCCATTTAATTGCTTTAATTATACTATACGGCGATCTTTTACTTTCACATAAATCTATGAATTGAGTTGTGTGACCGAGATTCAAAATGATCGACGGACGCCATTATCATGTCATTAACATCAGCAGCCGACAGAGCTTCGAGGAACCTGCTTCGGGTGAGAAGTCACCTACATGTAGCTACAGCTGCTTATGGCACATTCCAAAACTGCTCCGTGTAACGTCGGAGATTTCTCGGGGTAGGCTATGTATTTGCTTCGCACCGACGTGTAATCACAGTATAAATAATGGTGTAATGTTAATGTACACGTTTGTATATATAGCGATTAGCGACCGTATAACAACAGTATTAATAATTACACAATACGTCGACTCGCATTGCTGCCTGTTGACTTGTTTTTGGGGTGACGACATTTTGAAAGTGCAATCTTGAATAATAGATTTAAGTCGACATAAACGTTAAAAATAATATTGTTCATTCTAATGAAGTCCTCGATGTTGTTGTAGCCTAACGTTTACAAAATATTTTTTATGCGATGGATTCTGGTGTATCGGCGTGTAGGGGAAAGTTTTGCCAAAGCATTTGACAAAGTACCTGGAGGTACTTTGTCAAATGCTTTGGCCAGCCATGTAAGGCCAGCCTTACATGATCATGTAAGGCTGGCCAAAAAGTTACAAGCAGGTGGGATTAGAGGGCAGGTACTAAGATGGATTCAAAGCTGGTTATCAGGTAGAAGACAAAAGGTGGGCATAGGTGATAAACATTCTGGCTGGACGACAGTGCTAAGTGGAGTGCCACAAGGATCAGTGCTTGGGCGACTGCTTTTCGTACTTTTTATTAATGACGTAGACGATGGGATTTTATCTAAAATTTCTAAGTTTGCGGATGATACAAAACTATGTAGAGCAGTGGATGATGAAGAAGAAGCAGAGATACTGCGGGAAGATCTAAGAAGAATGTTCAGATGGTCACAAGACTGGCAAATGCTCTTCAATTTGGAAAAGTGCTCAGTGATGCATATGGGGAGGAGAAACAACGAGTTTTCATATGAAATGGGGGCACACTGTTGAAAGTGAGTGATGAAGAAAGGGACTTGGGAGTGATTATGCACAGGAGTGCAAAACCTTCAAGGCAATGTGCTGAAGCAGCAAAAAAGGCTAATTCAACTTTAGGTATGATAAAAAGGACAATAGTCACCAGAGACAAAGATATAATAATAAGGTTGTACAAATCACTGGTTAGGCCACAGTTGGAATACTGCATCCAGGTATGGAATCCATACCTGAAACAGGACATGGAAAAACTGGAGAAAGTACAAAGAAGAGCTACGAAAATGATTTGGGGCTACAAGGATCTGAGCTATGAAGAAAGGTTGAAAAGGTGTGGACTAACAACATTGGAGAAAAGGAGGAGCAGAGGAGATCTGATTGAAGCTTATAAGATTATCACTGGAAAGGAAGCACTGCAGTGGGAGAGGTTCTTTGAATTAGCACCGAACAAGGCAACTCGGGGACACAGGTATAAATTATTTAAGAGGCCGAAGGGAACATTAGGGCAGAAATTCTTTAGTGCAAGAGTTGTAGACCTGTGGAATGGTTTGGACGATAGTACTGTCTCAGTGGACACTATAACAGCTTTTAAGAAGAAGCTAGGAAAATTGGGCTATTAAGAGTTTGAGGTAAATTTGCAGTGGTTCTAACACAGACTACACGTCTTCTGAACCACTTAAAACCCTTGTTATGTTATGTTATGTTATGTTGTTGTAACGTTTAAAAATATTTGATGTGATGGATTCCGGGGTATCGACGTGTAAGCGTCTCGTTTTCAAAACGATCGGTCGCACATTCTGACTGCTGCATCGGCCGGGAGTTGACGTAGGCCCTACTGCGTAATTATTTATACCGTGGTATAACCTCAACCCTGCTCACTTTCATTCAAAATGATGGATCGAGTGAGATCCTTCACCACTGCTGCCCTTTTGCTGCCAAGCCATTTAAGGTCCCCGTGACCGGATCGTGCAAGCCCGAGATTTAAATCTCTGAAATAAGTAATCTTCACCACCACCACCACTATCATCATCATCATCATCATCATCATCATCATCATCATCATCATCATCACCACCACCACCACCACCACCACCACCACCACCACCACCACCACCACCACCACCACCACCACCACCACCACCACCATGCAGTTCCTGACGCCAGCCACTTTGGCGATATCATCAGTATTACACTATTAAGTAATAGCTCCCATAAAATAGAACTGATTCTACCTATAATTTTACTCTGTACACAAACCCTGAGCGCCCCATAACTTTACTATGCTTCTTCTGCTCGCTCAGATGTTCTTGTTTATGGAAGGGGAGTTCTGCGAGTATACTCCGGCCTTGCTCAGAACAGTGGTGAAGCACACTCTTATCGACAAATGAAGTGATGAGTTATGCAACTCGCGCGTGGAAAATTGTATAATGATTAATTAGATATTATATTACGACACATTCATGCAGTAGGACTAGGGAGGATATGAGCAGAGAATTATAATTGCTCATGTCATTTATTAGGACTATTCTGTATATTTATTTATTAACTAAAGCATCTTTAATAGCAAATTAAAAGCTAAAGCAGATCTGTAGTTGTGGATTGCTGTAGCCTTAGGCCTATCTGTGATTATATATCGTGCCAGATTGAGACGTTTGTGCACCTGTTCCACCACTGCCAAAAAACACCGGTATATCGTAATCGTAATCAGAGACGTCTACTCCATAGCAACCTTGAGGCAAATGCTCCATCCAAAAAATAGGTTAGGGGAGATCTATCAGTGTATGTGCTATCATTAATGGGGAAGGAAGGGGAGGGGGAAGAGGAGGGAGGGGAAGGGAAGTTGCTCCAATGACTTCGGGGGGGGGGGATAGACGCCTCTGATCGTAATCTCGAGTCGAAATTTCTACAGCGCCCAAAAAGCGAAGCCGCGGGAACCAGCTTATTCACAGGCGCTCAGTCAAATCATAATCGATAGGCGGGAGGGGATGAATCGGTTCTAGGTCAAGATCCAAAGGAGTCGATCAGGCAGTATATAGGCCATCGACAAAACAGACTTTTGTTGTCCTCGAGACCAAGGTCTAAGGTCTTGATCTCGAGTGCACTCGAGTTCGTTTTTAAAAGTCTTGGTCTTGAGACCAAAAGTCTTGGTCTTGGTCTTGAGGTTCAAGGTCTTTGTCTTAAGGTTCAAGGTCTTGGTCTTGGTCTCGCAAGGCCAAGACCGGCTGTCAATATGAACAGCCATTTAACAGAACTCAAGAATTAAAAATTTATCGAGCCTATTTGCCTCATAGCCTACGACAAATTATACCTATGGACGGATGCAAGTCTTGTTGGTCAGGAAACCCATCGGCAGCAACAACTAGGCCTAAGTTATGCTGTGTCTGGAAGCCCTGCCGAGACTTTTCTGGTAAACCATGGGATGATTTCAAAAAGGCTCACGATTTGTACATTTACATCCAGTGCTTGAAAAGCTACTGAGTGTGCCAGCGACTTCAGCCCTTGTAAAACGTATTTATTCACAGTGGCGTCACTAGGGGGTGCGGGGGGTGCGGACCGCACCGGGTGACACCCTAGGAGGGGGGTGACACCCAAGATGAGAAAATGAAATTTTTTTAAAGATTAGGTCTTTAAGAAAGGTAAAGAGGAAAGAGGTAATGGCATTATGGTAGGAGACCGGAAAAAGAAGGATGCAAGAAGTAAAAAAACAGGCGGATGACTAAAAAAAAAAACTTTTTTGGGAGATGAAATCCCAAAAAAAGGTCATCTTTTTTTTCTGAGGGTGACACCATGACTTACCGCACCGGGTGACACCAGCCCTAGTGACGCCACTGTTTATTCACATGGCGGGATTTTTATGAGGTCCCACAAGTACCTCTTGGTCAGAAAATTCTGAGCGAATTGGTTTTTATAAAATAGGCAGCCGCATTTGGAATTACATTTTGCATGAACCACTTTGTAAATAAGCCTACGAATTCGGAATTCTCTGCAGTCTCTGCATTTAAAGTTAATTTGCCTGAATAAAATAAAAGACTCACGTTTTCATTAAAATAGCAAGTATTCTGACTTGACATTTTTTTGTAAGGAAAAGAAGTCTTGGGCTGAATGTGATTTTTGGGTCTTGGTCTCGGTCTTGGTCTTAAGGTTCAAAGTCTTGGTCTTGGTCTTGGTTTCGAGGTTCAAAGTCTTGGTCTTGGTCTTGGCCTCGAGGTTCAAAGTCTTGGTCTTGGTCTTGGTCTCGAGGTTCAAAGTCTTGGTCTTGGTCTTGAAGTTCAAGGTCTTGACAACAAGACTGCACAAAAGAACTCCCAAAATGTCCAGACCGTAAGAGTATTTGACATATACTGTACCAAGTACTTATAGTCTCTGCCATACAGTTAAACCAGCCCTGTATATTTTTTGACTGCAGCACCGTACACCACAACCATAGTCATGAGCGACGATCATGGGGGGTCGAGGGGGACAAGTCCCCCACCTTTAAGAGTGGGGGGACACACCACACATCTGCCCCCCACTTCTCGAAGAAACACAAAATAGGTCGTCAAATTTGTTCCCAAAATGGTTTAAAAAAATCGCGCGTGAGCGCGAAAAAAATTTTTTACCTCTTTTTTGAGCAGATCAGTTCAAAACTCTTTTCACCACATCAGTTCAACAGTGTCCCCCCACCTGTGAAACAAGATTGCCGCCAGTGACCATAGTAGATGCAGAGTATATAGGCCCTATATATAAAGAGATCGGTGCTTACACGCGAGGCGCAAAGAACGGAAGTGTTATAGCACCAGCTCAACCTACACGCAATTGCCTTGTTGAATCTAAAATCGTGAATTCATATAGGCCTGCCGCCTACTCGTATTTGTTCGACTTCACGATGAAACATGAACACTATAATCATCATATTTTGCACCTCCTTCATGACCGGATCGAGTGCATCTATATTAAAGGGGTGCAGATACGTAAGGGGACATCAGTTGTCCCAGGGCGCTGCAGGGCTGAAGGGGAACATAATGAGGGAGCAATTCGGGTTCGAGGAACGGGTTTGGACATGAACAACAGATTGCAACTGGGTAAATTGTGAGCGTAGGGCTACTAGTTAGGCCCAGGGCTGTAGTCGAGGGTATACGCGTGTATACAGCGTATACTTACCTGTAGAGAAATTTGAGATCGTATACTCATGGCTGTAGAGGAGGGTATACGCGGGTATACAGCGTATACTTACCTCTGGGAACGGAAATTTTTCAAAAAAGAGAGGTTTTTAAAGGTTTTTAGGGCGAATGACTAAAAAAAAAAAGGTCATCAACTTTTTCAGAGACGAAATCGTAAAAAGTCAGAAAATTTGAAGGGAATTTTTGAAATTCAGAAATTTTTTTGAGACGAATTCCTAAAAACAGGTTTTCAAATTTTTTTTACGCCGCCGGTCACCGGTAGCGTATACTCACCAGTGCCGTTTTAAGGCCTAGGCACGCGAGGCACGGGCCTAGGGCCCCGCGCAACAGAGGGGCCCCGCGGCGGCCCAGAAACAAAATAACAATATTATAAGTTCTTTTCTAACAAGGAACAATTCTGAAAAACAAAGTGAGAACAATAACACATTTCTATTATTTTTTTAAAGTCTGCTTCGATCTTCATTTTAAATATAATTATTGGCAGTAAGCGCAGTTACTGACTGAAATAAATCAATTAGGCCTATTGTAACGCATGGCGGCGATGGCGCACAGCTTGCTGTAGGCCTGTATTTGTTTGTTTTCATTATTTTACTGCTTTTTACAACGCTATTCAAGGAATTTCTTTTGTCTTCGTAAGTTAATATTAATTTTTAATATAAAATCTCCCTCATTCCTATAATCTAGTCATTTTCTAAATTGTTTTAAACTTTAAACTAAAAAAATGCAAAAAGCGTAATTAAATTTCTCACAGTTAATAGAACAAATATAGGCCTATGTAGGCATGTCGGTACTCGGTAGGGCCTACTCAGTCGGTGGTGAAAGTTATTATTTAACCAAATCAAAAACTGCTCTTGTCACTTCATTTCCACCTCCTCCACTGTATAACGTTATTTTGATAGTTTCTATCCCTTGTGTTATGCAAATTCAGATTGTGATTAGTAGGAGTTAAGTAGGCGTTTCAACGCATTCACCAGGTGGCGTCCTGAAAGCTTAAAAACCGTTACAATGAGTGAATCTGAAACCGGAGCTGGCGCATTCGCCAGGTGGCGTTCTGAAAGCTTAAAAAGCTTAACACGAGTGAATCTGAAACCCCAACCCGTTGGTGCTATCAAGGGCCTGCCAGAGGGAATGGAATGGTCATTCAGGGTAAATATGAGTGCATTGTCTGGCGCATTCACCAGGTAACGTTCTCAAAGCTTAAAACCCTTTAAATGAGTGATGGTTTATAATGACATAATTCATATTACGGTGCAAAATCTAGACATATCTACGAGACGCTTTTTAATTTATTAGAGCGCATTTATGGGGTACTCAAAACAACACAGATACACACACCTACAGACACAGGCACCTGCAGACACACATACAGACACACATACCCGGAACTTGCCTATACTCTGTTTATGAAACAAATTAAATTTTAAGTTACAGAATCGGATAGAGGGTGAAAAATCCGGAATTTTGCGTACCTACACGGCATACTTCCCTTCATAAATAAAGAAACGCAGCGCTGGCCCATTTAAATCTTCAGCCATGAAGAACATACTGGGCCAAGCTGCCCATCTTAACGACTGCAGAACAAGCCACCTATCGAGTGTGGCGGAATCATTTGATAATGCGATAGATATAACAAACTGAAATATGGTTCTTCTCGTAGATGGCACAGTAGCTACATTGGTAACAGCGTTAGGCATGATTGTTACGATCTCAGTTCGCCTCCCGAAGACGGCATGACTTTTGTAAATACTTTAGTGATTTAAAATCTTGGTCTATCACGGTTGGTATTATACACTGGGACCTTAAATTGCGTAGTTCCGACCCATACGGGCAGCGGTGATGAAGATTCTCATCCGATCAATGATCAAGGTCGAGGCAATACAGTCGCTATATAAAATTTGCATGTTCCCATTTCAGGTTACACGATGACTTAAGTGATGCAACCATCATTTGTGGGGCGTGGTGGCTCAGTGGTAAGTTTGACACCTTGTGACCGGAGGGTTGCAGATTCGAATCCCACTCTAGCCGTTGCGTACGGACCTTGGGAAAGTCCATCACTCGCAATTGCTGGTGGCGCTTCGGCGTGAAAATTCCGACACAGTATCAAATGCTGTAGTCGGGAGTGCCTCTGAGTAGTAGTTGACTTCGAGAGGCGCTATAGAAATATCCGGAATAAATAATAAATCAATGCAACCAATGCATAGCTAAAGTACACACACAATGGTTTCAGACAATAAGCTACACAATGGACCAATGCAACTAGGAAATAAATTATAAAAAATTGAACAGGTTGTGCAAAGCAATCATGGAACAAACCCAACGGTGTGGTAACGCATTGGGACTTCTGCAAAATTTTGACCCCCCTTAATAATTTTGCTATAAATCAAAAAATTAAGCCTTCCGCACTATTAGAAGTATGATATGGGTGTGGTAACGCATTGGGACTTCTGCAAAATTTTGGCCCCCCTTAATAATTTTGCTATAAATCAAAAAAATTAAGCCTTCCGCGTTATTAGAAGTATGATACGGGTGTGGTAACGCATTGGGACTTCTGCAAAATTTTGACCCCCCATAAATTTCGTCATAAATTAGAAAAATTAAGCATTCTGCGGTATAATGCGGGTGTGGTAACGCATTGGGACTTCTGCAAAATTTTGACCTCCCATAAATTTCGTCATAAATTAGAAAAATTAAGCATTCTGCGGTATAATGCGGGTGTGGTATCATTTTGGGACCGTCTGCGACATTTGGACCCCCATAAATTTCGTTATAAATTAGAAAAATTAAGCATTCTGCGGTATTAGAAGTATAATACGGGTGTGGCACTACTACGAAACGTCGGCAAAATGTTGACCCCCTCCTAACAATATGCTGGTGGTGCACTAGGAATAACAGACTCACTACTCCAACCACCTACGATGAAAACTTTTATTTTGAGGTTCGCGGACAAGTCCCAGCGCTGGTTAGTTTCTTGATTAGTTCCGCCACCACCTCGTCTTTGCTTTGACTCGGCAACTCTTTTTTTCCGCTCTTGCTTTGTATATCACGTTTCATCGTTCTATATTTTTCCTCCTCTCCCAGAATAAGTTTATATTCATCGTCGCTTATAGCTGTGTCTTCTAACGCCCGAGAAATATGGTCATGCACTGTGTTTAGCTTACTTTCCGCCAAAATACAAATTTCGTCGTGTTTTGAAGCTTTAGCAACAAAACTTCTACTAATAACATTTCCAATAATATCCAGAAAACTCGTCGCTATGGCCAAACTCTCCAGAACAATACCAGGAATAAAACCAATACCAGTGGCTAACATAGCTGCCCCACCCACCCCAGTTCCAAGACTAACTATAGCAAGGCCGGCCGACGCCCCATTAGCCGCATCTACAACCCTCTTATACTTTTTACACAGTTGTCCCCGACTTATCGCCTCAGACCTCAGGAATGCTTCTATTTCGCCGATCTTCTGCAAGCGAAATGTTTGCGACGTCGTGTCTGACGAAATTGTTGACTCCATCAGCGGTGGGTACAAAGACATACTTTTTTATAGTTGCTCTATCAGTAACGTTACGTTTAACTCAATAGTTGAAGTACTTAAAACGCCTCTCTTTTTTCCTTCAATTCGAAAACTCGTTTGTCCTGGAATGAATATTGCCCTAGATGCATCAAATTGTCCACTTTGAATGTCAACTGTACGATCGATGCTACCCGCGGCTGTAATAATGCGAACTGACGCATCACCGGTACTAACACCAAACATTGTAAGCTTCCAGAACCCGCCCTCTAACGAAACCCCCTGATTGGTGGTTTGCAAAGTTATACACGGAAAACGCGCAGCGGTCAATGGAAGAGTTTGCCACGCAGTCGTGGTTACCGTTCCGGCCGCCGTATAGATATCGCGGTTGTGGTAATCGTCAGACACGAAGTCGATGTGCTGTTGAGGCACCGCGGTCAATAGCTCTGCGGTGGGCTTCGGGATGTCGTACCCCCAGTGGCCCACATCACCTAGACTGTCTATGCTGTATTTGCACATGTCTATTTCTCCGTGTTGACGGAGATACCCCCGAATCTTGTAGTGCGCGTCAGTCATATTTTTCTATACTACTGACTGTCCCTCGTGTTTAAAATATGTATAGATCTGGAAGTGGGTTATTCCAAAAGTAGGTTGTGGTGGGCTGGTGGCCAAGACCATCAGCCTGAATTTTTTGTATAAACTCTGAGTTGTGAAGGTGAACTCTTGCGCAGAATTAGTCAAAGTGACATTGGAGGTGATGAGCGCATCAAAACTATTTTCATCATCGGGCGGAGTCCCATAAATCTTCCAGGACGTGATACGCGGAGCAGTAGAACTAATTCCCCCAGCCAGACTAACCTTCCATACTCGCACAGCCGTCGGGCATTCAATCTGTAACCAAGTCCCACTAACCCGAATCTCAATATCGGCTCTCGATCTGGACGCCGTCTTCCACTCACCCCTCACACCCGAGTTGAATGCCATATGAGGCGGGTTAGTGGGTAAAGATTCGTTGGCTGAGGCAATAAAACCCGTTTCGGAAACGTTTCTGGATAGGGGCGGAATGTGGCCGCTGTAGTTGAGAATCTTGAGGCCCGCCGCGTATCGCCTTTCATTAGCTATCTCACTGTCTACATACCGCTTGTTGGTCAGGTACCATGGTCCCGAGGGCGGCGTATCATTATTCGTAGTGGCGATGGTGATCAGCCGCGTCACTTGTTTAAAACTCGCGGCGTCACTATCAGATCCTGGAATTTCTGTTGGGAGCCCAGTCACTCTTTTACCACCCATAGCCAGATCACCGGTCATGGTACTGCCGGATTTGAGCACGCATGCGCTCCTAACGATAACATCTTGCTCGTTGGCATACCTCTTAGCGGCGTCAGCTTTCTGGTCCGCATAGAGTCTAACGGAAGCTCCAATCTCAGCGTTTTTCACGTCAACGTATCGTTTATTTGTCACATGCAACGGTTCTGTTGGTACTCTATCACTCTTTGTCATGTTGTCGGCGATCAGCTTCGATACTTGTGCCATACTCGTCGCGTCGCTTTCGGACGTTGCTGCGCCCGTAGGGAGCCCAGTAACTCTTTTACCGCCCATGATTAAATCACCAGTCATTGCATCACCAGCTTTAAGCACGCATGCGCTCCTAACGATAACATCTTGCTCGTTGGCGTACGTCTTAGCAGCTTCAGCTTTCTGGTCCGCATAGAGTCTAACTGAAGCTCCAATCTCAGCGTTTTTCGCGTCCACATACCGTTTGTTAGTCAAGTACTTTGGTCCAGCCGGCGCCGTATCATTATTCTTAGTGGCGTTGCTGATCAGCTGCGTCACCTGTTTCAAACTCGCGGCGTCGCTATCGGATCCTGGAATTTCTGTTGGCAGCCCAGTCACTCTTTTACCACCCATGGCCAAATCACCAGTCATAGAATCGCCGCTTTTGAGCACATGCCCGCCTCTTACGATAGCATGCTTCTCGTCCACATATCTTCTAGCGGTGGTGACCTTCTCATCCACGTACTGTCTGTAAGAAGCGTCGCGGGAATCTACATACCGCTTATTCACCACATGCAACGACTCCGTGGGTACTCTATCGAGTTTTACTAGAGCGCCAGCGACCGCTGTTGACACTTGTTTCCAACTCGCTGCGTCGCTATCGGATCCTGAAATTTCTGTTGGGAGCCTAGTAACTCGGTGGCCACCCATAACTAAACTTCCAGTCATTACGCCGCCGGATTTGAGCACGCACGCATTCCTGACGATAACATCTTGCTCGTTAACATAACTTTTAACAATAAGGTCCTTGTCATCTGCATACCGCCTAACGGAATCTCTCAGCCCCGCATTCTTCTCGTCCGTGTACTGCCTGGCATCGATAAGCTTTTGGTCTGCATGATTTTCGGCTGCGGTCGCCTTCTGGTCCGCGTATCGTACCACTTGTGCCCAGCTCGCAGCGTCGCTTTCAGACGCACCAGCGTCTGTGGGCAGCCCAGTAACTTTGTGGCCACCAATTTTTAGAACACCAGACATCGTTCCACCGGTGATTTGTAAGTTGTCCTGATCTATGATGTCTGCATAAGCCTTTGTCGCGGCGTCTGTTTCCATCGTGGGCGTTCCCACGTTTGTCAGTCGAAAACCTCCAGCCGACAGAATTCCCATCATGGTATCACCCGCTTTGTGGACGAGCCCAGCGGCGCTTATCTGCCCCCCTCCCACCCCACCTCCACCGTCTCTTCCAAATTTATCAACCGGCATTTTTATATACAAAAAGGTGACGGAAGTCTAACATAGGTCAAGAATGATATCTTCAAAATTCTTTCCAGCAGTGAGCTCTCTTAGCACGGTCAGGCAGAGATGACCACAGACCACATCATCGGGACCCTGCAGCTGGAACGTCTGTGTTCTTATGGAACGGTTTAAATATCGAGAGATTTCGGTAGGCGGATCCAGCCCATAACTGTCAAAATAGACTGCTGTAGGTCCATCTATCCAATAGGCGACCCAGTGAGTACCATCGCCGGAACCGGAATCTAAATTAACAACTCCACACTCCTTCTCACGAGCCACGGCGGGCAGACCATCTCGCATGAAAACACCGCGGAAATGCGGCAGCGCTCCGGCAACTTTCACTATATCGAAGTTGCTCAGCGGTTTTAGTTTTTTTGTCCGATGTACAGGCCGGATCCTTTACACATTGAACAGCAACCACCATAAGTCTGGCGCCCGAGATATAAACCGGTCCCGCGGACCTGAGCTTCGAGTTCGCGATTGTGACGCGCGGCCTCTGCTAAAGCCGCGTCGTCGATCCGTTTTTTCTCGGCTTGGGCCGCATCGCTGGCCTGTTTCATGCGCAGAGCCTCTGCATCGCTGGCCTGTTTGTTGTGCACGGCCTTTGCCACCTCGGCGGCCCCTCCAGCCGCGGCACCCACCGCGGTTAACCCGCCAAAAATCAGCGGGAGGAGAGCCAGTAGTGGAAGAAATCCGCCCGATTTTGTCATCTTTTTCAGTTGCGTTTTGGTGAATCTCAGCTCCGTGCCAACGCCTTCCGAAATCTTCCTCACGATTCGGGCGGCTTGAACTTTTGTAAGCGCGAGCTTATCGTCTCCACGAAGCTGGCCATGAGTGAGCCGGATCGTGGCGCCAGTGCCATCGCGCGCAGCTTTAGCCAATGTTGCCTTTTGCCCTTCGGTCAGCGAAAGGCCGAACGCAACGTATTCAGTTTTCATTTTTGGAAAAAATATATCTAGAAGAGGGCCTTGTATCTAAATGTGAAAAAACCGATTTCTAGTAGACGACGTTGAATTTGCTGCCATCCGATTCAAAATTCAGGAGTCGGTCGCTGATCAGGACGGCATATGCTGTCGTATTATTTGGTACCCCTTCGTTAAAGTCCACCTTGATTTGTATGTCCTGTACAGAGGTTTTAAGTCGTTCAGATTGCCTCCGCACGTCCAGAACGAAGATCGGAAACAAATCCACAAATTCGATTGGTGTCAGTTGGCATGACGATTCACGCGCGTCTATGCCGCAATATTCTTCCTTGAAGTCACGTAGGGCCTTGTAAGCGCGAGAGGTTGTCCTCTTGGTGAAGTCGAGATTCATGTCAACAACCGGGTAGCGATCGCTGTTGAGCATAGCGAAAATGTTGCGAACCTGCACATGGTCAAACAGTGCCGGATTCTGGCCTTGATGTGCATTCTTTCCAGTTTGAAAAGCAACAAGAATCCAGCGTGGCTTTTCCGTGCCCGACTTAACACTCAAACGCCAGGAAAAAGTCGTCGCTCGTGGCACCGCAATGTTGTCGCATTGCATGGCGCGGAATGCTACAGGTACCTTAACCTTGGCTTCAATCTGCTTCATTAGCATGCTTTTATACTCCAAAGCGGGTATTATATGCGGCATGAACCAGGAGAGTTTAGTCAGCGTGATCTGGCCATTGACCGCAGCGGCTTCCTTGAAGATCGCGTCTGCATCCCCCTGCCGGCTCAGCAGTAAGGAGTGTTTAATCCCGTATACGACCTTGTGATAATCATCGCAAAAGCCGAATAGATGTCTTAAGGGAACGATGAATGAAAACGTTCCAATAGGGACGGGTTTTCCAATGATCATCAGTCGACGGGCCTCGAAGCCGATATTCGCGGTCGCCGCCGCCGCACTCGTGTCCTTCTGCCAACACATGTTTAAACCTTCAGCTCTGGAGAAGTCGTCGCCGTAAACCAGCATGCCTTTCATCGTCGTGGCTTGCCCAGGTGACATGACATTCTCTATCTCGGTGTTGTTAGCCAGGTATCGAATCTGAGAAAACATGTACGGGACGGCGTTGTTGATGAATGACACCAACGTGTCTGCGATGTAAGCGGCGCCAGTTGTTGTAAGCCTGCCCTCCACAAGAAGGTAACTCTTAGAAGGCTGCGTGAAAATGTCTTGGTTCTGGATGTCTATCTGTATGGCCTGGCCATTGTTGATAGCCGCGGGATTTTGTGACTCATACTCGCGGTATTCAAACGATTCGATGCTATTGTCATCGGGCACCGCCGAAGCGATGTCCAACATTTCACTCGGCACGTCAAATGCCGCCATTATTATAGTTAAAAAAGTTCAAGCTTCAATTATTAATCATGTTGCAAATTAATTTCATATGTGGTGGGTTAAACATTTTTTTCCGTTTTGTGAATTAGTCGGAAATTTTTTTCATTTTGCAAGAAACAGACCCCGCGAATGAATTTCATTTGCGCCGCCACGACTCGGCTTTATAGTCTTGAAACCGGATCCAGCAATGCGGCTGTTTATGTCAGCCATTGTCCGAACAACGGGTGGTGGACTCACAGCCAGTTGTTTTAAGTATTCGATGCTCTTGTCGCTGAGCGCCTTCTCCAAAGGTGCGGGGACAACGGGCGCGGCAGCTGAATTTTCATTTCGTAAATGAGCTTCATTTACGGCTGCAGCGCGTCTCGCTTTCACGGCATCAACAATTTGCCTGACGGCAGATGCTGTTGTGGCGCCGGCTTTCGCGACATTACCAACCGCCTTGGCAACGTTTGTGATTGTGCCTCTATTCGCCGAAATGAAGGAGCCTGCACGGCCAAGGAAACCCGCGATTTTGGGTATCCAGTCGAAAAGTCCACCACCCACGACACGACGCCGCTTTTTAATTCCAAGAACCAACATTAGAATATTTAAGTGTGAACATTTACGCACTGCGGATGTGAAACCTTATAGTTACTGTCTCACCGCGGAGGTTTAATTGTTCACCATTCTGGTCGGTCAGCCACACACGAATGCCCTGTACGTTACCAGCCGGTGCAACTGGTAGGTACACCAGATTTTTCGGAGACTCGATTACCTTGTAGCCGGGCGACACATCCGGGAAAAAACTGTAGATTACTGGCAGCTGGCTACCATTTCGATACGATCCAGAGATAATGTCACAATTTACCAGGATTGTGTCCACGCGGAGAATATCGACTGGATTTTCTCCCTCTTTATAACCACTACCAAGCCTCTGAGGGTTAAAACCGAGCATTTGCCTGATGGTAGATTGAGCCATATTTACCTTATATAGGGCATTCGTAATTTTTATGAAGGCGCGTAGGGTAGATGCGTTAGCTCCTATGGTAATAGGAGAATTAAAGCCGAGTGGTGCCACACCCGTCGGAGAATTTTGCTTTTCTAACTGCCTACCGATTTCATCATTAATCTGTGCGATCTCGTAGCTTCCGTCGGGCAAAATTATCGTCTTCCACGTCACACCATTGTCGGTGCTGTAGACGAACTTGTTATTTGTACTATCGATGTTGTGAATCGAATTATAAGTTTCAAGATTGACCAAAGCAAGCTCAAAGCGTCTTTTTGGATCCAGGTACAGCGGTGGTGAGAAAGCCGTGGTCCACCCTGTAGTATCTGAGGAAACAACTATACTAAAATTTTCCTTAGGCTGTAAAAGTTCTCTAATTTCTTCGAGCAGTTTCTCCGAGCGTTCCATCTTGTGTGCTTTATTTTATGAGCATGTTTCTATTCAATTCGAGTGCCAGCTCTTTGGAGATCGCACCGGAACGCAGTAACTCGTCGAGAATGGCGGAGATTTCGTTGCCGAGACCAGTGTTTCCCGCGGCCCTAGAGGCCACCAAAAGCTGCAACCTCTCTACCAGAGCGTTTGGGTCGTTGTAGAACTGCACCGCGCCGCCTCGAATCAGCTGGAACTTTTTACTTTTCCGGCCATGAATAGGCAGACCAGACATCTGTACGAGTTTTTTAAAAGTTTCAATTGCTTGAGGCGAGTATTGCTTAGTCTTAACGAAGCGTTTCGTTAACAGGCTGAACAACGACTCATCGGCCGGAGATTCGAGAACGAGGTTACCACCTTTAAACACTCTCAGTCTACCGGCAGACAACGCGACGGGGTCAACGGAGAGCTCACCCAAGGCGTTACCTTGTAATTTCAGAGGAACGGCTGGAACACTGAAACCCTTTCCTTTTTTAGTGAGGGCGTGGCCTTTCAATAGCAAACGAATTCGATCTCTGTAGTCCTGTAGGACGCCGATATCTACGGCCAGCGCATGTACCTTTTCTTCGTCTCCGTTCTTATTGGCCTTCCTTTTCTCTTTGCCCAGGGTGTGGCGATTATAATAATTTACGCCTTCGATTATCTGTTTCACAGCTGCCGTGTCGTTCAGGTCGAGCTCGCTCGGCGGGGTAAAACCGTGCCGCCTGATTGTATCAACGTTGAGATGTCTGTTTGGGTGGACGAGCAATGCTTCCGCTGGAGCAGATGCTCCTGCGGCGGGGTGTGCCGCAATCGCTGGAATAGCCGTTGGAGCAGTTGCTCCAACGGAATCACCGAACAACGCCGCTATCGGGTTACAATTAGCAGACTCTGAAATCTGCGCCGGCAAATCCTGTAAAGCGCTGGTAACTTTCTTCAGCTCCTTGGACGTAGCCGCCTGGGATTCAGCCGTGGCTGTGGCGATTGGTTTGAAAAGCTTTGCCGCATCGTACTGAAGGTTGGCTTCACCGAGCTTCTCATCCACGAAACGCTGTCTCAATCGATTTCTGCGAGCTAAATAATCCTGAGTCAACGCGTCTCGCTCCTGTTTAGACGAAACTTTTGTCCACATCGTGGTTGTATGTCGACTATATCTTGACGGTAACGATTACCTTTGTCCACATCGCGTTGTATGTCGACTATATGTTGTCTATATCGTGTCTTTAAATACTTGCCTTGGGCTTATAGAAGCGATCGAACCCGCAACGATATTTTCCGTCGTACACTTTGGACGTCAAATCTATGACTGCGAATCCATATGGCTGAGCAGCACACTCGCTGAAGAACGTACGGAACTCATCGAAAGACATGTCGCCGCCCACGAACGTATCGTGAATGGCTCGCAAATTTTTACTGTCTTGGTTGAAGAGGACGATAAGATTGGCATTGTCGCGGATGGCTTGCTTTGGAATGCGGAAGTAATTCTGAGTTAAGTAGAAGCAGTCCGCGCCACCGTGTCGACCCATAGTGAAATACCTTTCGATGGGCGACTGTTTTTCAAGCATGACGTCATCGAAAACTAGAAGACTTCTGGCATTCTTATTTAATGATTCAACTGGAACTATTTCATCTGAGCAAGAGTGAAAGGACGCCACTTCCTTCCCGGCAACTTTTTCGAGTTCTGTTATCCAGTCCCGAAGAAACTGATATTTTTCCTGTCCCAGAGACTTTGAGTAGAGGTATAGCCGATCAAAACGCAGGTACCCCTTCTTCAACAGAAGGTTAAGCAGTAAGTTTGTTTTTCCACATCCGCTAGGCCCACAGATTATACACCGTATGCTAGATCGCAACAACCAATGGTGGTGTTTTTTCCCATCGTCGGCTTCGAGATCAAAATTTGTTATTTCCATATAGAGACAACGAGTTATGATTGTATTCAACGAAAACAATGTATTGCCTACGATGTAAGAAACATACTGAGACTTCAAATGAAACAATTGTCGAGTTACGAAACGGCCGGCCAGCCAAGAAGGGAACCTATGCCGTCTGCGGTGTAAAGAAGAGCCAAATTTTGCCTTCTAAAGTGCGAAAGACTGGAGGTTCTCTACTGAATAGCGCTCTTAATATTCTGCCTCTGCCTGAGATGCATATGAGCCTTCCATCCGGTATGTCTTCGGAAGATAATCCGGGAGGTTCTTTTCAGAATACAGGAAAGTACTCTTACTGTGGGCCATTCACAAAACTCGATAAACGGCTGTCACAGCGATATCACGGTGTTAATCAGCTCGACCGTGCGTGCCTCCACCACGATGTAGCTTACGCAGTTCATAAAGATACCCCGGGGCGTAATCACGCAGATGACATCCTCGCCGCAGCCGCGTCGAAGATCGCACTCACCGATGAAACTCCGGATTATGAGAAGAAAGATGCCCGGCTCGTATCGGCCATTATGACAGCGAAGTCGAGGCTGGGGATGGGTGTTGGACGGCGACGCAAATGAAAATCATTTGTGTATGTGTTTACCTGTTTGTAATATATAGTTTTACTGAAATGTCTAAGCACCTTTCAGCCGTCTATTACAGCCCTAGAGGTTACTGGCGAGGTAAGGCTGCGGTGAAGAAACTAGCCTCAGCCGCCAAAGTTTCCGAGGCGGAGGCTCGTGATTGGCTGAAGAAACAAGCGGTGTGGCAGATTTATCTTCCCGTTCCACGCCGCATACCGCGTCCAAAGTTCGATGAAAATCGACCAAACGCCGTACACCAAGCCGATCTCTTGTTTTTACCTCACGATAAAGTAGGTCGAAAGACTTATAAATACGCCTTGACTGTCGTCGATGTTGCTTCACGATACAAAGAAGCAGAACCGTTGATCAACAAAAGTGCGACCGAAGTCGCCGCCGCTTTAAGCCGGATCTATAAGAGGGGCCCATTAACTTGGCCTCGACTCTTTCAGGTCGATCCTGGACGCGAATTTATGGGTGATTTTACACCGTTGCTGACGAAGCACGACGTTCTTGTAAGACGCGGACAGGCCGCAAATCATCGTCAACAGGGCATCGTTGAACGCTTTAACCGTACTCTAGCTGAGCGACTTTTCGGTGCCCAGTACGCTCAGGAATTGCTCCTGGCTGCAAGGGGGTCATCCGAACGGTCAGTGGAATGGGTTCGCCGGTTGCCCGAAGTTGTAGCTGCACTAAACGATGAGCCGACGCGTTTGCTCGACATGAAGCCGGTTGAAGCGATGAAAGCTGCTAAAGTGACACAGAAGCCCTCTCATTCACAAACTAAAGGCCGTTTATGGGGCTTGGATGAGCCTGTTCTCGGGCACGACGTTCTCGTCCGATATTTATACGCTCCAGGCGAGCTCGAAGGTGGAAGCAAACGTGCCACCGATCCTAACTGGTCGCTCACCATCCACGCTATTTTGGATGTTGTTCGGCGGGCTGGCCAACCGGCTTTATACCATCTAGTTGATGGGCCTGGCCGCGGGTTTGTACGTGAGGAGCTGCTTCTGGTGCCTATGGGCACTGAGCTACCTCCCGATAGAATACTCAGCCGTTGACGAGTTTGTAGTGCCCGTATGCCAGCGTTGTTATCCCATCGGCCTCTATCCACTTTTTTGTGTCTAATGGAGAGAGGCTGATCTTATTCTGCTCGTACACTCCGATCTGGTGGTCGTGGCTTCTAATCACGACTTGTGTGTGCCGCATCTCTTCTCGTTCGAACAGGCACTCCTTGTATAGCTCGTGGTGCAGATCCTTCTTCACAACTGCTCTCTGAACGCCTTTAGCTTTCCTGATCTCTGAACCACCCGATTTTAAGATCGAGTACATCTTCGGACGCAGTCCCACGAATTCGGCTATGGCAACTCCGTTACATTCATCTTTGAACTTGCCCACGACTTTCTTGTTCTCGACGTCGTAGTACGGGCTGTCTCTAGGAAACTCACTAAAGTCGTATGAGTGTTTTTTGTTCCACATATCGGCATAGGCGTCCGGAGTTTCCACCTGAAATAAGAGGCTATCTGTGTCTGTGTATAAGAGTTGAGCATTGTTGCCGTACTCGTTTTTCACATCGTTGTACCAGAAGTCGTACATCAGATGCTTGCTGAGGTCGAGGACAGCCTGGCCGACATATACAGGTCTGTTTAACTTGAGCTTGTTCTTCAAACTGTGAATCGCGGCGAGTTGGTCGTTGAAGATTTTGTGTGATATGTAGGCCGGGTCAGCAATTAGTTTACGAAGTTTGTCAACTTTTGAGGTCGGTACCAGGTTAACTCTGATTCTTTTTCTAAGATTTTCCATGGTTTTTCCGAAAACTGCATTATTAGCCAGTTTGAAGAAGTCTTTTTCAAATTCCGACGTTGCCTTCGCTCTCAATTTTGTATTCATCTCGATGTATGGAGCCATCCACGCCTCCTGTCTAAATTTAATGGCACGATGAATTTTAGAAACTCGCAGCCCCAACGAGTGATATAGTTTGAGATTTCTATAATGGACCACATACCGCTCCTTAGGTCGTAGGCTGGGTACTAACTTCACATGCTTTGTGAACTTGCCTCCCAACTCGTTCATAAGCACATTCTGATAGTCGCTCAACCACTCCTCTTGGACTGTCAGGGTCTCCGGTGCTAGGGGATAGTCGCTATGTGATTCGTGGAGGTGCTCCGGGTACTCAAGATCTACTTCAAGTAGGAAGCCTTCAGGCGCGTCGTCTGGAGTTTCCAACACTTCGTCGAGAGTTGGACTTTCCCAGCTGAATGCTCCAACTGGTAATGGCTGTTGCATCGCCCAGCCGTACAGGTTATTAGCGTCGAGATACATGATCCAGTTTTCTGGCTTCGTAGTATCATGATCTGGGCATTGCGGGTTGTTGGCTTTTGCGAAGCGCTTAGATACCATCGAGATTCCACCTCTGAGACCTTTCTCTACGAACAAATGCATGTCTATGTCTGTTAAAAGTTCGAGCTCGATTTTCGTCTTTTTCAACAAAGCGTCCCAGGCCATTCCTGGTAGGCTAAAGTAGTTTGCTGGATCTAGACTGTAGTGCTTCATTGAGGTGTCTCTGAAGGTCTCGAATACATCGGCTAGTAGAAGTACATCCGTGCGGAGATACAGGTCGTGATAGTCGCCCAGAGTTTTACAGTCGAATTCGTTCCATACTCGTTGGGCGTGTTCATAATCCGCATCAGAGATGTTCTCTCGGGACAGCCTGCTGTAGAACGCTTCTTTGGGTGGAAGTCGGTCTTCTGCGAAGCGGTTGTAATTGTCAATGTGCTCGTAACAATATACGCCCTTTCGCCTCAAAAGATCTAGTTTTGTCCTATCATCATGAACGAAATTTTCCTTTATATATGCCGTTGTCACTTTCAAATCCTCTAGCGACAGATTTCCTGATAATTTATCCAACGAGCTGTTTAGAAACTGGAGGCTGTCGATGAACTGTAGTTGTCCTATGTTGAATGTCATGTACTTCTCCATATTGTTTGGAATACAGTTAATTTCAGTTTCCTCATCCTGCGCGGCCTCACAGCTACCTATCGCTTGCATTATGAGGTGGCTGTCGTAACCTCACAGATTGTGGAAGACCACCGGTACCTTACACTTATCTGGATATATTCGAAGTTTGAGGTTGCAGGCGTTATGAGCGGCACCTCGATATTTACCGGTAATGTGACAGTGGTCGCGAACTCTATCCTCTTCGAGCGCTTCTCCGCAGATATGACATTCAGTAGCCTCGCGGAATGATTGGCGATCAACTGCTGACATAACTATCTTAGCTGGGGTGGCCAGCCTTTGTTTGATAGTGGCTAGCTCGCCTTGTAGTCGTTGCAGGAACTCTGGCACGGCGTTCTCTCCCCGGTATAGAACCGGCTTCTTCGTGCGGCCGTCGCATCGAACCACTATGTAACAGAAGCTGCATGGTTTCTGCTCAGCTATCTGTCTGGTGTTGCTTTCGTTGGGATTCATGGCCGCATTTAGGACAGGCACATTCAACGCCTCAAAGTCTGCGTAAACGATATACGGGGCTCGCATCTGTTTACGATGGTTCTGGAATTTGAGGATATTTTCATCCTCTTTTGGCATCTCGATCCGCTGAGGCTTCTTACTAATACCCTGACAATCTTTGATATGGGCATCCAGCAAGTCTTGTCTACAGAATATGTGTAGGCACCGACGACATGGATGTTTTCGTCCATGAAATTTGCTGTTTTTATAAAGCATGCGGGCTAGATCCTTGATCCAGACATAATGAAAATTTTCATTTGCGTCGTCGGCCAGTAGTAGAAGGTCAAGATTGTGGACACTGGCCCGGTTTGAAATGTGAATTGGATACAAAGCTGTGTCCCACCCGAAGACTGAGACGCTTATAGTTGGATTTTGACGCTCAAACTTGTCGATATCTGTGACTTTCACTGGAAATTCTATACCGCCAAAGTTTAACTCCTGGAGGTGGGTACGATACTTAGTTGGGCGTTGAGGGTCCTTTTCTACTGGATACATGGCACTTAAAATGGCCCACTCAAAGCATCGGTTATCTTCATTCTTGACATTAATAACCGTGCGAGGGGGGATGTACTTTGGTGTGGGAAAGTAGCTTTTACCCCGGAAAGGCTTATATCTTGCAACACCGAGGTCTAGCCCCACGACCCGCCTCAATCTCCACCCCGATCCCTCATTGGTGTACTCTTCGAGGAGGTTTAGTACTTCAGCCTTGGCCTTTCGTATAGCCCCTTGGATTTTACCCGCATTGGTAACTGGCACTGCTTTGCTTCGAAAGTAGACCGTCTTGGTAATAGTACCCGGGGTCGCGTTGCCATCATACACATTATCAACAGTCGGAGCCAGCTTTTCCAACTCAACTGTCAACATTTGCGAGTATTTCAGACCGTCTTGTTTCAACAGCTCTTCGTTGAGTTGCGCCTCAATGTTGTGCTCCATTGCACTCAAGAAAGCCAACGCATCTCCTTCCAGCCTGTGGTTAAGAGGTACTTCTGCACGGAAGTCTCTCAGATGCTGATTGGCTAGCTCTCTGTGCACTAGAAATGGTGGTGGCCCACCTCTATCCTTCTTACTTAGGAGTGGGTCGAATTGTGCTAAAAGGGCCTTACGTTTTGCCCCTCTGTGCTTACGCGCTGGAGGAATTGGCCTTGGAAGCAGTGGCTGTAGGAAGCGCCTTTTGACTGCATCTGGGATTGGTTCGTCTAAGATATTTTGTAGAACAACTCGAAGAGCTGGGGGACCGGTAAACTCACCCAACAATTGTTCAATTTTTTCATTCGTAGACAATGCCATAGTTATAAATTATTTTATACTACTGTGGCAAACTTTTCTTTAATATAATAATTATATCATTTGTTCAAAATGAAATTTTGTTTACTGGTATTCGATTGACGCTTGCTCATCTGTATTATCTCAATACAATAACTATATCATTTGTTCAAATGATAATTTTTTTATTCTACTGATATATTTGATAGTCGCTTCCATTCTTTATTAAATTCACGGACTAACCCACCTCGTCGAGCTCTGAAATATTTAACGAAATAACCACACTTCATACAATCACCCAAGCGGTTTTTTATACCCCTCCCACATTTAGCGCAGGGTTTTGTCCCGCAACCATTTCGCAGTCGTGCTAAATGCTTGAAACAGTACTCCCCAATGCACCTGTGGCAGCAGAGCGTCGTTTTGCCTATCATAAGCCATTTGCAAAAGTTTTGCCCTAACATTATGTTTTATGTATACCACAACCTATTCATTTATTTAAATTGAAAAATGACCCGGTTTGGGCCGGCCTCGTGGGAGGTTCTCGGCCGGCAGCAAACGTTGGTAATCTCATTTCTTTACCCTGAATGACCATTCCATTCCCTCTGGCAGGCCCTTGAGAGTGCCAAAAGGTTGGGGTTTCAGATTCACTCGTGTTAAGCTTTTTAAGCTTTCAGAACGCCACCTGGCGAATGCGCCAGCTCCGGTTTCAGATTCACTCATTGTAACGGTTTTTAAGCTTTCAGGACGCCACCTGGTGAATGCGTTGAAACGCCTACTTAACTCCTACTTGATTGTCAGTTATCACAGTTGTAAGAAAATTTCGTGACAAAGTCACAATCCATGGTACTTGTCGGTTTCACGACCACCAAATTCGTGTCGGTTTCACGACCACCAAATTTTCATCGTTCATCCCGCTGCTAGTTTAATTAACATTTTAATCATTCACCCCGCTTCCAGTTTAATTTACATTTTAATCGTTCGTTCCGCTTCCATTTTAATTTACATTTTATTCGTCATCTCGTATCTAGTTTAATTTACATTCTAATCGTTCATCCCGCTTCCAGTTTAATTAACATCTTAATCGTTCATCCCGCTCTCAGTTTAAATTAACATTTTAATCGTTCATCCCGCTTCTAGTTTAATAACGTGAAATATAAAGTTAACTTCATGTTGTGGTGTTTTCTTTCGGTGTGTTTGGTGGTCGTGAAACCGACAAGTACCCAATCCATTATCCATGTATAGCAAACATACAATCTCACTTTCATAGGCTTACATTGTGGGGGATACGAGGGGTACGTGTACCCCACTTTTTTGACTGGGGGTACCTTATCCCCCACGTGTTAGACAATGCTAATCAATGTTTTATTATTGAGCCTTCCAAGAGATCGCAGTCTCCGCCTTGCTTCGTGTTTGTAAGAAATTGAAACGGTGGTATCCCCACTTTTAGACCAAAGTTACGCCCTGCTCACTTTCAATTTGTACAAATTAACAATGGAAACTGTAACGTATTTTAAAACTAAACTTTTATTTGAACTAAACTTTTATTTTACACTTGTAGTACGAGATTTCTGTGTTACTACGAGTTTAGTAATAGTAGGCTACTATATTAATCTAATTAACCAGTGTTTTTTTTTAGCCGGAACGGCGTTCCGGCACCTTTTTTCAGCTACTAAAAAATAATTTATCTATTTTAATATTAAGAACAATAATTTAGTATTTTAATTTAATTTCAGAGTTGTGAACTGTTTTCAGTATTTATTGAGACCCTCCCAACCCCCAATCCCGTTTTTCTAAGGATTTTAGCCCTTGCATATTTGTTCAGTTCCGGAACTTTTTTCTGAAAAAGAGCCCTGAATTTAAACAAAATGACACATGTATATGGACGTGCAATGCATTAATGCAATACTGTAGCTGAGACAGAGATTGAGGCGGAAATCGGTTTACGTTTAAGGTTAGTTATGGTTTGTGCGGATTGTGCCTAGGGCCCCCAAACTCCTTAAAACGGCTCTGATACTCACCTCAAATTTTACCACTACAGCCCTGGTTAGGCCTATAGTTAGCTGAAGGGCCGCGCCGAATGTCCATAGTTTATTAATAATTACCACACGCGATAGGCCTATGCATTTTTATTGGCAAATGCGTTATTCTTCTCCATTTTCCCCTATAAATCGGCGACATGGTAAAATTATGTGTAGGCCTATGCGTTTCCACATATATATATATACAGAAGGTCCATGTCTATATAGGCTCTATACAGCCTATTATGCTAGTTCTATTAACAAAGCTATGCGTAGGCCTAAGTAGCCTATATATGCCTATGCCTCGACCTGTGACGATCTCCTTCCACAAACCCCAAATTATCCGTTTCCACTCTCATTCCGTCGTTCACCCACCACATCCCAATTAAAACAGTGTTTAATCTAGTCCCCCTCTTCTGGGACCAACTTAACGAATTTACAAAAGATTTTTTCTGTAATTTAATCCATCTTCCAAAAATTTCAGACTTTTCATCACTTCATTTTCAAAAAAGTTGATGACTTTTTTTTAGTCCTTCGTCCGATTTTTTACACTTTTTCTACAGCAATTACTCTCTCAAAAAAGGTTGATGACCTTTTTTTAGGAATTCATCTCTCTGGGTGGGAAAACCATGTGTCCACATGTATCCTGGGGGGAATTAATTTTCCTCCCCTAAAGGTTTCTACATTGTAATATTGCTGGCCTCTGGGGGAAAACGTAAATCCTGGGGGAACATTTCCCCCAAAGACGTCTAGATTAGACACTGCAATTAAAATCTTCGATCCCTTCTCGGGGTTTCCATTTAAGATACCGGTAACACCTTTTAAAGAAATCGTACCCTGATCAATCCACTCCACCGCTTTCCAATATCTCTCAACCAGAGTCAACCTGAACATCCCACCGCAATGTAAAATGTAAATGCAGACGGCTTTACATAGCGACCATTATGGTCTCGACCCTGCTCATTTTGCAATGAATTGATCGGGTGAGTTCCTTCACCACCGTAAAAGCTCGATCCTCGATCTGTCTCCTTCTCCCTCTATTCTTCTGGCAACCGGATTTTGCTTTTCACGTGGTATATTTGGCAATTACCCTCACTTGCTGTCGCGCTCGTGAATAAGGTGGTGCCGGCTGCGTTTGGCTGTAATTAGTGTTTTAGAAATTTCCAAGCTTACTCTTGCGAACGTAAATCTTCGTTCAAGATGATTATTATTATTATTATTATTATTATTATTATTATTATTATTATTATTATTATTATTATTATTATTATTATTATTATTATTATTATTATTATTATTATTATTATTATTATTATTATTATTATTATTATTATGATTTAATTAAGAGTTCTATCATTGTTTCTTTTACCTGCTGATCATATAACTTGATCGATGTTACCGTTAAAAGTATTGATTGTGCTGCCGTTTACTTGTATTACGATAAATGTTAACTAGGTGGCCCTGCTAAGCGGGATCAAGATCCCTTTGGGTCTCCTCTTGTTGCCAAAGTTCAAACTTTTATGTTGTATTTTCCTTGTACTTCAAATGGCTTCAATAAAAGGATTGATTGATTGATTGATTGATCCTACTTGGCAGATTTTGTTCCACGTAGCAACTGAGCGTGCTCCAAACTTGCTCAAAGCAGAAGCGAAACGGACTCTGTTATTGCCTTGCGGACTTCCGGTTTGGGTTGGCTCGTCCGGTTTTGCGAATAAGTCACTCAATTTGTTATAAGCGAGGATAGGTGCGATGGCTGGATACAGCGGAAATTTCTGTAGCGAATCTCACGCAGATATGAATCTGACTCAGTTTGAAAAAGAGTGCATTGACGAATTTGATAAAGATCAAGCAATAGCTGAGATAAAGTTTAACTCGGAAAGAGAAAGTCTTGAAAAAGTCGCATATACCGTATTTCAGGATACAGCTAGGTCTATGTCTGGAATATATACAGGTAATGTTGTGTCGAGTATTGACCATTTTGTTAATATTTCAATTTCTGTATTGAAATATTAACAAAATGTAAGAGTCTTCCAACTTTGGAGACCACAGTATGTAGAAGTTTTCTTTAAATTCGCTTCGGAACAACTGTCTACTGAGGGCACGGGTAAAATGCTGATTTGCTGACTGGCAAAGGGTAAAATGCTGATTGGAAAAATGCTGATTGGTCATGCTGATTGGTGGGTAAAATGCTGATTGGAAAAATGCTGATTGGTCATGCTGTTTGGTGGGTAAAATGCTGTTAAAAAAATGCTGATTGTAACAACAGAATGTAACAAATCGATCTTTATTATTATGATTATTAGTAATCAGTTATAGGCACGTTTGACTCCTTTGCATGCCAGCTACCAGCAGGTGAAATTTGGTGACGTTTGGAGCAGGTCCACGTTCTATACCCATACCCTGATTGGTGTGTAAAATGCTGCTATGAGAATACGGATTGTTTTCTACTAAATATACAAAAGTTAGTGTAGTTTCTTGTCGTTGCCTTTGCATTTCCATGCGGAAAATCAGCTGCGACTTTCTCGTCAGCATTGTAGTTGATGACGATCCTTTCGAAAATATGCTGTTTTGGTGAAGCACTTGCTCCATGAATTGGGACCATCACAGATCTGGAAATACATTCTGTCGCATAGACCATTGCCATGTTTTCTTTCTTTTGCTGATCCATCAAACCGCCAACGATATCCATCAACTTTCCAATCATCCTTCTTAAAATCTTCTGACCATGGAAAATGAAGAATTGATCCTCCTGTCAGTCAATTAACAACTGCATTTACCGATTGACTATTAAAACACTCGTAGATATCACTCATGACTGCAATTATTCCAATCCAATGTATGTGAACTCTCCAAAATTAAAAACATAATAAGCTACACAATTATTTGGGGTATTTATAGTGTTTTAAAAGTTTGTTGATTTCAATTAGCATTTGTTAATTAAAACAATATTGAAAACAACAAAGCGTATTGGGTTCTTTGATCACTAGTTGCCTGGATTTCAATTAGCATTTGTTAATTAAAACAATATTGAAAACAACAAAGTGTATTGATTTCAATGAGATTTCAATCAGCATTTTACCCTTTGATTTGCTGATTTGGCTCTGGGGTCAAATGCTGACTTATCAGCATTTTCAAATCAGCATTTTACCCCTTGCCAATCAGCAAATCAGCATTTTACCCCTGCCCGTCTACTGACGACTTGTATAATCATAATCGCGCTGCCTAGTCGTGATTGCAGATCTGTGTAACATCTCTCAAAGAAATTTTCAGAGGTGCTTCCAACGCGATAACAAAAGTTCATGGCTTTTACAGTTTTAACTACTTGTGAAAGAGAGGGAAAGAAAGGTCAAGAAACTTGTGTCACAGGTTGCATGTTGCAGAATTAAGTGCGAATCACCTTGAGGCTTCTATTTTGATTTCTGGAATTACAGGTTGGAGGAAAAACGGGTGCGTAGCGAATCCCGAACTCCAGAAAAGGGTATTTGCGCCAGATCCCAAAACAATTTTGTAAAGGAAAACCATATCCATGAAAATGCTGTGCGTAGCGTATCCCTGAAACCCAAATCTTCATACGGATATTTCCACTGGATCCCAAAACTATTTTGTAAAGAAAACCGGATTCCCTAAAATGATGTTGCATGCTGGATCACTAAACTTCCAATTTCATGTAAGTAAGTAATGAGAATGGGTAAATGTAAAGACTGAGTGCCTGTGTATATAAACAATATGGTCGCCAGTGACTTTGCTCCAATAGAGCGCCGCTAGCTAACAGCCTTATCCCATAATGCATTTTGCTAATTTAATAAGAGCTTTTGGACAGGTAAACTCTGTATTTCTGGCTAACGGCCTGCCAGGCTCAGTGGCGGCGCGTAGATTTTTCAAAGGTGGTGCGAAGCAGTGTGCCGCCCCCACCTCGTAAGGCGGCAGGTCTGTCCAGTAGTCTAGTGAAATTTTGTCTGTGTTTTGTATGATAGTAGTTGGTAGTAGCTTTAGCCATTAGCAAATCAAATCAGGGGAGGTTTTCCAGAGAGTAGTCAAAAAGAAGTCCGAGTTCAGTTTCCAGAACGCCAATTCAAATCAGAGTAGGTCTCCAGAAAGTAGTTCAAAAGAGGTCCGGGTCCTGTTTCCAGAGGGTCAGATCAAGAGAATAGACAGCGCAGCTGTCAAGGCGAGTGTCGTTTAGGGCGAGAATAACGAGTCAGGGTAGGAGTAGGCCACTTGAAAAGGTGAGACTTCAGTTTTCAGGGAAAGCCAGATGGTGATAGAGGACCATGAGGAGGAGGATGAAGGACGGATTGTAATGATGATGGAGGAACTGAGAAGCTGCGGAATTCAGAGGGAGATCAATCCATAGGCGTGGTGCTGTGTTGAATATGGCTCGGTAGGAGAACTTGAGATGAGTATAGTGACTGGCGGTCGAGAAGGACTGAGATAGGAGGAGGATCGGGTGGAGCGAGTTGCATGGATGGTGAAGCGATTGCGGAGGTACTTGGGCTGGGAGTATTGCACGGAGTTGTAGGTTAGTGATAGAACTGAGGTAAATTCGCTCTGGGATTTTAACCAATGGAGTGATTTGAGGATGGGACCGATATGACGATGTTTGGGCGTTCTAGTGACAGCTCTGGAGAGTGAGATTTGGATAAACGCTTGATTTGGGTGTATTCAAGGTTGAGGAAGAGGGAATTGCAATAATCTAGCTTTGAATGAACAATGGAGGTAGCAATGGTACAGGCAGTTTTAAGGTCGAGCATGGGCCGGATGCGTCGGAGGTCACGAATGTGCATGAAACAGGAGTGCAGGAGGTTGGAGATGGGGTTAGAGAAGGAGATGTGTGCATCAAAAGTAATACCAAATTATCAATATAATAAATCGCAATCATTATTTCTAAAAACCAGAGGCGCAGTTAAGGGGTGCAGAGGGATACATGTGTCAAGGGAAGGGTGCCAAAATGAGGGTCAAGAGAAGTAATTTTACTCTTAATTTTGATGCAGTTTTAACTAATATATCCCAAATAAAGTTTTAAGATTTACTTTTGGCGCCCCAAATATATCCAGTTATATCCTCGATCCTTACTTACAAACCAGTTCCTCTTCGGGCTCAAAATATCCTAGCGACGCCGCTGCTAGAAACTAGGCCTAAAATGATCTAAATCAATTTAAAACTAAGAAATACGTTGAAGCTCAAATGAACAGTGAACATTTACAGTTCACTGAATTAGGCCTATGTATCAAAGTTTCATTGAAATTTCTAGCAACGAATTACGTAATAACTTCAAATGAAACTCTACGGTGACCACAGGAAGTACAGAAAAAATATTCCAGGTAGTCAAAGTGCCGCCCCCCTCAAGTGGCCGCCCGGTGCGACCGCACCCCCTTGCACCCCCCACGCGCCGCCACTGGTCAGGCTAGTGCGTTTTCAATAAGTTGCAGACACTTGATTTGGGTGGATTTAAGGTTGATGAAGATGCCTTTTTCAGAATGGCAGTAGTTGAGCTTTGAGTGGACAACGGAGGTAGCATAAGGCATCTACCAATGGCACACCAAAACCAGGCAGTACTCAGATCAATTATCCAGAAGATCAGTCTGCTAAGACAGAGTCAGGATATGGTGGACAGAGAGTCAGCCTATGGTGGAGTAGCGCATAAAAAGTTTAAAAAGTTTCTACATGATGTATATATATATATATACAGTATGTATAAAATTAAAAAGCCCCCCAAAAAAATTCTGATTTTTTTAGGCTGTATGGACTTTGAGGCCCTAAGCTGCAGCGTTTTAGCTTATACCTAAATCCGGCACTGCCTCTGAGCAGTATGGGGTCATCCTGTCTGCAAAATATGACCTACTTTGGACCCTCCCTGCCCCTTGTTCGCATTTGTCTGCATTTGACCTTACCCCCTCTCTCCCCTTTGGGATGTCTGCACACCCAAGCCATTTTTTAATGTCATCATCATTATTTCTACAATTATTCCACAGTTCCTGTGCACATTTAAGTGACAGTTCAGGTTTCATATCACAGGATGTGCAGTAATAAAAGCCTCTTTAAAGTCGCTGTAAATGTTATACCATGTATGTGGTTTTAGGGAATCACTTCACTTACCTTTTCGTCTTTTGGGGAAGGTTGAAACAATTTGGTGTTTAAAAAACTATCAAATTTCAAAGTTTAGATGCGGATGTCCGCACTGGTCATAACCCTCCCTCCCTCTGTCCGCATTTGTCCGCATTTCGATGACTCCCCCTCATTGCGGACGTCCTTTATGGATGGCCCCAATGTTCTCGAATACACGCTGTATATGTTGACAAATATGATACAGTATATACTTGTTTGTACATAAGTACTTGTTTGTGACAAAGTGTCTTGATCTGCATTTGTTTTAAAATGTTGAGTTTTTTGTTGCAGCCCAGATTCCAGACACGTCACTGAGTTTGCTATTTAACACAGCAGCAAATAAAACGACTCATTTATACAAGGGTTAGTGAAACATTTCTTTCTGCCTTTTTCAGGTTACTTTTATCGTCTGCCTGATGTTAAACAAAATTCTTGAAGGCATTAAACTTGAGTGCCATAGTTCTCTGCTTGCAGGGGCATGTGCTAGGCTGTCAGCTGGTGTGAATATTACACAGACTAGGAGGAGTTCGACGTTTTCAGTGAGAAATGAGCAGTGCTGAGAATTTTTTGCGCTTGAAATGGTTACCATCCACAAAATGCCTGAAGGTATCGGCCAATGATCCCTGTGGGTTTGGTAAATGAACATGAATGCCACCTGAGATGTAAAACGAGGATTTCTTGTTTTAGCACATCTGATGAGTCTCTCTTGAAGTGATGCTATATAAATTTACAATTACAATGTCCAGTTGTTGGAATGAATCTGCCACGTTTGTGCTTCAGTGTAAAATTCCTTCAAACCCGGGGCTACAATTCACAGATGTCACTGGACCTATATGTAAATGTAATCTCAGCAAACATTATTTGAGTAGATATCATGTGAATTTCCTTGATTTGTTTTATGATTTTGTTATTTATGACTATTCTGACTTTTTCGATCAACACTAAATAGCTCCAAGATTAAACATGAGACACTTGAAAAGTGATTTCTTTTGACAACTTTCTGAACTTGTTTGAAGAAATGCGACACGATTTTGATAACTGACAAATTATTTCATTTTAACTACATCACCCCAAAATTCCATGGCGTGGGGGTTATCATTGTGTTTTTGTTTTTGCAGTATTTGTTGAACTCATGAAAAATGGCTTCGAACTCGGAACCGATTACGGACGCAGCCGACAAAAAAAGGACTTTCTTAAATGGGCAAAAAAGAGGAGATGTTCAGTATCACGAGAGGAACTGATAGGATATATTTGCAACAAAACCAATTCTGCTAATTATCATCGGCCATTGTCAGGCAAGCACAATGGCGGTCGACAAGAGCTCAGCTCCCCTAGGATCAGTCGAGATGAAAGCGATTTTAATATTCAGCCTTTCAAAGAGGCAAATTTTCAAGGTAAATCCAACAATAAAACAGTTAATAGTTCAAATCTGCACTTTTGGGAAACTTCAGAAAGTGCTGTTTAAATTTAAACTCGTTTTTTCATTTACTTTTATGATGTAGCACTTGTTTTTGTGAATTTACAAACTTTCATGTCATGTGAATTTGTCAACTATAAACACAGTGACATGGACAGAGTTGTTAAGCTTTAACCCATTCTCTGCCTGGGATGGTGAGATTGGCAGGGATAGTTATCAAACTGCTGCCAAAGGCCACAGTTTTTGTTTTTTGCTACCCCTAGTAATTATGTTCCAAAGTTTTAACTTTATAACATTTTATATTTTTCAATTCAATTCAGTATTCGTTTATCTGATAAATACAGGCTGTCACAGACGCAACTTGTTTACATTTCATTAATACTTAGAAAATTCATGTGCTAAACAACAAAAATAAATCTGCATGTTAGCTGCTTGTGAGGTGCCCATCTTTTCAATGCAAGATGAAAGCAATCTTGCTTACAGTTTTAAATTTAATATAATGCTTAATTGTTGAATTTTGCTGCCCTCAGAAATGTTCCACCACGGCCTCATTTGTTCGTTTGTTCCTATAGTAAATCTGCAACTCGATGTTTGCAGGGATTCAGTTACAGTAAACCTTTACACAATTTCAGTGAAACCTATGCGTCTCTGCTTACTTGACTTCCCATCGGAATACTAACCATTAAACATTAACTACTGGACTTCTGTCACATAACGCAAAAGGATCATAGTTGAAATAACTTAAGGTTTACTTTGGGACTGGCTTTTGTGCCTTGGGAGACGGAGTGGTGACTGGTACCATGCTTTAAACAGAGGAGATTGTTTTGAGGCATGTAAACAAGTTAGTTAGTTATCTATAAATTTAATTTGGCTTTAAGTACCTAAAAAATGAGCTGCCTGCACTAGCCTGAATGATGTTAGTCATTTAGAACAAGAAGTTCATCAATAATATAATAACTGGAGGTCAATGCTTGCAAGACAAGACAAAAACGTTTATTGACACCAAGCACCAAATTCAAGTACAGTTGCATTGATTCAATACATTTAAGTACTTCACTGTATAGTGTATACAGTGAAGCAGGCTCTCCACACAGAGATGTCAACGCACAATGTGTTACTGTTACCCCTTAGTGTGAATTGTGTCCTTTAGCCTCAATTACAACATGCTTTTTATTTGTGTTAGGGCGAAGGTCTTCGGTTGCAGTGGGGCGAGGTGGACTTGATGACTACCACGGATGTTTCATACGAGAGAGGAAGAGACTGAACTCTGCCTGCCGAACTGGGTCTCCAAGCCACAAACGTGCCAAGATATGTCACATGGAGACTGAAGAACTTGAATAGGCTGATAGTTTTACATTAGCCGTCTGCTTTTACTGTTTAACGCCAGTGCAGGTTGAAGAACTTTTGACTGAAACTATTAATAGGAATATCTTTAACTTTGGTTAGTGGTCATTATCTGTATCTGAAGAATGGTCAAAAGTTTGAAGGCTTGAGTTTGCTGCCAAGAATTTCTAGAAAGGTGGATATTGTCTCAGTATAACCGTCATGATTCGAGGACTCTTTTGACAAGCTTTGCATTCACATTTTTTGCCACTAGAGCGTGCTGAGGGTTAAAAGGTGTCAGTAGCAAAATTGTGTGTGGAGAGACACCTCACAATTATGTCCATGAGTTGGAAGTATTTGTGACAACAGCACAACCAAAACATCCCCGATAGGATCAAGGACTAAGTTTACCCAGATTCACTCATCCCCAAATACTAACTGGGTGGCAGCTTTTGATACGATGTGAATGTAAGCAATGCTGAGTCTGTTGAGTACTTGGATGGTTGACCATTCGTAAAGTGCGAGAATGTCCACCCGGTCCTTCTTTCCCTAGTGGTTGGTAAATGAGTAGCAAAGTTAAAAAGGGTCCTGTCAATTTGAGGTTTTGGGTGGAGGAGTTTCTGTGATGGTATGAACAGATGTGTTGCCTGTACCTTTGATATAGGATCTGCTGTGCTTGCGAGCATGACATCAAGCTGCAACCGGTTGCTTGCAAAAGATGTGTCTTCATCTGCCTTTCTTGATTTTCTTGAGCCTTGATTCTCTTGAGCATTATTTTGTGTTAATGACTAGTAGAGATTTCATAAATTAATTATTGTAAATAAAAAAAATACAGTAAAATAGGTGGGTTTGTGACCCTACCAATGTTGTCTTCTTCCACAGACTTTACCTATGAAATGGTCATTATTGGGCGACTATGCATTAAATTGTCAACCAAGTTTTGATTTGAAATCTTGTGTAGTGTGCATAGGCGTAATTTGTGGGGGGTACGAGGGGTACCCGTACCCCCCACTTTTTGGACTGGGGGTACCGTACCCCCACTTTTTGGACTGGGAGTACCGTACCCCCCCCACTTTTTGAACAATTCCAATCAATTTTTATTATTGTACCTTCCCAGAGATCGCAGTCTCGGCCTTGCTTCGTGCGTGTAATAAATTTGTACCCCCCACTTTTCAGACCAAAGTAACTCCTCTGGTAGTGTGTACTGCATTGCTTGACTCGTCCATGAATTTCAAATTTTGTATCATGTATTGGGAGTTAAACTGCCTAATCAGTGGTATCTTTTGGTAGGACTTGACTTGAAATCTTAACTGAAGCATCTATGCATTTAAAGTACACAGTCTGTTACATGGCCTATGTGAACTCCATATATATATATACACTGTACATATCAACCTCATACATATACACATGCACACGTGTATGTATTTAATATCACCTCTAGCTTTATTCTTTATTCAAACATGCATGTGCACTTGTCAGATGCAAATAAAGGCTACTTTCTTACTTACTAAATACCTTTGTATTTAGTTACGTCCAGTTACCACACGAGCTGGCTATAGTGCAGAATCAAGTACATGTAGATGTACAAAACCTGTTATCAATTTCCCATGGGGACCTGAGATTTCAACCCAGGTCACAGATGTTAACATGTGATGCATATTAGCTGCTCTGCCGCAAAGGCAGATGCCTCTCTGGCATCTTCAGAATTTATAAACAATATGCCTCGCTATCTTTCGTTCTGACTGTCTCAAATTTCAGATTCTGTTTATTATTGACCTGTTACAACAGGTCCAGTAAGAGAATCTGAGCTTCAAATAATACTTTGGGTGAATTCCTGTCTGCAGCTTGTGTCTGCGAGTGCTTGTATTCATTACATTCAGAGAATTTGGGTAAAATTAGAGGTGAGCACACGTACGCTAACGGTTAGTTTTCCCAAACTAATTAGAGGTGAGTACACGCTACCAGTTAGTTTCCCGAAACCAATTAGAGGTGAGTAAAAATATTTTGTGAGGTGAGTAGGGCCTATATGGTCTCTAGAGCAGATCGAGATTCTTAACAGGTGTGTTGTGTTGCAAATCGACCGGCAGTGTGTCACGTAAACATAGTGTGTCGTTGGTGTGTCGCAAAGAATTGGTGTCTCGTGGCCCGTTAATATCATCTTGTTTATAATGGCTTAGAGTTTATTTTTATCATGCTGGGAGGCAAATCCCCACCATGCGGGGCTTGCATACAGCACGCATGCCACTGTCGTCGCCCTTGTAACATCAAAGACGTTTGGGCCTTTAAGACCGTATAGGCTTACATGGGCGGCGATCATGGGGGGACGAGGGGGACATGTCCCCTCCACCTTTAAGAGTGGGGGGACACGCCATACATTTGCCCCCCCCCCCCAATTTTGAGGAAACATCAAAAATGCAGAGAAATGTAATTGCACATGAGGGTTTTCGCTGCCTTTTTGACCAGATGAGGTAAAAACTCATTTTCTGAGCAGAAGTGTCCCCCTACAATTTTCATAAAGAAGAAGAAATTCGTAAAAAGTCTTACAATTTTGTAGACGAATTCCTAAAAAAAATGGTAATGAGATTATTGTGGGGAGACCCGGAAAAAGTTGTAAAAAGAGGCGAATGACTAAAAAAGGTCATCAACTTTTTTTGGAGATGAATTCGTAGAAAAGTCATCAGTAATGAAATTTTTTTTGAGACATGAATTCCTAAAAAAAGGTCATCGACCAGACCATGGCCGACTTTGTCCCCCCACCTCTCAGACAAGATCGCCGCCACTGTAGGCTTTCAGCACCCGTAGTGCGCGTGCGCATTTAAGGGACTGCCTTGCCCTGCAACAGACGGAGTCAATGTGTTAAACAAAAGCAAGTGTTTCAGTAATCGTAACACCCAACACCCTAGCTCATTTCTTCCACTCTAGAGATACATATATGGTATGACAGGTATACCTTCCCGTGAACACCGGGTACACCCTCATCCTTTCTGGATCTTATTAACATCTCCTGTGTCTTACTCTGGTTTAATTTTAATTTTTAAGTTGCATATCTCAGCCCAAGTACCCACATTGTTTAGTTCTTCCATATACTGTTTGGGTATTTATGCAGGTATCATCAATAGTAACTGTCATCGGCGTATTTTAACATTCTATTTCCATAGTTAACCGGTTTCAGTTAAGATATTGTAATGAAATGTAGGCCTACTGGCCCTGTACCCGATCCCTGTACAATACTTAATTTGCGTTTATTTTTAATAGGGGCGATGTATAAAGCCATTAAATTTTGTCGCATATAATTTTTGCCTATGTGTCGCTTGAGCTGGCACAATGTCATGTGTCGCGATGGGCTGTAGAATGCAATCTGAAGCTCAATCATAGGAAATCTCTTGAGATGTTAATTCGACGCCCTAGAGGGGGCACCACCGGGCTGAGGCCCAGGATGCAATGCCGTGGTTGGAAATGGTCACTGGTATGGAGATCTTAGGGGTCACAGTCACGGATACACTTGGATTTGGAAACCACACTCATCGCATATGCTGCCGGGCGCGCCAGTCCATCTAATATGTTTTACGCACCCTGGTTGTCCATGGCCTGCGCGGACCGCCGCTTCATGATATGTGCGTGCCACAACCTTGGCTATAGGATGCTCCATGCCTCTCCTGCTTGGTGGGGCTTTACGAGTCGGAGCGAACGAGGCCGCGGTTTGAGGCTATTGTGCGTCGCCTCATCCGCTACCATTACCTTCCGGATGATACGCCTACTTTTGAGTATATAGCTATGTCTCAGAGCAGACTCTTCCCTCTTCTCAGCAATCTTGGTGGATGAGAGGCACATTTTGCATGACCTGCTCCCGCCGATTAAGCCCTCCGTCTACCACATAAGAGCGAGGGCCCACGATCGCGTTATAAATCCCACCTGCCGATAATTTGATGAGGAAAACATTATTATTAGGATGTTATAATTATTAGGCCTATGGGAACATTATAGTGCAGAGGCCTAATACGTCTGTGTATATATAAATATACGCAGAGCCGTTTTAAGGAGTTTGGGGGCCCTAGGCACAACCCGCACAAACCCTAAATAACCTTAAACGTAATCCGATTTCCGTCTCAATATCTCAGTCTCAGATACAGAGCATTGCATTAGGCCTAGTGCATTGTACGTGCATATGTGTCATTTTGGTAAATTTATCAATATAGTATACTGTTACTAAACTCATAATAACACAGCTAACACATCAATCTTTGTACTACAAGTGTAAAATAAAAGTTTAGTTTAACATACTTTACAGTTTCCATTGTTTATTTGTTATACAAACTGAAAGTGTGATTATAATGAGTACATGTTTGCTATACATGGATTGTGACTTTGTAACGACAGTTTCTTACAAACATCGATTTCGTGTTTTGCTCTGAGCAAAGTCTTTTATAATATCATCGAAATTCAAAGACTCCAACTCATCTGATTCTATGCTGATGACATCATACGGCTGCGAAGCTCGTTCTTGATTAATTTAAGTTTTGAGAAAGAACGTTCACCCGTACAGTTTGTCACCATCATTGACAGAAAGATTGATGACCCATCGTTGTTGAAAACAAGCGACAGACAAAGCAATACACAGAGTTCTGCGATGGAGAAAAGAGCAGCCACTCGCGACAAACTGATTCACCATTTCGCAGTTCACGACGGAAACAGGAATCAGTTAAGCAGCGTCTATGCAACTTATCTCCCGTTCGATACACGCGTTGAGTCGTACTAAAGTCAGACTCTTTATGCTGGCAACTAGCAGGACCTTTACGAATCCAATAAGATCGCAATTCCTCCGTGATTGGACTCCATAAGGCTGCATCAGTTGGATAGTCCGCTGACTCCGCAGGGCTTACATCTTGCGAAATATGCTTCGAATTTTGGTGTTGTGACATCTGTACTTTCGACTGGTAGACCATCATCTTGCAGCGACAATAACTGTTCATCTTTATCGCAAACAATGACATCAGTAGACGAGTAAGACAACGTAAGAGTATCTTACGTCTCAACAATGTCGGACTGCGATGAATGTGTTTTCTGACTTTGAAAAAAGAAGATACTTTTGGATGTTTGTTCGACATTTCAATTTCGGTTGCTTCCTTTTTTCTCTTCGCGGCACCAATCAAATAATTTCTACGCATTTTTTATGGGTTGTCTGATATTTCGTTTAATTGATCGTAGGCCTAGTGGTAATTGGCCAAAAGTTGCAAATCGGTTTACCGTGAACGACGGTGATAACTGACAATCAGACTCTTAATCTGCATAACAAAAAGGGTAGAAACTATCAAAAAACCTCAACCTTATACATTGGAGGAGGTGGAAATGAAGTGATTTTGTTAAGTTAAATAAGTTTGCCAAGTTCACTACCGACTCAGTACCGAGCGTCGACACGCCAACATCATTCTATTTAGGCCTACCCTATTAACTGTGCGAAATTTGATACGCTTTTTGCCCTTTTTATAATTTAAAGTTTAAAACAATTTATAAAATGACTAGATTATAGGACAGAGAGATTTAATATTAAAAATTAATATTAACTTACCAAGACATAAAAATTCCTTGAATAGCGTTGTGAAAAAGCAGACAAATGAAAACAAACATAATAGCCAATAGCCTACAGCAAGTTGTGCGCCATAGTCGCCATGCGTTAAAATTATTGATTTATTTCTATAGCGCTCTGATTTTATTACCAATATTTATATTTAACCAAAAATGCAGACCCCAGACATTTGTTTAAAAAAAATAATAAAAATGTGTTATTGTTCTTACTTTACTTTGCAGAATTGCTACTTGTTAGAACTAAACTTACAATATTGTTATTTTGTTTCTGGGCCGCCGCGGGGCCCCCCCGCTGCGCGGGGCCCTAGGCCCGGGCCTCGCGTGCCTATGCCTTAAAACGGCACTGAATATACGAGACCTAGATTAGAACTGTTTGTTGGGAGCAGGAAAATGTATACGATTAGCGGAAAGATGTAGACGGTTGTCCACCAAAATGCGGATAGCAATTGGTTTAATAAAGAATATATTCTTATTAGGGCTGCAGTGCATATTTTAAGGAATTTTGACTACTGGGACAAAATCAGCCATGGGTCTAGTTAATGATCTTTCTTTGGAACTCGTCTCTCAGAGGTGGGTCGGAGAAAGTCGGCCATGATCTGGTCGAACTTTTTTTAAGGAATTAATCTTCACAAACTTACAACTTTTTTACTTTTCTAAAAAAAATTCTAAATTCATCTCCGAAAAAGTTGATGACTTTTTTTTAGTTATCACCTTCTTTTCCAACTTTTCTCGGGTCTCCCAACCAATAACAAGGGGTCATTCAACAATAATGTCATACCTTTCTCATTATACTACTGGGACAAATCTTTCAATTCTTGCAACATTTGTCCCACTAGTTGTACTTTATACATACATTGCCTGGGACAAATCGCTCTGACTACTGGGACAAATCCTAAGCTTAAGACTACTAGTAAATATACAGTTAAAATATGCCCTGCAGGGCTGTGGTAAAATTTGAGGTGAGTATACGCTACGGTGAGCAGCGGCGTCACTATAGGGCTGGTGTGACCCTAAAAATGTGAAAACCTTTTTTAGGAATTCGTCTGAGAAAAATTTCAGACTTTTTACCAATTCTCTGAAAATTTTCTGACTTTTTACGATTTCGTCTCTGAAAAAGTTTATGACCTTTTTTCTCTCTCTACATTGGTAAGTATACGCTGTATACCCGCGTATACCCTGGGACTAATATATTGCAATATTAGTCCCAGGTATACCCTCATCTAGAGCCCTGAGTATACGCTCTCAAATTTCTCTAGAGGTGAGCTAGTGTACGCTGTATACCCGCGTATACCCTCGACTACAGCCCTGATTCTTATCTTATCTTATGTTGCCTATCTTTGAAGATTTCAGTAGGCTTAAGAAAGTCGCTTTTATCCGCCACCAGTTGATTCCGTGTGCATTAGACATTGGCGTGGTAGAAGGTGCTCTCTAACAATGCTGTTATGCTACTGTAAGTACTGTTGAGTACTGAGTAACCTTTTTGTTGTCGAGTATAAAAACATTTTATTTGTGGAGTCTAGGTATTGTCGGTTAAGTTCCTAATATCCTTTCGAGCCACGCGGTTTGGCCATCTGAGGAGAAAATTTAACGGTGGAGAAACTAAAAGGGAATGCTGAGATGCTTCTGCTGCAGCCAAAATGGCGGCGACTGATGCCGTGAGAACGGACAATGTCCAAGAATCAATTGATGCTCTGAGTCGCGAGGCCGAACAACTGAAGGCGAAACTTGAGGAAGAACGATCAAAATTAAGCGATGTCGACCGTGAGTAGCAAAACTGTTTGCCATCCCTAAGGCTGGTTTTACTTATTTTGTGTGCTGTAGTCGCCTGTGGAGGTCTTCAAATTTATATAGCTCTAATTTAGAACTTTATGTGTGGTTGTTTTTCTGTAACGTATGATTAAGTCGAGACGAACAGGCGAATACAATGTTTTGGAGATCTGCCTCGCATCACACAGTATTTCGAAGATGTGTTAGCTATATCCTGTGAGCCGTAGAGGTCGCCAAACTTTCTTTTATCATGTATTACGAATGTATTCAAATAAAGAAGTTATATAACTTTTTAATGCAGCTTCTCGTGTTAAATTTGAAGGCGAGAATGGAATTCCATTTATATTACAATGTTTAATTGAACTTGAATAATCTGATGGCTGTGATGACTAGGGCCTCTGAATACACCATCTACAAGCATCTGAAAACTGTTCTTATCCAGTGTCGGTGCTATCATGGGTTGCAGTAGATCATTTGACATACCTATTTTGCTCTTGACCTGCCTTAGGACCTGCCTCCTATTTTACTCAGCTGCTTAAAACTAATTGAAACCCAACTTCGTGCAACAATGGCTGAACAACACTTGTCTGATCTAGCTGTCCTATTCATTCATAAGGACAGAGCAAAGAAGATGAACCTTGATGCTGCTGTAGACAAATTTGTTAAAAAATATCCCAGCTGCAGAATTTCATTGATCTGATTCCGGCAGTATGTCAAACGTTCAAACTTGACATGAAGCGGTTATGTTATAGACGGGTCGGGTTGACTGTTTCTGTAGGTCTACTGTTGTGCGTCTTATTAGCATACATGTTCATGACGTTCTGAGTAGCTAATCAGTACTTCCATATCTGTAAAGAGTAGTAAAGTAACTAAAGTGTAACATTTTAATTGCTGAATTGTTTCAAACTGTGGCACAGACAGGAACGGAGATGCGTACAGCCTTAGATTACTAGGCCATGATTAGACATGGGCAGGGCCGCATTAAGGCTAGTGCGGGCCCGGGTGCTGTGATTACCTACATAGCCATCAGCGCAGGGCCCAATCACTAGTACAATGAATTTTTAATGTACTTCTGAAAATGTGGGCCCCTCAAACTGCGGGCCTGGGTGCTGCAGCACCCTTAGCACCCCCTTAATGCGGACCTGGACATGGGTGGAGGTTCAAGGCTGCAATGATATCGTGTGACAACCAGTTTGAGACAGCCATCATGCATACGCATTATAGGCTTGGTGACCCTCTGCTTCAAGCTGAAGCTGGTGATGAACTTTCAGCTGATTGGCGCAGGGGCATCCTGGATCATCTATGTGGATGTTAAGGTCTCCTGTTACGACCTGCTGGCTATTATAGGTGATCAGATATTCAAAGAGGACTGCAAACTTGTGGATAATGCTGCAAAAAGCAGTTGAGATCCAGTTTGGTTGATTGCACTGACGGTGATCTGGCCACGCGCTGTTGCGAAGGAACCGAATAAGGTCGCAAAGTTGGTAAAGGCCAATCAAATTCTACGCATTTTGCACGTATGTTTATATTTAGCTCAACAACAACAACAACAACAACAACAAGTACTTTTAAATAACTTAGTATATTTAATGCTGGTCTCCTGGCTTTTTGTGGCGCTGAGAAATTCAGGAGATTTGTATTGCATTGTAGTGACTGTTGTGGCGCAGCGGCTTGAGAGCATGACTAACTTCACAATGAAACCACGACGAGTTCTAAAAGGACATCAGGGAAAAGTTCTGTGCATGGATTGGTCAACTGACAAACGTCACATGGTCAGCTCTTCACAGGTAAGGGTCTGAAATGGTCGTGTGTAAATGTGTGGTTTCATGCACAACTGCTTATACCTACACACTTGCATACATATATAGGACACATGCACAGAGATACATATGTTCTTAAGAAATAGAGCTGAGGATGGCTTGGAATGGCTGTGGTTCTTTGGCATCTTTATGCACAGTGGACGTGGTGGTGTAGCGGTATGTTCTCTGCCTTTTAACCTGAGGGTCGCAGGTTCGAATCTACCTGTAGCGACTTGGACAAGTTGCTCACCCACAATTGTCTGTGAAGAAGGCAATGGGAAGCCACCTCACTCATCTCATCCCCAAGTGGCATAAAGCCAATAGACCTGCCTTTGGGCAGAGAACTCATCATCATGCATCGTTGCTATACATACATACATACCAGTTGCGACCAATATACAACATACATTGTACGTAAGCATGCGAAACTACTTAATGCAGTTTAAAGAAGGAACATGTGCATAAGTAAATTAGTAGAAGGGTAGGAGAAATTGTTGCATCTTAGTTTAAATTCGGGAAAAGTTTGTGTTTTTTAAGTTTTCTGAAAGGTGATTCCAAATTCAGGGACTCTGGTTTCAAATTAAAACTTTCATATATTAGTCATGCATTGGTCTATGCAAGAAGTGGACTTTTATTCATATGTTGTAACAATGAATTTGGTCAATTAACATCAGAAATACAGATAGAGACTAAGTTGGAAGAGAGCCAGATTTGTAGTACTACATCAAAATGGATACCTGATAGAAGTATTTATTTTTATTCAGTGTATCTTACTTTACCTTTTCATTGTGTAATTCTCAGTCATTCAAGTTACACATCACAAAACAAGTTTAGTTTGAATTGAAAAACCACTTTCAGTTAAAGAAACGGAATGATTTTTATTTCGCATTTTCTTAACGTCGAACTTTGTTTTGAACTTACTTTAGGATGGAAAGATGCTTGTGTGGGATGCATTTACGACCAATAAAGTGAGATTTTACTTACAAATCTTTATTACTTATTATGAATTAGTAACTCTGTAGCACCAGTGTCTAACACACAAGGCATCAACTGATGAGCACCAAAGCCAAGCTGTAACCAGTAGGGCATAACCGAAATCCGGATCAGTAAACCGATTTTGCAGATTTTGGACTATCCGGAATTATTCGGATCTGGAATGTCTAACCCGCCGATTAACAACAGTTTTTTTGATGGCCACAAACAGATAATTTATAATTTTGATTGGTATTACTTACTAGTGGGCGTGGTGCCTCAGTGGTAAGTTTGGCGCCTTGTGACCGGAGGGTTGCAGGTTCGAATCCCACTCTAGCCGCTGCGTACGGACCCTGGGCAAGTCCTTCACTCGCAATTACTTGTGGTGCTTCAGCGTGAAAATTCCGGCACAGTATCAAATGCTGTAGTCGGGAGCGCCTCTGAGTAGTAATTGACTTCGAGAGGCGCTATAGAAATATTCGGAATAAATAAAAACCAGGGCTGTGAACGGCCCCAGAATAACCGAGCAATGTATAGGCCACTCACATATTATTATAATTTTGCCAAGGGGTGCACCCGGGTCCTTAAATCAATTACAGAAATATACCATGTATCTGCTACAGGTCACCTGGGCCGCCAAGCGTTAGGCCTGTCAATCAGTGAAGAAATATATTGCGGTACAGGGAAGGGGTGACTGACTGGCTGTTGTTCCTTCTTACAGCCTGTATCTGACGCCAAGCCATTAGCCAATGATGACTGACTTGGAATTAGGCCTTAGTGCTTAGATTTATTACTAATCAGAATCTGAATCCGCAAATAATGGCCTATTCTGTCTGGATTCAGCAAAAAAACAAAAGCGGTTATACCCTAGTATCCAGATCAACATCCAGATGGTGAAATCTTTAAGTGATAATAATATATGTTCGTGTTTATCGACAAGCTCACTGATAAAATGCAGTAAGTAACATTGAAACATGTGTATGACAGTACCGTTATCAAGATCTTATAGAACACAAGTCTTGGAAGCCTGTTAGGTGTCCGCTCATTTTACAGCTGCCCCTTAGGGTGGCAATCCAGCAATGTGTGAAAAAGTGTTTTACATTTTCTTCATATGCCACCCTCTAATTTTGTTCATTATGGGATCCATAGTAACTGGTAAAAGTTGCATTAACAAATAATAATATTTACTGGTAGCTCAATACAGCAATTGATACTTAGCAATAGTCTGTTCCGCAAATTGCCAATGTCGATAAAATATTGTGTTGTGATTCATTTAATTTTATGTTAAGAATCAGTGCTGTTTGCTTACTGATTAGTATTGTTATCATTCAGTAGATTTTATTTATAATCTTTTCTCTTTGTTGCATGAGTGCCTACAGTGATAATATACTAGTGGAAAATATTACAAATTCAGCTAATCCCTCAGAAATCGCTAGGCCAAGTGTTGCTTCCACAGCTAGCAACACTGGAGCCTATGCTGGAGCTTGTGTACTGTTGGAACAGAAGATGGGCAAGAACCTCATAAGCCTAGCATGCAGGCATCCTATCATGGAGCTCATCGTAGGGAAAGTTTTTGATACGATGACCGGCTAGTGGACTGAACATCAAGCTCTTTCAATGGTTTGTTGAATACTGGAACTCAATTGATCGATCATCATATGAGAATGGGTTGAAAGTGTAGTCTATTGCACTGGTTCTGAACCCCATTAGAGACGAGCTGATCCGATTCATCCAGCACCAGCTAGTTCAGTTTCAGCCCAGAGATGACTACCATGAGCTGTTACAACTGTCTCTAGTATTCCTTGGAGCAGAATCGGTGGATGTTCATTCCATGCACCTGGAGCAATTCACAGGGCCAGGTGGATGGTAAAGCTCATTTACAGTCTGAAGATATTCATATTCCGCTCGCAATTCAAGTTGACAGCACGTGAACTATCTGGACTTGGAGAGTTCTGCATCTTTGTGCTCAAGCTGTATTTGAAGGCATGGTACATATGTGCGAGTGCTACATCAGCACCACGGAATGATTTGCAACTTCTACACTACTTGTACAGCTATGGGGAGACAAATGAAGCAATTTCCAAGGCTGCAATTAAGTCAATCTCGGGTCATTTGTGGTACTTGAGTGAAGTTCTTATACGGCTTGCGTTTTTCGATCCCAATGTGCGGGTTGAAACGAAGATAGCAATGGTTGCGGCTCTGAGAAAGACCGGACACCATGCAGACCATCCTCGGCGCATAGTTCTCACGGCAGCAGACATCCAAGACAACCAGCCGTGTGACTTCGTGTCTCAACACACCAGTACACTGTTCACTGCTCTTGACATCCCGCAAGACTTCCTCATACACGATCCCAGCACATAGGAAAATAATGAGGCCTACACTGAAGCTCAGAAGAACGATGCAGCGGAGCGCTGTGTTGCACTTGTCCAGTCGTTCAACAGTATCATCATCAACCAGGAGGAGCAGAAGCAGTACCTGTTGCAGGTGGTAGAGAAGCATCGGCAGTCAGACACTTCATTAAAAAGTATCAAACTTTGACCTTGTTCAATGTTAAAGCACCAGACAATAATTTACTGAAATGTTTCAAAAAGTTGTGTTCTGTCTTACTGATATAATAACCAATATTGACTAACCTAGTGAGAACAATGGAACATGGAAACTTGGTAAGGTAAAAGTTTACTTTCATAGTGAACAACTGAACATTATAGAAAAGTCAAATTTAACATTTCACTAATTTGTCGCAATGCTGCAAAGCAGCTGCATAATAAATACAAAATATTAAAACTATGACTTTGTTGAGCTACCAGTAAATGTTGTTTTAATGTTCCAAAACTTTGTGTGCTTCAATCTTTATGTAAAATTAACAGAATTAATGGGTGGGAAGGTAAGAATTTGAAATTTATTTTTTGAGTGCCACCCTACTGCCCCTAGGTGGTGGAAGGCTGAGTCGACTTATTTGGAGCTTACGGGTATCGAACTGCAGCTTTCAAGATCTTATGTCCTTCAAGCAAGGGTGTTATCATTCATCTGTAGTCAACTTATTTAATAATCATATTCATTTAGATGAATATATTAGCAAATTTATTACAAATTCATTGTAGAGGCTCAGGTGTTAGGAGCTTCCGTACAGAATAACTTGTGGTCTATTAATATTTCATTAGACTGCACTGTATTTCATACTTGTAAGTGGATGTAAACATTCTCATCTTGTTTTAGGAACATGCTATCACCATGCCGACGACCTGGGTCATGGCCTGTGCATACGGTCCTTCTGGATCTGTTGTAGCTTGTGGGTAGGTGTCTTGTTCTGTAACTGCAGCTGTACTTGATTAATTATATTAGCTCATGATTTATTCTTACTATTTAAGTTACTATAATTGTAATTAGTAACTTCTATTGCACTGGTATCTAATGCACAAGGCATCAACCGATGGCATACCAAAACCAAGCTGTAATCAGATCAATATCCAGAAGGTCAGTCCGTAATAAATAATTAAAGCATGTAGTTATAGCGTCGTCTTCAGAGCATGTCATGTTATAAGGAGACTCCTGTGTATTTTAATATTTATACGATGACATTCGGGTTCAATGCTTTATGTTGTCATTCAATGGCACCCAGCAGACCTGTGCGTTGAGTTGTTGCTGGGGTATTGTGTATATTTTATATATGTTATACTTATTTCTACAGGCATGTAGTGTTTAGTTGAGGTAGAGGTGTTCCTGTAACAGCGAGGAACAACTGTCAGAGGCATATGAATCTGTAAGGGAGTGCCAAAGAAGGATTTTTGTAAACGTGTTGAAGAGACAATTCTTGGATTAGGAAATGTATTTGATTCTTTAATGATGAGAAGTATTGTTTTCACTGTGGCTTTTAATGCCTCCTCATCTGTAAATGGTTAAAGAGGTTAAGTTTTGCTGCAGTTGAATGACAGAATGTCGGAATGAGCAGGTAAAGTCCAGCATACAACAGTATATATATTTTATATATATTGTATAAGTACGTGCTGGAGCTTCAAGGGAAAAATATGTAAGGTAAGGTCGATGTCAACGGCCCTGGCAGCCATAAGATGTCGTTAAACATTAAAAAGGAGAGTAACTACTGCAGTTTCTACCACAGTCCAAGAGCACAGACATATCTGTTATTGTGATGCATTTGTTTTCAGTGGTTTGGATAACAGATGTACGCTGTATCCTCTCAGTCTGGAAGAGGATCCCGCTACTAAGAAACGTGTCATAGCTACTCACACAAGTTACCTATCTTGTTGTAAATTTACCAACTCTGACCAACAGGTAAGTTTCGTTACCTGCCTCGTAAATCTGTCATCTCTGGTTATGAGTTACGGCAGTTTTAGATGGTTTACTTCCGTTGTATTTTTCGATGGCAGTTTTAATAACCTATTTAACAGGCTAAGCAAGTGTACTGTAGCTGTTTCGCCTATGTGGAAAGATTTGCCTTAATTGATTCTTGTTTAGGGAGACTTTGTATTCTTACATTAATTACTGCTTCCAGCTGAAGGTGAGTTTTGAATCATGGGAGATGGAGTGCTACATATGTTCAGAGGAAGAATGTTACAGAAAGACTAGTGCTTGAAAATGTGCACTGTCCTTAGGGACCAGTTGGTACAGCCCCACTTATTCACACTTATTTATGCTTGGTCATTATATAGTGGCATTTAATAAATGATAATAACCATAATAATTAAGATACCTTTTAAATGGTATCATTGATTGGTACAGCCCCACTTTTCACACAATAAGTGGGGCTGTACCAACCAACGATACAATTTAAAAGGTATCTTAATTATTATGGTTATTATCATTTATTAAATACCACTATCTAATGACCAAGCATCAGTCAATGGTGCAGAGTAATTGCGAGTGAAGGACTTGCTCAAGGTCCCTACACAGTTGCCGTAAGGGAGGCTCGAGCCATATTCTGCGTTACAAGCGAAGCGCTCGGACTTATCAACTACCTTGTCCTTATCTTAAGATGCACAACCTGAAACTGAGCTCTATGAGTTTCTAGAGCAGATTAAAGAATTTAATTAAGATAGTAGTTTGATAACAATGATATTTACGATTACTTTAATTAAATATTTCTTGTTTGAAAGATTTTAACAGGGAGTGGTGATAGCACGTGTTGTCTATGGGACGTTGAAAGCGGTCAAATGATGCAGAGCTTTATTGGGCACACGGGTGACGTCATGAGTCTAGATCTTTCTCCATCGGAGTCCGGAAATACATTTGTCTCTGGGGTAAGCTTAATAACTTATGTTAATTATATAGACATCCAAATGTTGTGTGACCAAATTCATTAATTCGATCAGAGCATTTATATAGCTCATGTCCAAGAGTCGCTACCCGCTCAACCCCGGCAAAAGAGAACAGTATTTAAGACAACTCACAGATGTTAAGGGAGGCTAGTTCAGGTGGGTGGCCCAACCACCAGAAAGCTCAATGCTGCGATGTTGAAGTGCATGCAAAAGGAACTTTCATCCTGAGCATTGGAGCAAAGATTTTTACAGCCAGCCAAACCTGAAATGGGGCAGCAGAGCTTGTGCATATAGCTGGGTGCATTCCCCAGTTGGCGTCTCCATACCCAAATCAAACTCTTGAATATATGTCTGTGTAACTGTGTGAAAGATTCTGCTCCATCATAGTCCAAAAATAGGTTTGTCTCTGGGATAATCTTATATTAAAGAGCCTGACGAACAAGTCATCTCACTAAGTCCTTCAGTTACTAATATAAAGCTTCATTTTGATGACTAGCAATATCCCTTAATCTAAGGATAATTATATCTTTTAATCTATCCTTTTATTTAACGATAATAATATTTATTTCTGCTACATGTGTATGATTAGTTGACAGAATATTTGAAATCAAACAGAATGTGACTGCACTGCGGTTGTTGATGTTATGTGTTCCTTGTTCTGTCCAGAGCTGTGACAAAACGGTCATTGTGTGGGACATGAGAACTGGTCAGTGCGTCCAGGTCTTTGAGGGACACGAGTCAGACATCAACAGCGTCCGGTTCTACCCAAGCGGTGACGCCATAGCAACTGGATCAGACGATGCTACCGTGAGCAACCTGGATCAGTATCTATATTGCAGTTTTGTAATGTAACATGAATGGATATTGTAATTACGGTAACTGTGTAAAGCTCTCCAAGGCATGTGTTGCTGAATATCTCAGCAGCTTGGCTTGACATCACTTTTTCTCATATGAAAGTGATCTTTGTTGATTTCACATGTTATATGGGGTAATATGATCTAAAGATAATTATATTTAATGCTAATACTTGTGTTATTAATTTATTATTTGTGAGAGCTGGTAATTTACAACACTTGGCCTTACACCAGCAGTAATGGCTGCATTTCTATGTGACTTTGCGCATGTTACGAATTTTGTTATAATAATACTTGCGATGGTATGTCTGGGACAAAACTCAAGTTATCAACATAACATCAGTATAGTTGCATCGTTCCAGTAAACTTGTGAGCTGTAAATGAATGTAGTAGTTTTAAGTAACTGTTCTTAGAAATACCTGTTCTTTGAAATAACTTTATATTACTGAAAGTTAGTAGGTCTTCTTTGTTTTGTATGAGGAACAGTCTTGAGAGGCTGAATGGTGGAGCTATATTAAGTACCAACTTTACATTACAATTTACACTACTTTACTTTACATCTCACATTACATTACATGCTACATTACTTTACAGTACATGTTGTGTTATATTACACTTTATGCTACATACACTTTACATTGCATTACATGTTACATTCCTTTACATTTTACATTACATTCCACTTTATGTTATATTACACTTTATGTTACACTTTATATTACACTTTAATCTTTACTTTACACAACATTACACTTTACATTACTTTCCTGTTAATAGTGTTCATTTGACTTGACAGTGTCGTCTTTTTGATCTTCGAGCTGATCGTGAAGTCTGTTGCTACAAGAAGGATAGTATCATCTTCGGCTGCAATGCGGTCGACTTCTCCCTCAGCGGTCAGTCAGCCGACAACGTGTTTATCTTTACCATTTTGATTAGTACTTGTAATTGTAATCACGGATTTATATAGCTCCTCATAGAGAGACTCGTCAGATTCACTTCGACCTAACGATGGAAAACCCGGATCGAACAAAATGGTTTTCAAACGCTTACAAAATGGAGGTAAAGAAAGACCAAAGCATTTATGTTGTAAGATGCTAGGCAACCTAGGTAGTGTTACTGGGATTACAATGTAGTGTAATATTAATAAATTATTATTAGATTTCTAGTGAAGAGAATAAACGCGACTCCAAAGAGCTCAAAAGAGACCAGTTGGATGACCTCATCACGCTTGGACATGAGAGGTGGAGTCCAAACTGTGTCCAATGAGTCCTGTACTACACAGTATACACTTTTTTTAACAGTTCAGATGTACTTACTGTGTAACTCTTAGCACTTGGGCTGAAGTAGAAAGTGTAAAGCATCCTAGAAGTAGCTTGCCACTGACAGTGCTAGATAATTGCAATTACACGTTGTGGTGACGAGCCTAAAACAGAGATGCTGGCAGTGTGTCTTGGAAATATAAACACCCCAAAGGGAGCCCACCACATGACGAAAAGGGTCATATATCAAAGGCAGAATATAATCAACCATGGCGGGTTCAATCACCGATACTTGATTACTGATTATTTCTTTTATTTCTTTTTTAATATGTAGAGCTTCAAATGTCACATTTTGATGTACAAATCCAAGTATTTTTGCTGAAACAGGTGCTAATCGTCAGTTGAGGAGTTAGTCGATTTTGAATTAAATAGGTGAAGTGAAAGTCTGCAAAAAAAAATTTGAACCCTCATTTTTCAAACCCCATTTGACATATTAACAGTCTACCACTGTGTTGTCTAAAGGTCGGCTGTTGTTTGGTGGGTACAACGACTATGTTGTCAACATATGGGATGTTCTGAAAGGCAACCGGGTCACAATGTTGTATGGGCATGAAAATCGGGTCAGTTGTCTCAATGTGTCTCCAGATGGAACGGCTCTTGGTACCGGTAGCTGGGATTTTACCTTAAAGGCAAGTCATTCTTTCACCTGTAATTTTACACCTGTAATAATGAAATTTACTGTATTTCTTGTACTGGGATTTTACCTTAAAGGTAATTCGTTCAGTATAATAATCATAATAAAATGATTTGTATAGTGCCATAGCACAGCCAAGGCTGAAGAAAATGGCGCTGTACTTGAGTTCAAAGATCAATGACAGTCAAATGATACTTTCAGAAGATAAGTCTTGTGAGCTGCGATTTGAATGTCTCCAGAGATGGCGCATTCTTCACATGGTGGGGAAGACTGTTCCATGCATTGGGTCCAGCAACAGAGAAGGAATAGTCAACCAGACCTTGTTTAAGACCGCGGGACTTGTAGTCGATTTGTAGATGAGTATTGTAGCCAACAGCTGTTCTGGTCGTTTGCTACCCGAATGCAGAAGTCAGAGATGTAATCCAGCATAAGATGATGCAGTGCTTTATACATGAGATGTACAGCAGAGTTGAGCGCCGACTGTATCTGCTTTAGCTGACAAGTCGGCAGGCCTACCAGTAGGCTGATGCAGTAGTCAACCCTGGAGACAATGAAGCTGTTGACCAAGATAATGGCAGTTGAGGTTGGAATGAATCTTTGGATGGGTTTTGATACGACACAGTTGATAAAAATACCCTCGGACCAGTTGACTCATGGTCATACAGCTGTCGAAATGTACTCCAAGGTTGCTGATGGGGTCAGTTGGGCAAACTTCGCATCTCTAAGAGTGAAGGTACTGCCGTGAAGCAGATAATAATAATATTCGTTTATTCGCAAGCTCACTGACAAACCGCCAGTAAGTAACGTTAAAACATTGAAACATGACGGTACAATTATCAAGATCTTATTGAACACATGTCTTGGCAGCCTGTTAGGCGCTCGCTCATTTTACTGCTGAATAAATTTAATTTTTTAAATACCAGAACAAATGCCCCACACTTGTTATTGGGCAGTACATGCAACATCATTAACCAGTTCTTAGCAAATAGTGCAGTGGTCCCAAGCATAAGTAAAGAAGGAGGGCAATGCTAATCATCTTCGTTATGATACAGCATCAGTACATATTGGATGTTTGAAGAGCACTGTACTGTAAAACGGTCTTTAGGACATTTTCTTGTCGTGTGTTCTTTCAGGTCTGGGCATAGAGTGTGATGTCGCCTCGTCGATTCATTCGGTCGCAACTCATCAGAGAAGCAAGTCTAGTCACACTAGTCAGCAGTCAGGCTGTGTTAGCTACCACTCAGAACTCACAACCTCCCTTCCCCTTCAGTGCATGAAGCCTCCCCAGTTCGCAGTGGCAGCTCCAAAGGGACGCGGATCATTTGTGGGGAGTTGTTTCTTCAAAAATCGCGAATTTAGATGCCACCCAGTCAGGTGTCCCAGCTTTTAGAGATTGTGCAGGTTATTGGTAAGCGCTCAACGCCAGTCGAAACATATCTCATACAGTCACCAAAATGAATATTGGGTGACTCCAGTCAAAATTTGGTGCAGTGAACTTTTGTTGCATGTTAAGAATGAAAAGCCAGATAGTCCTTATATTGTACCCATACAAAGTTTCAGTTTAGACTATCTAAATCTTCCATCTGTAAAAACTGTGCATATGACTCAGTTTTGGTATGCAAAACAAAAAATTCTTGGCCTAGACTGAGTTGACGTGTCAAAACTTCTTGATAAAACTTGCATTGAAGCCACTGAACTACCTGGTAGGAAAACTAATTCTTGATTGAAAATGCACTTAGAAATCCATACATATGGTATACCCAGGTTTAAAGCCTAGGCGGAAAACCTATTGAATATCCAGTTGGAAACACGGGAAATCCAGGTGCTGGAACCGATGGAGAGAGCGGACAATCTGGAAGGAAATTGCAGGTCAAAGTCCAGTTAGGTGAAAACTCGGTGAAAAAGCAAGATATTAAAACAAAGCTGCCACTGTTCGAGTTTTCCTGTGTTTCCGAACCAAGAACGTTAAAATTTGTGTTTTGGGAAGGAAGGCGGAAATATTACTCTGTTGTGGTGAAGCTAGGTACACAGCCTGTGGTCGCAATTCGAATCTCGGAGAAGCTGGCTGCTGGGAACCAGTCTCCCTCTCAGTGTTACTAGGGAACCAGGTTGTGGTTTTTGTAATTGGATAACAGTTTTTGATATTTATATTTGCCGCTTATTATGTTGATCTTGGAAGACATGTCCGAGGCAACACAGATGTGTGCAGAACTTGCTTTCTGGCTGAACCTTTTGTAATGGGGAATGAGTTTTTGATCTCTTTTGTGTTTTAAAAGTGCTTAATTGCAGATTTTTTGCTTTTGAACAAGCCATAGACAAACATTCGCTGTTAAAGGGAACCAGTTTTGCAGTGCTTATATAGTTTAGGATGATATTGGTGGCTTTTCTGTTTTTGGAAAAGCAGTTAAAATTGTCAGCTAAAGGAAACCCTTTGTTATGTTTCTTTTTCTGTTATAGAAATTATGTTAAAGCTTTTTTTAAACTTAGAAGCGAGTTTCTAATAGCCTGTTTTAAATGTTGAGTTTACGTTTTTAGTTAACCAGTGTATATGTCCTGTCCAGGGAACCAGCTTATCTCTTTATTATAAGGGGACCACCTGATATATGATACAAAGAAGCCAGTTTAATGATCTTGTGCCATTACAAATGGACTAATTCTTAGGTTGCTTATTCTAGGAAAATTTTTATCTTGTGACCTTGAGTCAAAAACTCTACCGGTTGTGGTCCCTTGTTGTTTGCTTTTGGGAAAGTTGGTCGAAATTTCAGACCAGACGCAATGAGATTCTGGTTACAAAACGAGTGAATCAGCCGAAAGATCCGATGACTGCGCTTCTGACGAGTGTTGTAGATAGAGATTCGTAACAAGTGAACATTACCTGACCTTTACAGCTTAGTTTGCTAGGTAAGCTAGACTGAAGTATGATAATGTTGAACTTTAATTTGCAATAAGACAGACTGTGTGTGTGTGTGTGTGTGTGTGTGTGTGTGTGTGTGTGTGTGTGTGTGTGTGTGTGTGCATGCGTGCTTGTGTGTGGCAACTGAGGGTATGTTTCTGTCATTGTCATGGTAACCGTTGAGTGGGGGATCTGTTCTGTATGTTGGGAAGGACGCATCTTCTGTGGACAGTTTTTATGACGACTGTATCGACTGTTTGGTTGTCTCTGTTGTGACACTCGGCTATTTTGTAGTTCTCGTAACACTCCGTTGTTCTTTGATGAGTTTTGAGTTCAGAACTTCTTGTGACACTTTTCGTCATCGGCATTTTTCCCAAATACAATTCCTCGGTCATATCCTTTGACTCTGTGCCTGCCTATTATTGTTGCTGGTTTTATTCAACAGCTGTACTATATATGTAGCAGTTCAATGTTCATGCACTTGTTCATGCACTTGTTCAGTGTTCATGTTGACACTTGGAATATTACTATATAGCAGTTCACTGTTCTTGCAATGTAACAGTTAGCACTTGGAACGTTATGATTCACTTTGAAGTAGTATATAACATAAAACAATTCGTGCAACATGTGTGACAGTCAACGGTGAAACTATTGTTGAGGAATATTTTGAACGGTGGATGTCTAATAATCGTAAATGTTGGGAGGAAACACATTTGCTGTCTCACATGGAGCTGCACCTATGTCACTGTCCACGGTCTGAAAGCCTGTAATTGCCTTTCGGTGGTCTAAGGAAACGCAGGCTTAGATGTTTTTCTGTTGAACCTTTGTTGATACTCGACACTTGGGGTAAGAGTGCGCAATGGTCTGGTGTTTGGAGCACTGGACTTCAACCGAGAGGTTGGGGTTCAGAGCCCCACCAGAGCAGAAATTTGTTTTGAGACTTCTGCTTTACCAGTGCCTCCTAGCCAACTCATCTATAATGAGTACACTGACTGCAAGCTCACTGTCAGTGTGACGATGGGACGGCAAGGGAGAGGACTGGGCCACTTGCCCTCGTTAACCATTGCTAAGACAACTGGTGTTTTAAACTGTGTATCTTTGATACCATTTTATATGCTGATTTGGTTAATATTTGGATGTGTTACCATCATGTAACTGATGTATAAACCCACAAAGATTATACAGTTTGGGTTTGTTGAATGAAGTTATGGGTTTAAGTCTCGACTAGGTTGATTGTGAGTGATGCTGTAGTTTATCTCTGTTTATTGCAAAATTGTTTTTTGCTGCAAAGTTTTTACCGGTAGATTTTTAATTTTTGTTTTGCATAGCACTTATTGTTGGCAGGCCTGGTCTTTGTTTTAAGTTGTTGTTTCTAGTCAGATTTTAAAAGACTAATTTAATGTTTAATTTAACGGTTATTTAAATGCACAGGTGTGTTCAAGCGTGCAATGTCTAGGGCTAAACAGTTGATGTGAGTTGTTTAAAGGATTTTTGAAACATTTCATGTATGAACGAAAGTTCAAATAAGAGCCTGTTTAAAATTGCTTGTCTTTATTACTCCATTCATCTCACTTTGCTTACTGAGATGCGATTTCTATTGGTAAAGAAGGCGGGCGATCTGCTGTGGTAAAGAAGCCAATCTCCAATTTTCGCTTATGCATGTATTCAGCTACTTATATGGGCGGCGATCCCCGGGGGTTCGAGGGGACAAGCTCACAAGACCCCACCTTTAACAGTGGGGCACACAGTATACAGTTGTCCCCCCAAATTTTGAAGAAACACTAGAAAGGTCAACAAATTTTTGGTGCATGAGTGCGAAAAATGTTTCACCTTTTTTTACCAGATCAGTCGAAAAGTGTCCTGTGTCCCCCCACCTGTCGGTCAAGATCGCCGCCAGTGGCCATGTATGAGGAACTGTCATAAAACAAGCACTGTCAGCTATCTAAATGAGCTAAACAGATGCAACTTAGAATCACACCCGGGCAGTGTTAGACTTGGCTTTTAGAAATGGTGGGCTCTCGGGCATTCTCGATTGGTGACTGGCCTGAAGCTTTGGAATTGACTGTGCAGTTCTGCACATCTGGCAGTTCGTTAATGTCACTCAGGCAACCCTTTGAGCTTTGTCTTTTTCATCACGTGTACCCTCCGCAGATTGACTTCTGGTTTCTCTGATCTATTGATCTTTGACCTGGCCTTAATTGAATTTTTTTTAACTATGGTTAGCGAGTGTTGTACACAGGAATTTAAGTAAATGTACATAAATGGGAACGTTTTTCTATAGGAACCTTACGCACGCAGCTGCCTTTGATTTCAAATTTATTAGTTTCAGTTTTTCGTAGGCCTAAACGTTCGATAGTATCACAACACTTCCACTTAGAAACAGAGTAGGTTTACGTGTACGAATGGTTGAAAATTACGGAATTAATTCTATATTTATTACGAACATTTTTAAAGCGTGCAAGGTCACACAGAAATGCGAATCTGAGGAGCAGTTATAGTCAGGCTACAGATGAAGAGCAATTAGATATCAGGTGTTTGAAAGCCAGTGATTAGTAATAATCAATCAACAATTAATTATAGGCGCTCATTATGCGATCTAACAGCTGCATGTAGGCTATTTTAATAATGAACTGAGCACGTGTGAATAGGCCTAAGATGTTATTTTCAACGGGGCAGTTTTGGAGTTGAGAAGCACGGAGTTTCGATTTTACGAACAGATTAATTAAACTGTAGCAAATGTCTTGAACTATAGTGTGAACGATTGGCATGCAATGCAAATTCACTGTTGGTGTAGGGTCATTTGGGTGCCTGGAAGGTTAAGAAATATGTTGGATTGTGGGACAACTACGCCTATAAGGCCATACTAACGCTGGAGTGCATATACCCCACCAGTTTGATCTTCCCAGCTCTCGATCGCCAGTCAATCTCGGCACTCCGTATATAGGCTATGCCGCTTACCCTCTTCTGAAGTATTTCACTTAAGACTGAAAATCAAAGTTTTCTAGCTATATGCGGGCTCCGCTCCTGCATCGATATCGTCCATGGGCGGCAATCCCGGGACACACCATGCATTCCCCATTTTGAAGAAACACCAGAAAGGTCAACAGTTTTTTTTATCTTTTTTGACCAGATCAGTTCAAAACTTGTTTTACCAGATCAGTTCTAAAGGTGTTTCCCCCATCTGTCAAACAAGATCGCCGCCAGTGATATCGTCCAACAACTTCCACCACAATTAAGCGATTTCGATCCCATATGGCATTATTGGCATATGCTGATATTGGCGTATTTAGGGGAGTTGAGGGGGTTATACGAGTTAAATCTTGGACTAACATAGTCCCAGGTTCAATCTCCCAAAACATTGCAAAATACGAAAACACAATTTTTCAAAACTGGCCTCGTAGGCTCTGTGACCATTTCCGAACCCCTCCAATTTGAACCCCTCCCCCTACCGCCAAATTGTTTTCTGACTATGCCTGCCTGCGCTGGCTGATGTGTCTGACGGGGCTATTACCACAGTATAAGTAATTATTTACTGTGCTATTACCACAGTATAAATAATTGTATTATTTATGCTGTGCTATTACGTGGAGCGGAGAAATTTCGGATATCTATATTTTAAATGACGCAGACGATTGAAGCGTGCGATGTCTTATTAGGACTCAGGAATTATTTTACTGGATCTTACCGATTCTTTGTCTGGACAATTTGACTTGAAATTACTGTAAATAAGCAGGTTTGAATGACCTGCTGGATTTTTAAACGCTCCAGACTGCAAATGCTTACACTTATTTCAGTGATTGCGCTATAAAATTCGACAGCGCTGTTGCTGCATCGGGAGTTTCCGGTCGGTTGTTTGGTTTAGCTAAGTTGTTAGTTTTTTTTGTGTTTTGAGATAGTCACTTAGTACGTGGTAATTAAAAAAGCCTTTGCAAATACAGTATTACTTGTATTTATAAAATCAACCATGCTATTCAACGATGAGATGTAGTTTGAAATAAAAATTATATTCAGCTGGTCCGCATATGACAACCAATGCCATGCCGGGTGATTCCTGTCAGTAAATCTGATTGGACAATACTTCTCTCACTCTCTGGCAACCCGACTTGGACCTCCACTGGACATCGATCGCTGGACAAACCCTCTTATACAACGCAGCGAGCGTCAATAAGCTGTACTACCCAGGTGGCCCTGGTAGCGGGGTCATTTGACCCCTTTTGGGCCTCCTGTGTAGCCAGACTTTGGAATATAATAATGCGTGTTTTTGCTGTATCTGTATAAGTTTGGTTACCAAATAAACAAGTGTCAAGTGTCAAGCTTTAGAGTAGCGGTTAGAAATTTGGAGTTTACGATTACGATGCTTTAGCTATCGCCACATCTATTACATTACTGTGTTGCTGATGTCTAAAGAGACCACAACACACATCATCAACCTAGATCTGTCATACAACAGAACAGACTATTATACAACATCATACAACAGTTACTATGGATCCAGTCTTATGCTTAATTAAAACAGGTTGGACACCCGAGTATGAGATGATATGAGACTAAAGTTTAGGTGAAATGTGTTCTGGGCTCAATTGAATTATCTGTTGAGTTGTTTTACCAGATTCATTGTGAGGACTTGCATAGAGAAGCGGCAGAATCATCGATTCATTCCCTATGGATGCATGTGTGGAAGATGAAAATTTTGACAATAACTCGTTTTGCCCAAAGAGTGATGTAACAGATTCATCAGCCTGTCCCTTTCGTGGTGAATCACGGTCCTATGAAGAAGTTACTTACAAGTGGAATGACATAACAACCGAGTTCGTTGAAGCCTGTTCGCAGCTTGAACTCGGAGAACTGTTTCACGATGTCAAGTATGCTTTGATTCCTATCTGCATTTTATAATCTGTGATTATCTGAGACAAACCTTCATTTATTACTTGTCTCTATGACTTTGTGATCAGAGGTCTTCTAATTAATTAAAATTAATTAATTAATTCTTTAATTAATAGGCAGTAGCATCCGCAGTACACGATAACGCCAATGTCCGATGCTGCTGTTTTGGTGGGATATGACTGCAGTCTGGCTATCTTTACAAGCCGCTGAGTTCAGTGACAACGACTTTGTCACCTGTTGTGCAGTAGATTGAAGTGGCGCCAGTTACTAATGGTCAAGGTCATGCCAAAGACCAGCATCATTCCCCCTACACAGAGATGAAATAAGTTGCCTGATGGAGACTTGGGTCCAAGACTCAGTCACACATTCTGTTGCCAAGGTGAAAGAAAACATCATCCTAATGCACAAAATCTGCAGCATAAGCAAAGAACAGCTCTGACATGCAAAGTCAGCAACAGCAAACTCCAACATGCTAGAATGCATCAAGCATATTCTGCCGACAAAATAATTTGAAAGAATTAGTTTCAGCAAAGAATTAGTTTTAAATTGGGGCTCATAGTTTAGAAAACTTTGAACTCTGGCAAGCCACCTTGTCACCTTGTGCTGTCGATTCGTTGAATCCTAGCGACTGTCATGGTCAACCTTCTCCATGTGCTCCGATTTCTCGTTGCCTCTCTCAGCTCCGAGATGTTCATCTTCAATGCCTCCTGTATCTCGTCCATCCATCTCCTCCTTGGTCATCCTCTCCTCCTTCTGCCCTCCCCACACGCCAACATCATCTCCTTTTCCAGCCCATCTGCACGCATCACGTGTCCAAAGTATGACATCTTCTGCCTGGACGCTCTCTGCCCCAACGTCAAACTCCCTCTCCAGTGTCCTATTTCTTCCAGGATATCCTCGTTAGTTCTCTTCTCAGTCCAAGAAACCCTCAACATTTTCCTCCAGATCCACATTTCACATGCCTCAATTTTCTTCTCCAATGCCTTGGTTTTTGTCCATGTTTCGCATCCGTAAAGCACCACTGGTAAGATCATCTGGCAAGCCACAATACTTAAAATCAATTCTTATTCCCCAGACCTATCATTATTCAACAAGGTAATCTGATTATTTTTGTCATACCTAATTCAAGAACTTTTCTTGGTGAACAAGCTTTTTTGGTTGCTGGACCTACTTTTTGGAACTCTCTCTGTGTCTGTGCGCTCTGCTCTGTCGCTTGTGTCATTTCGTCCTCAACGTAAAACCTCTTTCAAATTGCTTATTCACCACTCTGTTTTATGGACCTCTGGATATTGACCTGGTTATGGCTTGGTTTTGGTGTGCCATTGGTTGATGCCAAAATCTTTGCAATTATGCAATTGACACCAGCACAATAGAAGTTACTAATTACAATTACATGTACATTTATTCTGTATTTGAGCAATCTTGTTGTTCTTGTTGGTAGCTTTGGTCTCCTGGAAGGGATGTCAGCCATTGAGATGATGGATCCAAAGATGGATGCCGGGATGATCTGCAATCAAACAAAACGTAAAGTCCTCAATCTTCAGGATGCCATCAAGGTAAACATCTGAGAAGTCTGCATTTTAAGTTGTTTTTCAAAAAGAAGATTTTGAGTTGACTTGTCCTTTTATTACCTGTTCTTGGTACTGGTTATTGAACTAACCTGTTATTCATTAAACCATTTCCTGTCTAACATTTGGACCTCATGTTAAATGAACTAATGCAGAAATATCCTATTGTTTAACTAAACATGTATGTCCATCCTACCATCAGTCCATCCAACCGACTGTCAGGCCGGCCCGCCATCTGACTGTTTGTCCGTTGGTCCATCTGACTTTCAGTCCATCCATATGACCATCAGTTCATCCAATCGTATGACTTCAGTCCGTTTGTTTGACCATCAGTCCGTCCATATAACCATCAGTTCGTTTATCCAACAGTCCAACTATCAACTATCTGTCCGACCGGCACGTTAACTGATACAGCGTGTTAAATATATAGCTTTGGGAGACATGATGTCACTTTGCATTAAGCGGAACAGCACATTATCTGGGAACTTGTTAACAGGTCCACACTTATCACATTACATTACATTGCTGTATTGTATTGTGTCATTTGGTCGTGCAGTTATTTACGGTGTGGTATTTATAATAATTACAGGCAAACACAATCAAATTGGATGGGTTGACATCTCAGGAGATGATCGGTATTATTGACGATACTCTTGCTTGCATGGTATGACTCGAGATTTTACAAACTGGCAAAATAAAAATTGTTTCATTGTCCAACAGCTATTTTATTACTTCATACATTTACGGATAACGTTCTGCTAGCTAATGTCAAACCTTGAATAGATGGTGGTAATTGCTAAATGCACTGGTGTCATGTTAAGTTACTGCAAGTTATGCCATCTTTGGTGATACTTAAGTTTTTAACAGCTCTTTTCATGCTCTAGAGTCTAGACTTCTTCTGTAACACATTTGAGGATGGATTATATTCATTCAGTGGGTGGGCAATACTGCACAGTATCTTTATCCCTAATATGATTTTTAAATTAATTTTTAGGTATATTAAGGAAAAATTCTGCTATTGCTGGATTTATTACTAAAAATAATAAGAAGTGGTATTGACAGGTTTTATAAGACTGACTGATGAAAATTAAATCTTGCTGCTAATAATTACAGTAATATTTTTTACAACAGAAATATAGTAATTTATGACATGATTTGAAATAGTTTATCTGTATATTTTAGGTGACATGGCTCGAAGGTCATTCAATGGTCCAGACTGTTTTTATAAACCTTTATCTGCATGATCCTCAAGTGATTGTTGATCGAACATTGAAAGCATTCTGTGTTTGTGTTCTGCGGATGGTTGATCTGATCCGTGACAGGATCAACCGTGCTGGTGTGTTTGAAGAGGTTGGTTTCCTTGTAGTAGCAAAATTGTAAATTTTTTATTACGATTAAATGTTTTATTTTTTGTCATATGCTCAGCATGAGTTAAAACTGAGAGCTCTAACATGTCTACCTTCACAGATTAATGAGTGTGAATGACACGTAGATAATTGTAATTAGTAACTTCTACTGTGCTGGTGTCTACTGCACATGGCTTCAACCGATGGCACACCAAAAGCAAGCCATAATCAGGTCAATATCGAGAAAATCAGTCCATAAGACAGAGAGGCAGCCTATGGTGGAAAAGCAGTTTGGAAGATAATGGACTGCGACAGCTCTGTGATGTGATGTGGAAATCAGAACTTGCCACAGCTCGTTAGAATTTTCTCCTGACTTAGATATTACTAACAATGGTGCTACTGCCTTGGTTTTGTCTGGTGTATAACGATTAACGCCATTTACATTATTACAGATGTTCTCAGAGTGGATTGTAATGTAATGCATTACTGATAGAGCACCGCTCCATGATATCTACTCCGAGGCGCTCCCTAACACTCCCTGATTGAACAGAATAGTCTTTGACCATTTAATGACAAGAAAGATTAGTTTTCCATACATTTTAGTACATGTTTGTGATTAAAGTGTTAATTTTAACTTGGTGAAAAAGGTCAATGCATGTGAAATGTGGATATGGAGAAAAATGTTGAGAATATCATGGACAGAGAAAAGGACGAACGAATCAATACGAGTGGAGATTGGTGTCGAGAATGAAGTCATTAAAACAAAAAGCGACAAGATTGAAGCTTGGATTCTTTGGTCATGTTATGCGATCTGATGGGCTAGAAAAGGAAATGATGTTGGCTTGTGGTGAGGGGAAAAAAAGACGGGGTCGACCAAGGAAGAAATGGATGGATGAGATTCACGTTGTAACTGGCATGAATCTGGAAGCACTAAGGGACCTGACTTCGAATAGGAAGCAATGGAGAATGTGTGTCGTGGCGATCGCTAGAGCTCCAGGAGTTGACAGCACAAGGTGACAAGGTAGAAGGCATCAGTGGGTATCTAACGTGGCGTGACTGACAATTTTCATTCCACGGAGTGGATTAGGTGCATGGACTAGATAACTTGACGTTCTCTGGGATTAAAACTATGTTTTATATGATATAACTGAATGTTTCTGTGGTGCCTTCGTGAAGGAACTCCTTCCTAACATAAAGTATGCTAAAGTTAATTAAATATGATAAGTTCATCTGTAAGTAATAGTAAAATCTAAGCAGACCATAAGTGATGCTAAAGTTCATTAAAAGTTATAAGTTTTATTCTGTGAGTAATAGTGAAGTAGCCTAAGTAGGTCAGGTTAAATAGCACAATGTTGAGTTAGCAGTTTGGCTGTGTGAATAAAATGCTGGATGCAACGGTGATATGAAGACCTTTGATGAAGATGCCTATCTGTTTTAGGAAGACTTTCAGTCTTTGGCCTACAGCTTTCGGATGGCAGTTGATGTTTCAGATAACCAGGCATCTGCAGGACTTAAAGAAGTTGAAGATGAACTTACAAAAGTCATCAAAGTAAAATTTAAAAAAATTCAAGAATTTGAGCAACTGCAATTTTTATTTTCTGTGTATGCATGCAGTTTGCTTCTGTACCTGACTCATTATTTACTTTAGATAGAGTCTTGCTTTATAATAGTTTGTTTCAGTTTGCCTTTTTCAAATTTTGTTGCATACCAGTTTGATAGCTTTTAATCCAGCTCTTCTGTGTATGGGTGAATGTTTCTCTTGAAGTGAAATTAAATAATCTTGGATGACTGCTGGACTACTAATAAAAAATCTCGACTTAAAATATTTTAAAAATCCCACAAAGGCCAACAAGAAAGCATTCAACTACTATCGTAATAAATTTAAACAATTGCAGAATGAGGCTGAAAAAATGCATGATGCTGAAAATGTTTTTTTAGCATGCCAGAATAATTTGAGTAAAAATATGGAATGTAACAAAGAATATGATCACTTACAGAAATATCTCAGCTGTTGAAACTAAAGATGAAAAGGTAATTGCTGGCAGATTTATTGACTAATTTCTGTGCATTGGTCTCACGCTAGCCATTAAAATTATGGATGGCTCAACCTCATTTGACTCAGTCTTGAAAAGTTGTGTTTTCTGCTGTAGAATACAAGAGCTCGAGCCGGTGTGGACAGAAACTCCACTACAGAGTTGGAGGTTTTAATTTATTATTATTATTTTGAAAAATGAGCATTTGATTTATTTACTAATTTGCATCTATTATTTAATTAAGATATTTAATTAAAATATTTTCTCTATTTTCCATTTTTTTCTGTCTGTCTGCTTGTTAATTATTTTGAAAAATGAGCATTTGATTTACTTACTAATTTTCACCTGTTATTTGAGTAAAGTATTTAATTAAAATATTTTCTCTTTTTATCAATTTTTCTGTCTGTCTGCTTGTTTGTCTGTATGTGTCTGTCGCATCCATGTAAATGTTAAATCTTTCTCTTTGCAGCATGAAAATGCCATTGCCCTTCATGCACGATTGAAATTCGCCCGTCTGTTTTTCATCACGGTTCTTGCGTTTGGTCGAGAAAAGGTCAGATATAGTCATTTGCATGGAATACTTGGGCACTTGATATTCCTCGCTGCAAGCCATGATTGATCCATTCATTGAGAGGGAGAAGGGGCCATGAGACCTGGCCTCAAACTCAATGAATTATGACCTAAAGCATTAATCAAATGTTCTATCCTGACAGACTTTACCTCTAATTAGGGATGTTGGTTTTTGATTCCTTTCAAAAAGTGATTGTAATCTGAGCCTATGGTCTCAACATCTGGATATGATCTGGCTTTGCTGGCCTCTATTTCTGAGAACTGTCTTAGTATTGCAAAGACTACTAAGTAGAATACCAATATGACTATTTAAGACAATTTAAATTACACCTTAAATTGTGTTCACTTGATTCGAAATGCACCTAGCACCGTATTTTCACTAGTTTACCAATTTGTATCTTGATGTCATGTTCCTGAGGTAGAGAGTTCCAGATCGAGGCACCAGAAATGATCAGGGTCTGTGAATATGTGACTAAACACTGGAGCAGTGGAGCATCCTTATAATGCAATCCACATTGAATATGTGATGGAATGCTGGAACCTCCTTATAATGAGACTCATTACTAATCTAAGCCCAATGTAATTCAGAAACTTATGTAGCACCATTACCAGAATGCACAAGAAAATGTCAATCAGTGGTCTCTTTTAAGCAATTGCATCTCAAATCACAATCCATTGGATAGAGCTATGCAGTTCAGATACAGAGCCATGCAAGGAATAACTGGGGTGCATTCTAAAACATAGTTAAGTTTGGGATCCACATTTCCAATTACACCATGAATAGTATTGGAATATGTGTTTTAAAGAGGCTGTGGTGTATTTAAAAATGAATTATTACTGTTTGTGACCGTATATATCCGTCAAGAAACTTATTCCGAAAAGTTGGTCTAAAAATGAGTTCGACCAATGGTAGACTGATCCACACTGATTTACTTTTTGTGACCACTAACACTGAATGCAGATTTTTGCTGCTAAGTGTTAATCCATTGAAAGTACTTTTACATCATATGTTTTAGGTGTTTTTGCTAAACATTGGTGTAGTTTAACCTCTTCTAATACAGTTGAGTAAATGCTGACGTTTATTGGTAATAGCATTTGTGATCAATAAACTTTGCAGCCACGCAAAGACAGACTTCCAGTTGTTGATTTCAGTCATGGTTTCAGGACCTTAGTTTGTAGTTTGTATCCTTGCACTAGTGTCTATGACCTATGTCTTTCTTTAGTGCCAGGGACTCGAAGATGCTGAGAAGTTTCTGAAGCAGATGAAGGAATTGGTTAGCAGTATGAAGACTTCAATCCACCTAGGAATACAACCGTCTCAGGAAGATGAAGGTTAGTGGCAGCTGAAAGCAACAACTTAACACTTGAAGTGTTCCATTTCCATCTATCTACACTAAACAAGTTTCTTTAATTTTATGGGTAAATGAGACATGAGCAGAGTTACCGTACATTTCACCATAAAATTACGGGTATCCTGTAGTCTTGTTTGTGGGCGGCCCGTAAAAATACATAAAAAATAACAAGACAATTTGTATAGCCCCGTTCTGTTTTAATGGAAGCTTAATGTAATTTTTACAGTGGGTTAATTATTTTACAGGGATTCCTTGTATTATACAGTAATGCAATGGATTGTTATGATGAGTGTTTGTTTATTAATGGCGATGTTCCACAATTTTATGCTGTTTTTCTTGATTTTATAGAAAATGGCCTTTTATTAATGATGCTTTTTACCTGAAATTTAAAGCAAATGCCACTATAAGCAGTCTTGTTGTCCTCGAGACCAAGGTCTTGGTCTCGAGTGCACTCGAGTTCGTTTTTAAAGTCTTGGTCTTGAGGTTCTTGGTCTTGGTCTTGAGGTTCAAGGTCTTGGTCTTGGTCTTGAGGTTCAAAGTCTTGGTCTTGGTCTCGCAAGACCAAGACCGGCTGTCAATATGAGCAGTCATTTAGCAGAACTAAAAAATTCTGTATCAAGCCTGCTTGCATCGTACGACCAATATCTATGGATGGATACAAGTCTTGTTGGTCAGGAAAGCCCATTGGCAGCAGCAACAGTTATTCTGTATCAGACGGTATGATAAACCATGGGAAGATTTCAAAAGAACTCACTATCTGTACATTTACATCCAGTGCTTGAAAAGCTTCTGTGTGTGTGTGTCAGCGACTTCAGCACCTGTAGAACATATTTTTTCACATGGCGGAATTTTTATGAGGCCCACCAGGCACGTCTTGGTCAGAAAATTCTGAGCGAATTGGTTTTTATAAAATACAAGAGGCATTTGGAATAATAGTTTGCATGAAGGACTTTTGAATACAACTTCGGATTTCTCTGTAGTTTGCATTTTAAGTTAATTTGCTTGAATAAAATAAAAGACTCATGTTTTAATTAAAATAGCGAATATTCCGACTTGACAATTTTTGAAGTCTTGACCTAATTGCGAGTTTTTGGGTCTTGTTCTTGAGGTTCAAGGTCTTGGTCTTGGTCTCGAGGTTCAAAGTCTTGGTCTTGAGGTTCAAGGTCTTGGTTTTGGTCTTGAGGTTCAAGGTCGTGGTCTTGGTCTTGAGGTTTAAGGTCTTGACAACAAGACTGACTATAAGCTCTGTCAGATGTCTCAATACATGTTGCATAGATATTGCTGCTGTGTGTTAAGCCTTGTAAATTTAGAATTTTGTGAATTGTGTATCAGTATGTAGACCAGCACTGCTGGTGGTTTCCACATGTAAATGATACTATGCGATGAATGTTTGGTTTTAACTGCATTGTTCAGACTGCTTTTTTGTCTTTTGTCCTGCAGTTATTGTCCTAGGATTGGACAGCGGATGATTCTAATAGTAGATGGCATGATGAATTTGTTTGGTTTCATTTACGTTGCACAGACTGTACGTGCATCATGGGCTTTGAACCTCTCGTCAACCAACGTCTGTTGCCACCAACGTTTCCAAGGTATACGAAGATCCGAAGCCGAGTTGACACGATGGAGTATCTGGATGGAATGATGACTCGATTACTCCAGATCTGCTCAATCACACAGCTCACAAGTCTTCATGACATCTTGGTGAGCTGTTCTGTGTTTGCTCATACTAAAAGTACTTACTGATAACTCCACTGGTGGATTTTAGGCAAGCCAATCTGTTTCTTCTATCTTTTTCATAACCTCATTGTTACATGGTAGTTGCTTGTGCTCATGGTTGATACCCTTCAATGGGTTTTGAGTTGCTATGGGCAAGTCAGGATGTATTCTCTTGTCCTGTCTTGTTGTCATGTGTTGGCAGTTTGTTCATATGTCAAACAGTGCTTCGCTAATGAACCAAGGTTTATAAGTCGCAGTTTGTTTACTTTTCTGTTGTAGGATTTCTTTGTTGACTTCAGCCAACTTTCACCTTGCCTCTTGTCAAGATCAATGCTTCAGGTGAGTTTTAGTCTTAGAACCTTATTAACTATTAAAAGAATTACAGTAACTATTCCTGGTAATGGCATTGCAGTAACTTCCTGTGTCCATTGATTGAATGCAAGATATATTTGTATAAAGGGTGGGCATAGAGTTGGGCATAGAGTAGGGATTGACCGGAAAGAGATTTTCCACCGGAAACCGGAACCGAGTATTTGGATGAACTATTTGCCGGAAACGAACCGGAAACGAACCGGTACCATTTGTTCCATATGCGAAGCTTCACATTTTCAAATTTTCATGTAATAAAACCAAGGTTTTGGTTTTGAGAAATTTGTGTAGGCCTACATGTAATAACTGACTGATACATTTTGAATTGTAGAAATAAATATTAAATAATCAATGAAATTCAATGGATGTCTAATTGTTTTAAAGCTGAACATTAATAATTTTATATACGTAAGTTTATTAAATAAATTCTGAAAGAAACAAATTTTTTGCAACTATTTGCGTCTACAATATTTGCCGAGGCGAATACTTCCGGAAACGGGATTTCCGGCCGAACCGAGTATCCGAAACGGTTTCCGGTCAATCCCTAGCATAGAGTACAAATAGGTTGGCTGGCTGCCATCATTTGCCACAGAAATGTAACTGGCATTTAATATGTAAATTACATGTAGTCTTATAATGAAATTTAAATTAAATGTGTATGTAGTTTTGAGAAATTTATGTAGTGCCTTTAAAAATATCTCATTATCTAACTGATCTAAATACGGTAATTGTGATGTCAAGTTTTGTAATGATTGAAATTTGAGGTCGATTGAGTGGGGCATTTAGCTTAAGTTTTACCTCTTACTTGTTTGTTTTATCAGTTGACAGCTCTTCCTTTAAGCAGCAACAAGTTATTCGGTGCACAACAAATGGTGGATGTCCTGCGTGACACAATTCGCAGTTTCTGTGCACCTCCTGTGTTAATGTCCAAGTTAGTTACTGAATTCTACTCTTGGCATTTTTTGCTGAATTCTAGTCTTAGTATTTCTTTGTTGAATTCTAGTCGTAGTATTTTTTTATGAATTCTAGTCTTATTTCTTAGCTGAAGTCTTAGTCCTTTTTTTACTGAATTCTAGTCTTAGTCCTTTTTTGCTGAATTCTAGTCTTAGTCCTTTTTTTTACTGAATTCTAGTCTTAGTCCTTTTTTGCTGAATTTTTGCTGAATTCTAGTCCTATTCCTTTTTTTTTACTGAATTCTAGTCTTAGTCCCTTTTTGCTGATTTGCCACTTAGGATTTCTTTCCTGAATTCTAGTCTTAGGATTTCTTTCCTGAATTCTAGTCTTAGGATTTCTTTCCTGAATTCTAGTCTTATCATTTCTTTTGTGAGTTCTAGTTTTAGTATTTCTTTGTTGAATTCTAGTCTTAGTATAATTATCTTTCCTACCGGTAAATTCTAGTCTTAGTATATCTTTCATGAATCTAGCCTTGATTTGTGTTGACCTCATTTCAGGTGTCCCATTTACAACAATGCTCAAACGAAAGACTGTGTGGACAGTTTCCTTAGCCAGGCAATCCGACCACTTGTGTCAGCCTTGCAGATCAGCGGACACAACCGAGCGCGGCAACGCGACAAGTGGGGCCATCTGCTGGAAGATCTCGGAACTTTACAAGATGAGGTTGGTTTTTCAGAGGTTTGATGCCATCAATTGATGTTGTTTGCCATTGGTAACATTTTTACTGTCCCTGACTAAAAAAGAATGCGATGCTAGCATTTGTGCTCACATTTGCAAGCATTTATGTATATGTACGTATGTATTGTTCGTTGTTATTAATTTTTATTAGTAAGTGTTGTAGTGCTGGTGTCTAATGCACAAGGCATCAACGGATGCTATATGCCAAATCCATTGAGGCAGCTTATGGTGGCTAAGCAATGTAGAACAGATAAGTTTAAGTTGGGAATGAAATGACACAAGCGACTGAGCAGAACGAGTGGATACAGTGGGAAAATTAAAAATTTAAGTTCTGCCTCTGAAAATGCCTATTATTTAATAACATATCTTGGAAATATTTAAAATATGAGAAAGAAAAATTACTTTATTATCATGAACATAGTTGATCCGTTGAGGCGCTACATACGGTAAATGTCTGTTTACATTACATTTGCATCAAAATTAGGCGTTATATTGTAAGCAGAAGTGGTTGTGTTTTAGGCAGAGAAACTGGACGCTTATCTGCATTCTTGGATGTTGAAAGTCGACTCCAACTGGCACTACCGGGTCTGCTTTGGCACTTGGGTTCTCTACCACACCCTCAAAGTTATGATCCGTTACCTGTTGGCAGGATTCGAACTAGAGCTGTATTCTGTTCATGAGTATCACTACATATACTGGTGAGCCTCTTCATCATTGTATATACGCAACACGGTGGCCGAGTGGTTAGAGTGCTTGCCTTTAACGCAGAGAGTATGGGTTTGAGCCTTCTCCTCTGAGACGATTACCATGTAGGGACCCTGAGCAAGTCCTTCACTCAAAATTGCAGAGCGCCATCGATGTTGCTGTTGTATGGTCATGTATGCACTTCTGAACTTTGGAAGGAGGGCAATATAAAATACAGTTGTATCGTATTGTACAGCACTTTCCGTTGGGCGCTGGTGCTGCTTAACACATTAATGAGCTGTGTATTCTTATCTTCACTTGGTCCAATCGCTTGATGCTGCTGTCTGCAATGCTGGGTCATTTCGTTGTTCCCTGCCCTAGAGGTCTAGAAAGTGAACCTCAAGGGATTTTGTGTTGGCCCATTTTTCTGGGACAGTTTTCTGATTCGAATTCTCTCCATCCTGCTGAATTTGATCAAACAGACTTTAAGAGACATCTGTTTTCCTTATGACCAATGGCTCTCGCAAAAGGACATCTCGTGGAGGTTTGTAAGGGTGCTAGACATGTCCTTTGGTATTATCTCTACTAACAGACAGTCTCCCGCATTCCTGAAGTTCTGTTTAGATTATTCAGATAACAAGGTTGGGAGGTTCTTCAGTGGTTAACTTCTTGATACTTAGAAATTTATCAAAACACTTCTATAGTGCCTTTTAAATGCCTCACAAAAGCACTGCGTGTGCTATCCTAAATTATGTTAAATTCATTAAGAAGAAAAACTTCTTTATTGAGCAAACTAGAGAACTAGAAGAGTTGCCAGTGATGGGCTTCAACATGCAAATATACATAAAATTACAATTAGATGTGTACTAAAAATGATTATTGTTTGCATTAAAAAGTAACTTCCATTAATTACATCTGTGGAAAGACAAATGTTGGTAGAAGTGAACATTGGTAATATAAAATGCTTTTTTAGTTTGCTTTACCTGACCTCTGTTTGTTATTCTGTACTCGTAGGTACCTGTGTGAAGGTCTCTACAATTGGCTGGTATCAACGATAACAAGAGCCGAGAACTTTATCGTCGAACACGAATCTCTTGCCACCGGTAAGCTTTTCATAATGTATTGTACTTATTTATATAGTGACTCTTGAAGAAAACTCATTAGAGGTGCTCCCGACCCAACTGTACAAGATCATGATCGAAGAGAACGGTCTTCAACTGCTTGTGAAATTGAGGCATAGAAAATAGCAAATGCTCATGTTGCAGATTGTATGGAAGCCTTTTCCAGAAAAACTGGATTGTGTGATGATTTAATGAAAATATGTCTCCATTTCACTGCTACATGTCAAAAGTAGTTCTACAGTGCATGCAGATTGTGGTATCAAATTCTACTTAGGCCAAAAAAAAATAATGGTGTGTTTCCGGTAACGGAGGTTTAAAAAAGTGGGTAGGTAGGTAGGAAAATAATTTTTTTTTTGTAAAATATTTTTATACAATGCCATTTCATAGCGACCGTATCACCTTTTTGTTTTTCTTACATTTTGAGAACAAGAAGATGTTACTAAATAAACACCTTGCTAAAAACAGTTCCATGTTCTTTAAACTTATTTGTCAGTAAATTAAATTTTAAAAATGTTTTCTTTATATATGCTAGAAGGCTAATATTTTCACAAGTGTAGTTCATTGATATCGTTTTCTGGCAGCCATCAACGATAGTCTAACGTATGTTGCGTGTGTATGTTGTATGTATATTGTATATATGATGTATGTATGTATGTATGTGTGCATTTATATGTGTATTAATGTATATGTGTATGTATGCATTTATGTATGTATGTATGTTGTATTTATGTATGTATGTATGTTGTATGCATATATGCATGTATATATGTATCATGTATGTATTTATATGTGTATTAATGTATATGTGTATGTATGCATTTATGTATGTATGCATTTATGTATGCATGGATGCATGTTGTATGTATGTATGTATGTATATAAGTATGTATGCATGTATGTATGCATGTATGTTTGTATATGTGCATTTATATGTGTATTAATGTATATGTGTATGTATGCATTTTTGTATGTATGTTGTATGTATATTGTATGTATGTTGTATGCATATTGTATGTATGTTGTATGTATGGTGTATGTATGTGTGTATGTTGTATGTATGTGTGTATGTTGTATGTACGTATGTATGTATGTATGAAAGTATGTATGTATACGAGCATTTGTGTATTAATGTATATGTGTATGTATGCATTCATGTATGCATGTATGTATGTTGTATGTATGCATGTATGTATGCATGTATGTATGTATGTGTGCATTTATATGTGTATTAATGTATATGTGCATGTATGCATTTATGTATGTATGCATTTATGCATGCATGTATCTATGTTGTATGAATGTATGTATGTATGTATGTATGCATACATGTAGTATGCATACATGTATGTATGTATGTTGTATGTATGTATATTGTATGTATGTATACTCCGGTGGGCTCCCAGAATAGCGGACCCCCGTATAGAGGGCCGGTGTCCCGAGATATTCTATCCCCCCTAAAGCGTATCCCCCGGATGGAATAAACCGGTTTAGAGTATCCGGTGGGATGAACCATTCTATCCCCCCTCGTCATACGCATCACTATAGCCTCGACGAAATTCCAGTCAAAATCACCAAAAGCAAAGTAAATTGATTTCAGGTCGACGTACAAACTAAAGATACGCAATTCAAAAATTTTATGTGTTCAATAAATCCAAACAGTACGACTGAATACACTTAGAAACCGCCAAAAATGCAAACTAAACCGAATACTCCATTTCGCTAAGGGGGATACGCATGTATGGGGGATACTCTATTTCGTGACACCGGCACCGAGCAGCCGCCATTGCGACCAACTGTTCCCTCATAGGCAGGGCTGGTTGCTTAGGAGGCTGAGGCTGACCTTGAGGCTAGTTGCTATAAAGGAAACTTTACTTATACTATGATACGTACGATAAATAGATAATTAATCATAGATGTTGATAATACATTGAATACGACGACCATTGGATTTGGTTAATAACCCTGGCGCATAACCGTGGGAAAATCGCCGACTTTCGGGTCTATTATCTCCGCAACCCTCCCACATTTGTAAAAGCTGACCATGGAAACTTACAGCCCATTTTTTGCTCTAATTACCCTTAGACCTAAGTCCTTCCCGTGCAGGTCTGCACATCGGGCGACGCATCTCGTTGCTATAATTAACGGTGCTCTTATTTACATTGAAAGACCACTGGTTTCCCACGGTCTATAATGTCGCAATTCTGCACCTCTGGCACAGAAAGTGAGGTTTCAGTTGTCGGAAAGCTGCAACTCTGACACGAAATGAGTTACTAAAAAAATTTTTTTCCCAAAATTATCCGAGTCGCGCCAAAAAAGTGACTCGGTCGCGTTACCGGAAACACACCATTATTTTTTTTTGGCCTTATGTAATGCCATTAGCTGTTGACAAATATTCTCAGCCTATCTTAAGTTGTGCCTTTTTAAAGCTATTACCATAGGTAGTCATACTTAAGTGCTTGGAGAGTTTCTTAGAATACACTCTAAGTAAGTACGTGTGTATACATAGAATAGGTAAAGGAGGTTAAGGATTTGCTTAAGGCCCGAGCTGTGTTAACGGATGCTTGAACTCTAACTCTCTTGAACATGTAAAGTGTTAATGAAAATCCTTAGGATTTGAGAGACCCGTAATTTTGTGGCAAGTTGAGATAAATAGTAAGGATTGAATAACCAGGCTGATGTACAGGATATATGCGTAATGCATTGTGCAGATAGCTGGATATCAAGAACCTCTCAGTGGCTATCTATCAGACCTATAAAGGCGTGTTTTATGGTAAGCTGAAATGTAATTCCCTCATTGCTGTTTTTCGCTGGTGCCAGTCCCAAGTCTGGATAAAGGAGGAGGATGTCATGACCCTGGCAGCCATAAAACGTTTTTAAACACTGGAAACTACCTGAAAATGTTTTTTTCTCACTTCATCAGGTTGGAAACATGAATGGCGACATCGCTGTTTTGATCATATTCTTTCAGATCCACATAAAGGTCGCGGTGGAAAGAAGAACAAGAAGAAGAAGAAGCCGCGTGCAGTCGGAACAGAGTTGGTTATGACGCAGGCTTTGCACAGTCTCTGTGGCGGATACTACAAGGTGCTTCATCAGTGCTCTCTGCTTATGGGAGGCTGAGTGGCTAGTACTGAATGGGAATGATCTCATTTTGTGTTCAATACCAAGCTTATAATTAAAGAGTCCCTAGGCTGAACATTGTGTGTGTAAATCAGTCTGAATCAGTATGTTGTCCTTACTTAATGACACCTTAGACTGAAAATTGCCTGCCTGTATAAAGCAGAGTTTGAAAACTGGAGCATTTTAATAATGCTGTTCTGTATCATCAGGATCAGCAAAGCGAGTTGAGGATTAAATGCACTTGACGATAGAACATAGGTACGTACAGTGTGCACTTGTTTACACGCACATGGTTTACGTGCAGTTCTGCCTAACGTGAAGTGGTGTTACGTCTCCCAAAGCTATTAACATTGGTTAACTGACCATACAAAAACTTCAATGTAGCACTTGGTATTGATTTCTGCAGCATTATCTCTTGTTAATTGCGGCCTGGTTTCACGCTGTTTCATAAGGATGTCCCAAGACATCTTCGCGTTAACGAGTCTACATTGTACGAGTAAAGATAATATACCTTGTGTGTATGCCTCAGAGGCTTCGTTCAATGTTGAAGGATTTATCAGCTGCGGCACAAACATGATCCTCTGTGGTGATAGTTTTTTAGCCTGTTGTTTTAGATGTGTGTGATTCATCTTAGTTTGTGTAGGACTGTTGGACCATTGGTTATGTTTCAGGCTGCAATAGGTCTTAAGATGGATGGAAAGTTACCTTTGCCAAAGTTTGACTTCGACTGTGAGGAAGTTCGCTACAATCACCGCTTTGCGCCTTTCGGCTCAGTCTCTACACCTCCGCCAATGCACTACATGCAGTTCAAGGTAACCACAGCCTGTTAACTAAATGCACTTTAACACCAAGCTACAGGTTGTGGTACAGCGATATTTTAAAGTTGAATTAAATTTGGTTCATGATTTTGGCTGCTTTATATTATGTATTGTAGTGGTTAGCTTGCTGGGCTGTCAACTGAGAGTTCAGCTGTTCAAAACTCGAACAGTGCAGGAATCTGTTTCTAGATTTCAGCTCCATCTGCACCCTTAACCAACTCAACTATAACGAGTACACTGACTGGACACTGTCGATGGAAAATCAGACAGCAAGGGATAGACTGGTCACCTGCCCTCATATACCAAGGCTAAGAAAAATGAAGTCACTAACACATCATACCCTTGGCTGCCTCTCGGGGTGGCTTAAGGGAGTACTCTTCGTCTATCTTGTATTTCATCTATTAGAATTTGTCATATAAAAATTTGTCTCTTAAGGAAGGACTTGTGTATCTAGTTTTCTTCTCCTTATCTAGTCAATAGCCTTGTTGGCTTAGTCAGTAGCCTTGTTGGCTTGGTCAATTGCCAATTGACTGATCATAGGTTCAATTCCTGATAGAAAATCATTTGTTATTTCTTTAACTTACTTATTTGTCAGTTCATTTATTTTTCTCTTCATGTTAATAACTTAATCCTAATGCCGATTCCACTTTCCAGGAGATGACAGACGTAGGAAGGTACAGTCCTCCGCTGGAGGCAAACGATCTTTACAATGGAGCGAGCAAGTGCTTCCAGCAGGCAAAGATTCATCTTGAAGGCATCCAGAGTCCATCAAACGAGGTCCGGTTCTATGTTTCTGTTATGATGAGTCTTAGACAACCTGTGACATGAGCTTCTCAGCCTCTCTTTACCTCTTTTCCACAGGTGTTTGAAGACCATTTCACTCGAACGTGGTTTTATTGTGTTAGGTCGGGAGCGTCTCTGAAGTGGTGCTATATAAATTTGTAATTACCATTACTATTACGGTTGTATTATTAGATACTAGCTGGATTACCCGGCGTTGCCCGGGGTTATAAGTTTCACACCACCACCAACAACAACAACAACAACAACAACAACAACAACAACGACTGCTTGGCAATCTTGGCAGTCGCCCTCTGGCGGCGACTGCTTCGCAGTGTTGGAGGCCCTTGTGGCGTCTGGCGACCTGTGGCGGAGACTACTTCACAGTCTTGTAGACGCCTTGTGGCATCTAGCGACCTCTGCCGAGGAGTGACTGCTTCGCAGTCGCCCTCTGGCGGCGACTGCTTCGCAGTCTTGGAGGCCCTTGTGGCGTCTGGCGACGTCTGGCGGAGACTGCTTCGCAGTCTTGTAGACGCCTTCTGGCGTCTATCGACCTCTGCCGTGGACTGACTGCTTCGCAGTCGCCCTGTGGCGGCGACTGCTTCGCAGTCTTGGAGGCCCTTGTGGCGTGTGGCGACCTCTGGCGGAGACTGCTTCGCAGTCTTGTAGACGCCTTCTGGCGTCTAGCGACCTCTGCCGTGGAGTGACTGCTTTGCAGTCGCCCTGTGACAGCGACTGCTTCGCAGTCTTGGAGGCCCTTGTGGCGTGTGGCGACCTGTGGGGGAGACTGCTTCGCAGTCTTGTATACGCCTTCTGGCATCTAGCGACCTCTGCCGTGGACTGACTGCTTCGCAGTCGCCCTCTGGCGGCGACTGCTTCGCAGTCTTGGAGGCCCTTGTGGCGTCTGGCGACCTGTGGGGAGACTGCTTTGCAGTCTCAAGTGGACTGACTGCTTCGCAGTCGAAGAGGGTGAACCGGGCGTTGGCGTGTTAAAGAAAACGCCAGAAATCTAGCCCTCACTGTCGGTCTGTAGTCGGCCTCGCCCGTAGTAAAGCAGACTGGTTGTTTGATATACTGTAAATAATTTAGATCTTTGTCTTTGAACATGCATGTGTTAAAATTTTGCTGTAAAACGATGAATATACTTCGAATCGATCGCCATTAAATTTTGTGCGAAAGTAAACAACTTATGCGCATTTTTAATGACGTTGGGGAATACCGGCGCATAAATAGAACCGCGGTGTCGTTATGCACATTATTAATGACGTTGGGGAATACCGGCGCCATAAATAGAATCGCTTGGCAGTGGAATAGGCGAGCTTTTGCGTGATGGACGGTCGGGTGGGTAGAGTTTTGGGGCATTTTCACCATGGTAGGGGTGAAAACGGGGGACGCGAACCCCTCCACTGGGTGTCCGAAGCCGAGGCCGACACAGTAGTGAAGGTTTCGAGTGAAAAGGTGCAAAATTGTAGAAGTTAATCCCGGTCAAACAGACAGACAGACAGACAGACACACACACAGAATTGTCACTTTATTAATATAGATGTATGTGTACAAACAGAACATTTGCAGGGAGCACATGCCTAGTTCTGCAGAAAGCGGCCTGCTCAGATTCTGATGAAGTGAAAGAAGCCAAGTGAATTTACCCAAACAAGTGTAAACGTTGTTACCAAGTATGCTGTGGTTTAGATTTAGCCAGTCTTAGAGTTTCTTGCATTAAAACGTACATTTTTTAATCTCAATATTTATATATTGCATTTATTATGTGCACAACAGCACCTTCTACAATCACTTCAAAACTGATTTATTCTGCTGGGACTGTGCTGGGAATGCCTCTGAGCAAGGTACCAAATAAGTGCTCTGAATGAATGACAAAATCTGAATCATAGGCATAAGGCAGTTGTGTGACAAAAATTTCAAGGGTTGCTCAGAGTTTGCTCTGGAGGGTTGATCCAGAGTTTGCTGAGTAGGTGGAAACTGAAATCATTGAATTACTGGGTCAGCGTGCTGTTAAGTAGACCATCATGCCACATTTAGGTGTATGGGTTCGTATGGCTTATCTGATGAAGACGTTTTGTACTGTTTGTTCATGTAGGCGCAGACGTTACTGAAGATTGCCAAAACGAACTTTGTCGTGATGAGATTACTCATAGGAGGACATAAAAAAGACTGCAAGGTAGCTTGTCTATTTATTTGGACATGACATTGTGTCTTGTTCTTTAGCCTCCAGCATCACCAGTTACTAACAGTTGAGGTCACTCCAAAGATCTACGTCGCCCCTCCAGCGCCAAAGCATAAAGTAACTGGCTGTAGATTGCATACATAGGTCCATAAATCCCAGACTTGACTGCACATCACAAAGCCTATCCGTCCTTATGCAGTCATGTTGGCCAGGATGATATCCAAAGAAAACGCTGTCAAAGCATGCAAAATTCAGAATTGAAGAATGACTTTGATACGCAAACTTAATAACAGTAAATTCCAATTAGAAACTATTGAGCAAATTCTGCATTTACACAAAATAATCCACCAAAATGACAGTAGGTGAATAAAGGACCAGTGCAGAGGTAAACACTATTGACAGCGTGTATAGATACACAGATAGACGTAATGTGCATACGTACTTGTATACATGCTTATTTAGGTATGTACTTCTGTATGTACATGTATAAAGACACTTAATAAGCGCTTGTGTAGCGCTTTGAGAAGTACTTAAACGCTACTATATTATTATTATCTTAACACCTTAACAACGAGCTGCATTGATTTCCCAGTTGCTTTTAGTACACTCTTGTCATTAAATTGTTAAGATACACATGCACATTCAATAATAATTCTAACAGCAGATATTCAACACAGTTGATTTTAACTGTGCCCTTATAACATGGAACATTCCAGATCGCACAAGTTTTTAAAGTAATAATTGTGTCACTGTTATTTCTTTGGCTTAGGAATATTGATCTGTTAATTCCTCCAATTTTGACATGGCTTGGATCGTAACTTCTAAGAGGGTGGTACAGAAGGTCCATTAATTTGTGCTACATAATATCAACTTCAGTAATAGTAAAATTAGTATTTGTATTTATAATGATTATGTTGTTTTTGTTCAAGGTGCCTCCAGAATTTGATTTCAGTCTTCACAATACGTTTCCGTTAATAAAGTTACCGTAACGGAGTGATTACGGATCATTCAGCTATACGATATTTGGTGAATAACATCACCGTGACTGTTTTGTTGGAAACAATGTTCTTCAGTAGTTAATAAATTTGATAGTCAGATAATGGGTGCATAATTTTTGGAAGATTTAAAAAACTGAGCTCTATAAATTCATGACTACGCCATTTAAATTATGTTGAGGTTTAAGAGGGTTTGATGACTAAGTTCTAAAAGACTGTTGAACCTTTTAAAGCTTATTCTGCTCATAGTAATGCATTACTATATAGAAACATAGAAATAACCAGATTTATCAAAATCCAACACACCGTGGGAGGCACCTTTCCAGATGAAAGAATAATGCCAATTCAAGAGCAAACATCTTCTGATATTTAAATTTTTCATGCCATTTAAGTTTTATACTTAATGTACATAAAGAATAAGCTTATTTTCTGACAATTACGTTGCAGCTGCCTTCTATAATAAATAAATTTTATAATGAATTCAATCAATACACTCGTTTGTCGTGCCTTTTATTACACAGTTGAATTAGAAAATATGAATCAGTATAATATTTTAAAACTGTTGCAATTAGGAAAAAGCTAATAAATCTATGGCACCTGTGCAAAAAGTGAGAAACGGATTACTTTTATTCAGCTGTCCTGTATGTTCAGTTTGAAACCTCACTGCCTTGTAGGTTGTTGCGGCACATAATAAATTATTGATAACAATAACATAAATGACAATAATAAATATTAATAGTAGTAATAATAATGATTTATAATAATGATAATTTATAGGTCATTCAGTTAGGTCCTGTTGACTTAAATTACACAGTATTATTATTGAAGCTGTTTGATTGTGAGTTTGGTTTTATAACACTTTACGGATGTGTGCACTAAAATGTATGGAGACTAATCCCTCTTGTCGTTAATAAAGGGATAAAGCAATAAAGAGAACATTTAATTATAATAATAGTAGATAATAATGCTATTACTTCAGTGGCAGGGATCTTGTTTGACAGGTGGGGGGGACATTTTAAAACTGATCTGGTCAAAAAAAGGTCAAAATTTTTTTTCGCATGCAAACAAGTTTGATGACCTTTTTTGGTGTTTCTTCAATGTATGGCGTGTCCCCCCACTGTTAAAGGTGGAGTCTTGTCCCCCTCGACCGCCGGGATCGCCGCCCATGTATTACTTAGATAAGCTTTACAGTTATCTCAACAATAATAATAATAATGATGATGATAATAATAATGAAGTTTGCAAATCATTCAATTAGTTAATGAAAACGTTGATTATTTGCTTTGTTATAATGTTTCACAATTGTACATTGTATTCTAATTGTGTTTGAACGGAAATGACAACTTAAAAATTTCATTACCATAAACTGTATTAGTAGTTGTAATAATAATAATAATAATAATAATAATAATAATAATAGTAATGATAATCAAAGCCAGCATTTTTGTTTTTGAGACTTATGCCAAAGGGTTGGTCTTGAGACTTCAGTGGGAGAGAACGTCGTGGTGTTGTTCTTTAACTGGGTAGCTGAAGTCTGCGTCATGGATATGACATCTCGTGGCTGAGGTTTTGGTTTTAGTCTGGTAGATTTCGATAAGTTACCAACTTAGTTAACCCCTTCCGTCCCTTATGACGTACGCCGTACGTCATGATTTGGACAGCCACGCTACCTTATGACACAGAATAGATACGCTTTATCTATTCTGTGCTTATGACGTACGTCCTATACAAGGTTTGACAAGGTTTGTTGTCATTGCCCAGACGATTTGCGGACCATTGATCACAGGACTATTGATCATAGGACTATAGATCACAGGACGTTTGGTCACACGGACCATTGATCAGTAGGACCATTGATCATAGGACTGTTGATCATGTATGTATGAATGTATGTATTTATGTTTGCATGAATATACAGACATACGTGCATACACACATGCATACATGCATACATACATGTATGTATACATACATACATACATACATGCATACATACATACATGTATGTATGAATGTATGTCTGAATGTATGTATGTATGCACGTATGTATACTTGTATGTATACTTGTATGCATACATGTATGTATGCATGTATGTCTGTATGTATGGATGTATGTATGTATGCATGCATACATGTATGTATGCATGCATGTATGCATGTATGTCTGTATGTATGGATGTATGCATGTATGTATGTATGCATGCATACATGCATGTATGTTTGTATGTATGCATGTATGTATGCATGTACGTATGCATGTATGTATGGCCAGAAATTCCCGGTAGCGCAGGACTAAAATGGCATGGGACGGAAAGGGTTAAGCTTACTTCTTATCTGTGCCTTCTTGCCATTGACCATAAACCCTCGACCCCCGGGACCGCCGCCCATGGAAGACACTGCTCTTTCACAAATCCCATTTGAAAATAGTACCCATTGCTCGCTTGCTCAGTCACTGACCGACCAACTCCCTCACACTCGCTCACTCTATCACTCGCTTACTAGCTCACCAACTCTATCGTGTTCATTCAAGCCCTCGCTTACTCAATCGTTCACTCACTCTCACATAGTAACTCCCTTAAAAACTAAGCTGTAAACGAGTAAGGTGGCCGTACAACATCGGTGCAAACACCTGGGTAAGAAAATTAACCCGATGTTTCATTTCTTACATTTTGCTCTTTCTCTGGACGTTCTTTTGGATGCGATGAAAGTTAGAGTAACGCTTAGTACGTGGACATACGCTCACATCACTTCCCCGACACTGGGCCACACGTACAGTCGTACACGTTTAAAGACATGTTATGGGAGTTCAGGCCATGCGCGCTATTTACATTAACGTGTCTTCTTTTGCTTGTGGTAATAAGTAGGCCTACAGGAAAATTTCGGTATTTCGAACTTGCGGTTGTATCTAACAACAGTAAATTGCCCAACCACAATCAGTGCAAACAAATAGCTCTGCTTTATCGAACCTGCTTATATCAAAGTCTTGCTTTCATCGAATGCTGTATTTGGTCCTTGTCGAACAGCGGGCCTGCAGATTATCGAAGTTGCAGGGCCACTCTGCAACTCGATACTATTGACAATTTGACAGGCTGACTGATGAATAATAAACAGATGCTTTCTTTCCCGACTGACTAAGAGACAAAACTGGTTGACACATATGTATGTCTGGTCATCGGGAGAGGGTCACTTTATGTTTACATTGATTTCATTTTTGTACCTGCCTCATTATGCTGACTGCAATCTTATTGCCCAGTGGCGGATTTAGCTATAAGCATAGGCGTAGACTCTGGGGGCACCCGGGGCACGTGCCCCCAATAATTAAGGAGCCCGGGCAATGCCCCCCCAAAATCGAGAGGAGAATTTCTTAAAATATTATGTTTCAATATAGACAAATTTCTTCAGATAGGGGCCTACAGAAAATCAGATACATAGAAGTTGACAGAACTTAAATACTATCATGCAGATATCCATAATGAAAACATAGAATTATTTTTATCTTCAATATCTTCAATAGGGCCTACATGTAAACAAAACGCCCCATTTCATACGCCTAATTAACGTAACACCGGAAGCCTCGATCTGCTGACTGTCCAGACCAGAGCTGAAAAAAGTTTTTCTCGGATTTTGGTTTCAAATAAAAAAGAAGAAAACCACAAAATTTTGTTTGTTTTTTTGTTTTTTTTAAATAATTTTTTTATTTTTATAGAAGTTATTTTAATAACATTGATTTAATGATTTTTAATTTTCGGAAATCGCAACTGAATTAAACTGAGTTGGAGCTCTTCTTCGTGCCATTTTTCATGATTTTTATGATCCGAAATCCGAAAATCTTAAAAAAAAAACAAAAAAAAAAAAACAGTAGAAACAAAACAAAAAAGAAAAACTTTTCATCTTTAAAAAACTTGTTTTTTGCACCTCTGGTCCAGACCCCATCCCCCCATATTTTGGACAAGTTTATGCCAGTGGCTATAAGAGCAAGAGGCGGCACCTTCCGAACCTTCGCGTCCTACTTGGTGTTTCTTAGTGCCTTCAAGGCCAACCCGGTGCATGATGAGCCGTAGGCCCTATAAAATGGCGCCCTCTCTGGCGTCAATCATCTTTGATATGACGGCCAGTGATGGGCAATAGTTAACTAAAAAGTTGCTAACTTTTAGTTTAACTAAATTTTTTTAGTTAAGGATAAAGTTTAACTAAAAATAAATAGTTTAGTTAAAACCATAGTTTAACTAAATTTTTTTAGTTGCTAACTAAAAATTTAACTAAAAAAATTAGCAATATGCAACTATTTTTCGCAATGAACATTGAACACTGTTAACAACTAAACGCGAAACTTATTGATTAACATTGCATGGTTTTAGCATGTTTTCAAATTCATACACTACTTACAGTATGCCTATAACTTTATGCTAGAAGAGTACACATTGCATAGTTTGAAGGTTAAATTGTTATTTACGCTCTGCATTATTACAGTTCACTTAACCTCTGTTATTGTGACAATGTTTGTCATAAAAAGTTGGAAAAAGTTGGAAAAAAGTTTAACTACTTTTTTAGTTTAGTTAACCTTTTTTCCAAAATTAGTTGCCAACTTTAGTTAAACTATATTTTTTTAGTTGGAAAATAGTTTTAGTTTAACTAAAAAAAATAGTTTAGTGCCCATCACTGATGACGGCGTCGTTAAATAAATGTTACAAACGCATTGCCTTGCCCCTACGCAATTAAGCGACTCAACCTCCACTCCACTCTCGATTTCAATTGCACACAGTCAGGCTTGGACTGGCCCACCGGGACATTGGCGTAAACTTCTAACAAATATGGGGGGGCATTTTCCCGAAAAATTTCTAAATTTCTACATTTCATCTTTAAAAAAAGTTGATAACCTTTTTTTTAGTCATTCGCCTCTTTTCTTTCTTTTAGGAGCTCTTTTCAAACACTAAAAACCACTATCATTAACTTTTTTTACCAATTCGTCCTCACACTCACACTGTCATTAACTTTTTTTACCGATTCGTCTCGAAAAAATTTCGTTTAAATAAATATACCTCCATATTTTTTTATTTTTCGTCTCGATTATTGGGGGGATTGCCCCGGCTCCTCAATTATTGGGGGGGGCACGTGCCCCGGCTGCCCCCCAGAGTCTACGCCTATGCACCGGGACACCAGGAAATTCCAGGTGGGCCGGTCGCCCAGGCTTGGACTGGGTCAGCCGTCCAAAAAAAAGAAAAGATATGATTAAAAAATATTGTGATATTTTAGTTCTAATTCTTAATTCTAGTGTTAAAAATCATGAAATATTGACAGTGCATGGTTGTTACCAAGAAACTTGCACTGCCTCGCTAAACGTGAGGCCTGGGACTAACATTGCAATATTAGTCCCAGGTGCGGCTACGTGCCAATATTCACTTTAACTTAGGCCTACCGTTGATTATAGCGCATGCAATAAACAGAAGTTATGGATTTCTTGTAGGCCTACATATACATGCTACAACATGCTTTCATGATATTTCTGAATCAAACAACTTTAACAATGATGTCCGGTAGAGTGAAAACTCTTCTCGGTAATGGATTCTTTGACACGTTTTGAATTTACGTTGAAGCACAATTGATTTTGAAATTATTGTTTGAACACACAACTCCGTTATATCAATAGACAATAGGCCTATTTGCACATAAACGGCATGGACATCCTACGAGTCTATAAGATGGTTTAAGATACTATCAATGAATTAAGCCAAATACATCGAACTTTTGATGTTATTTTTGAAAAGCAGCTACACATTTTTCAGAACTTGCTAAGAGTGAACTAGATAAAAGAAATCTTGACATTAATGTTGAGACTGCCTTGGCTCGTTACAACCCACGACAAAATAAACAACAAAACAAACAACCGACGGCAAAATAAACAGCACATGACAAAATAAACAACAAACAAATAACAAACGACAAAATAAACAAAAACACAAACAACACCACAAAATAAACAGCACATGACACAAAAAAACCAAACACGACAAAATAAAAACAAACTAACACTACAAAGCATTTAGATTTTGCATTTGTATTTAGTTTAACGACAAAACAAACAACAAAGCAAACAACAAAAGACAAAATAAACAACAAAATAAACAACAAAACAAACGCGAAAGTAAACAACAAACGACAAAATGAACAAAATAAACACCAAAACAAACAAGACAAAAACACAAAAACTACACAAAGGGCTTACGGGAGATAAAGCCACGCCAGGGGCCCCCCGCCTCAACGAGCTTACGGGAGATTAAGCCACGCCAGAGGCTCAGCAGGGGTGTAGTTTTTGATTATTTTGTCTTGATTGTTTTGTTGTGTATTTTGTGACTTTGTCGTTTGTTGTTTGCTTTCGGGTCTGTTTTGTTGTTTACTTTGTTGTTTACTTTGTCGTTTGTTGTTTGCTTTGTTGCTTGTTTTGTCGTTAAACTAAACACAAATACAAAAATCTAAATACTTATAAAAAAAATAAATACAAATACACTACAAAAAACTAAAGACAAATTAAAAAAAATACAAACACAAATCGAACACCACACCCTATACACAATCCTGACAAGACGGAGCCACAGTGCAACCATCCCATCGCCCATCCTCCTCAAGCAGGAAACTTGTCGCCAGAAAATCCAAAGGCACCTATCGAAACACAGTAAAATAATGAAGGTTATTATAATTACACGTTATGACAAAATAGTAACATGAAATGAAAGAAAAATTCAAGTCTTTTTCTGGGGCGAGCCCTGTTGGTCCGCGTCACACTGACATACATCAAGAAGTTTTATGTTATAGTCTTAAGTTGACCAGGTCTGCGATCGTTGCGCTCATCTGCATGGGGATATATGCAGGTGCCTCGCATCCGTATATAAACTCAAGCCCATTGTATCTTATCATGACTCGGATCTTCCTCTACGAACAGTCTTCAGCTTTACATACGTGCTGCTGCGTTTAGCTCTGTTCAGTAGACATTTTCAAAATGTATTAAAATGCATTTAAATATCTAGATGAGTTAGTCATTCGTACAGCGCCTTTGTGAAGTAGCCGATCTAAAAGGTGCTATATTAAGTGGCTTGATACAAGAAAACAAACATACGTACATAAATACACACACATACATATATACAAGCAATTCTGTTAAGTACTGATATAATAATAATTGCAAATTTATATGGCATCGTTTCATAAGGGCCTATATTATTATTATTGTTATTATTATTATTATTATTATTATTATAAATTAGTAACTTCTATCGCACCGGTATGTAATGCACAAGGCATCAACTGATGGGACATCAAAACCTTTATGTAGGACATATGAGCCCCATGTAGAAATGCATGTAATGTCATATTCTCACTCTAAATTATTTTACCAGATGGCAAGTGATGTTGATGGGCAGTGAAGTAAATGTGTTCACTGGAGTTTTAGCTGTTTACATTTGTCATGTAAACATAAATATGAGACAAATCGAAAGTAATAGTTACAGCATAATGTGGTTTATTCTACATGAACTTTAAATGCTTAGTTTTAACTTCATGCTACAAAAATGACAGAAATTACATGATCACTGGTATTTCTCAATCAAAATTATTTCTAAGCTTGCACATAAAAGCACCTCCAAAAAACTAGTAATAAAAAAATTAATAACACTGTTCAGTTCAAAATTTACAATGATTACTAACACTCTGGCTTTTCATCAGTCCGTCCAGTGGTTTAAATTCTTGTGTATCTAAAAATTCTGAACACATCTTATCGCACAGCCTGGCCAAATCAAAAGACGGTGACATTCCAAGATCTTAAAAATTTAATAAAAGAATATCTTAAACAAACGACGAGGAGAAGAGAACTGTTTACCTCCATGGAGTTCATTCTCCGGACTTTAAATGGGACTTGAAGAATCAGTCTGTTTGATTGGACTGTCTGAGGTAAGCTTTTTGGTTGAACTTTGAGCTCGGCTGTTGGAGGAAGGATCTTTTGTTGTACTTGCAGTTGGATCCTTTGAGGCTCGATCTTCTAAGCATGACTTTTGGCTGAACTTTCTATAGAAACCCTTATGCGACTGTCAGCAGCAGAGGTTCATCTGCTTTGCGTTGCATGGAGATCTGACAGATCCCTTTTTAAAATTTTTCTTTTCTTTTTCCGGACTTGAAATGATTGGACCAAAGGAAGATTTTGGTTGAACTTTGAGCTGGGCTGTTGAAGGAAGGATCTTTGGTTGTACTTGCAGTCAGGTCCTTTGAAGCTTGATCTTTTGAAGCATGACTTTTAGCTGAATTTGAGGTTGGTGGATCTTTTGAAGTAAGATCTATTGTTAGAATTATGTTTGGATCCTTTGAAGCACCATATGAACTAGTGGCTGGATCTTTGGGATGATCGTTGACTGGACTTTCTTTGTGTGATTGTCAGTGGCAGAGATTCTGTTCGTCTGCTTTGCACTGTATGCTTTCAGATCTGAAATCCATGTCTTTTTTATTTATTTTTTTCGGTTTTGGTCGTTTCTTCTGCCTCTTTGGCGTAATAGAAGTGGTTCATGACCGATGGCTGGACCTTCTACAGAAACCCTCGTATGATCGTCAGTGGCAGAGGTTCTGTGTTCATCTGCTTTGCGTTGTATGCTTTCAGATCTGAACAGATGTTGCTGGAATTCAGTAGGCCTATATGGTGTTGGATGAGTTCTTTAGCTTCTGGGTGTTGCTGGGCAGATCCATTTGGTCCAGGATATAGATTAGAAGGTCCACTTGGTCCAGGATATGGATTTGCAGGTCCTTTTGGTCCAGGGTAAGGATGTACAGGCCCATTCAGTCCAGGATATATATATATCCGCAGGTTGCTTTGACCCTGGCTGTTGCTGGATGAATTCAATTGTGCCAGGGTGTGGCTGGTCAGTTCAATTATGTACAGGCTGACGTTGGATCAGTGCACTACCTTCAACAATTGGTTGGACAAACCTATTTGATCTACGGTTTGATATTACCTGATGGTAGTCAAATCTATTACCAAAATGAACTGGTTGTTCATTATGTGCCAGTCTGGGCCCAGTATAATAGATCTGCTGCTCTTGGAAATCACACACTGCACAAAAGTTTTAATTCTGGATCAATGACTTTGTCTTTCTCCAATTTCACCACTTAACTTTATCTTTCTCTAATTTCTTTTTTAAAGCAGTTGAACTGTGCAGGCTCCTACGATCAACAAATTCACACCACAATAATACCATCACAAATGCCATCAATTCACCAATTTTAAATTGACATTATAAAATGTAGACAATCGACTTAAGATTAAGTCTGTCACCCGATCAGTTAATTTCTAATCTCAGTTAGCTCAGGGGCATTATTACACAGGCAAGTTAATCTGCAAACAGGTAAGGTAAGGCAAATGTAAATTTAAATGTAAATTTAATACAAAACTTAACATGGTGCACTTCATCAAGTTTAGCATATTGGCAGCTATTCCTAGGGATGTTATAAAGTTAATCATCTTTTGGTAGTAATTGAAAACTTGAGAGATTCCCTTAAAATTTCCCAATAAGATTGAAACACTTTTTACTAAGTGTTATCTGCTATCATTGCCACTGCAACTGTAACTGTTGTGTGAAGGGAAAAACGAAATGAGAAGCACAGAAACAAGACGAAATACTTAAAAGCCACCCCACCTAGAACACAGTTTAGAGCAGTGCTGCCATCTGGCAGATGAATAGTTAACTCTTGATCCTCTGGTGACGATGCTGTAGTTGCTGCTGCAGAAGGTCCATTCATTTCGTCTGGTTCCTGAGCAGCAGGCAGTTAACATGGAATCACAGGAGCTGTGCAACAGCCAAACGAAATTCCTGTGTAGAGATTTTCGATCATTATTAATGTACACTTAGCTACGTCATACACGTCCTGCTTCTGTCAACCTTCACTCACATCAGATGCAAGTATCGCATTCCAGTGGTTTGGTTTTGGGGTGCACACACAATCACCGGTTAGATAAAAATACACTCATGATCAGTTTTCTAAGTTCAGTATATTCAGTATGTATTGAAAGACCTCAGGAAATTTTACTCAATCACTGGTTAGATAAAATTAAATCCATCAGTTTTCTAAGTTCAGTATATTCAATATGTATTGAAAGACATCAGGAAATTTTACTCAACTTGTAGGCCCTACTGCAACACATGTTTTGTACACAACATGAATATCAGCTTTCACAACATAAAATTATACAGACATGCAGTAGATTTTAAAAAGTAGCAGGTGCATTGGCGAGTCCGGACCCTAACCCTACTGACCCGGAAGAAGGTCCTTTGACCTATTCTCGGCCACCTAAGGCGGATCTGGGTCCGGAAACCATAGCTCGGTCCATGGGCGGCGATCCCGGGGGGTCGAGGGGGACAAGACCCCACCTTTAATAGTGGGGGAGGGACACGCCATACATCGGCCCCCAAATTTTGAAGAAACACCAAAAAAAGGTCATCACATTTACTCGGGTTATAAACATTTTTCGGCCTCTTTTTTGACCAGATCAGTTCAAAACTCTTTATTGACCAGATCAGTTTCCAAATGTCCCCCCACCTCTCAAACAAGATCGCCGCCACTGGCTCGGTCTAAGGGAGAAGTCGGCCTCTGGCCAACCACCAGGGCGATGGATTCAATTAGACCCGGGTAGCAAGCGACAACTCCACAATACACTTCAATCCTTACCTAATTTGTTTGGCTGCAATGCTACCAGTCTACCAACCATCTATCGCTGGTCTTTACTTTCATTAGATAACAACTAAATCATAATTAGCCATGCTTACGTGTCACTTGTCCATTAGTTTTGCTAATTAAAACGTTTAAACACTTTATGAACCATCCAAAAACTTAGTGGAATGGCGAACAATCACTTTCTAAATAATTAATACAGACAGTGTGGGAATTGTATAAAAAAGACTAGGGGGTGTGAACATTTTATCCGTATTTACAAACTGATGTCAACGAAATTTGAAAGAGGCTGATTTCAACACTAGAAGTTTTGCAAGTCAGACTCGAATCAAAATCAATTTCTTTGTTGATAAAATTAAAAAATGTATACCATGTATACCACTGTATACCATGGAAATGTCTTCTCGATCTTTGTCAGAGACTCAGAGTCAAATAATGCTAAACCACACTAGCACAACTGATGGGGTTGGAAACTATTAACGGATACTACTAAATTGTTAAGGCCTATAGGGCCTAATCGACCGGTTAATCAAGCATAAAATCGATCCACTTACGTTTGCAAATTCGTCTTCATTCTTCCACTTTCAAAAATCTTCAGAACCAATCCTCATTCATCTTCAAATTGGTTTCTTTCAACGCCTCTGAATGGTCTCAAAGCGGCATCTACTCTGATGAATTAATCTATAAGAATTATGGGTAATGACGTCATAATACACTCCAGTCTCCTTTTTCTACATAAAACTGACGTGTGTAGTCCAGAAGCATGTCCGTAAGTATATGACATCAAATTAGACTTCTTTAGAATAATCTACATAATTGGGCCTATTACGTCATGAAAATGACGTCATAATGCTGGTTAGCTCTTAGACATGGGAACGAGGAGATTAGAGACAGACCATAGACGCTAGTATAAGCGCAGCTTAAAGAATCCGTCTAACTATATGTATGCGTCTGGCTGGCGTCCATCTGTCCATGTATCAACCTAACTACCTAAGAATAGTATCAACTGTTTCTGTGTCTCTGTCAACTCGTCTGTGTATACAGTCTGTCCGTTGGCCACTTTGTTGTTATGGCTTTCGACTGTACGTTTGTCCATGGAAGCCTGTATAATAGCGTTATAGCCTACTGTAACAGGCGTCTAGCTAGCTATGATTTGTCTCTGTCGTAAATGCCCTTCGAATCTGTGTCACTGTTTGCGAGAAACAGAGACAGACACAGACAGAAGGACTTCAAAATTTTACTTTAATTAGAAGGCACTTTAACACTTTATGTAGAACGGTCCTAGAATGGTAGGCCCTACCGTAGCCTACTTTAAAAGCGCGCTATAGGCTATATTTAACGAAACGAAAACCACGATAAGATGCAGTAAAAGAAGAGAAAATAAATCATACGTACAAAGTTATTACTTTTATGTAATACTAGGCCTACTTTTCTCATTTGTTTTCATACTCACTTCTTACTTGCATCAAATTACTTTTTCGTTTAATTTATTTCATGTTTTACCATACTTCTTACTTAGCCTAGGACTATTGACCGATAATTTTCGGTCGTTGAAATGACGATGATAAAATTTTGACATACATTACGAATAATTTCTTTTTCACTTCGATGATCTACTGCCGCTCAGTTCGGGAACTGTTGTTAGTCATATTCTTTGCCATCTTTGCTGTCTTTCCTTGTCTTTTTTTATCGTTTTCGTCGTCTGACTCGTCTTCTTCGACATTCTTTCGTCTTGAGCCTTCGACATAAATGAATCGAATGTTCCCAAAACTGGTGAGAGAACAAAGAAAAATTACGTCATTTTGCGATTACGTCATAGGCCTATTTGGGGATTGTGAAAAAGTAAGTAATAGCTTGAGACTAAAATTAATAAGAGCCCTATATCAGTGCCGGCCTTAGGGGCGTGCGAACCGTGCAGTCGCACGGGGTCCGCAACCTAAGGGGGCCCGAAAATGTCACAGAAAATTAACATGAACATGACACCCTAATAATATTATGCTTTCGATTGAATATTCTCTTTCATAGGCGTAGACTCTGGGAGGTCAGCCGGGGCACGTGCCCCCCCCCCAATAACTGAGGAGCCGGAGCAATGCCCCCCCCCAATCGAGCGGAGAATTCCTTCGAATATTAAAATATTATGTTTTAATATAGACAAATTTCTTCAGAAACAGAAAAACAGAGACACAGAACTGAAATACTATCAGAAATTGATAATGAAAACAAATATTTATTTTTATCTTCAATATCTTCAACATGAAACAAATTTACATGTAAACAAAACGCCCCATTTCATACGCATTAACGTAACACCGGAACTCCGGAAACCTCTGCTGTCTCAGCCTGTCTGTCCAGATCAGAGGTGAACCAAGTTTTTTTTCGTTTTTTTGGTTTTAAACAAAAACATAAGAAAAAGAAAACCACAAAATTTGTTTTAAAAACAATTTCTTATTTTTTTTGGAAGTTATTTTAATAACATTGATTTTGATTTAACGATTTTTAAGTTTCGGAAATCGCAACTGAACTAAACTGAGTTGGAGCTCTTGTTCATGCCATTTTTCATGGTTTTTATGATCCGAAATCCGAAAATCTTAAAAACAACCAAAACAACAAAAGCCATAAAAACAACAACAAAAAACAAAAAAAACAACCAAAACACAACTTTTCATCTTGAAAAACTTGTTTTCTTTGCACCTCTGGTCCAGACCCCATGACCCCCCCAATATTTTGGACAAGTTTACGTCAGTGTTCTCTTTGATCAATAAACTAAAAGTCAACTTTCTCTATCAGAATTCTCGTGTAGAGTTAAATATGACTTGTTGCAATTGTTAACAATCTACTAAAATAAAATGATTAGCAATGAAAAACAATTTGACTTGTGTCATAGGGGCCCTTACAGTATGCTCTGCACGGGGCCCGAAATATCCTAAGGCCGGCACTGCCTATATCTTGCACGTCTAGTGCCAGTGGCGGCGATCTTGTCTGAGAGGTGGGGGCAACAAAGTCGGCCTCAATCTCGTGGACGACCGTTTTTTTGCCTCTTTCATCTCCGAAAAAAGTTGATGACCTTTTTTTACAACTTTCTCCCATCTCCCAGCAATAACACTTTTCTTTTCTCATTTCTTCGTCTTTTCTCATTTCTTCGTCTAAAACATCGTCTAAAAGATTTTAACTTTTTTTGACGAATTCCTTCTTCTTTTTTCTCATAAATTTTTTTGGGGGGACACTTCTCCTAAAAAATTTTTTTTCCCTCGTCTGGTCAAAAAACGCTCCGAAAACCCTCACACGCAATTACATTTCTCCACCTTTTTTGGTGTTTCTTCAAAATGTGGGGGGGGGGACAAATGCATGGAGTGTCCCCCCCCCCACTGTTAAAGGTGGGGGACATGTCCCCCCCTAGATCGCCGCCCATGTCTAGTCAGGCTTGGACTGGCCCACCGGGACACCGGGAAATTCCCGGTGGGCCGGCCGCCCAAAAAATAAAAAAATATGATTAAAAAATATTACTATATTTTAGTTCTAATCCTTAATTCGAGTGTTATAAATTATGAAATATTGGCAATGCATGGTTGTTACCAAGAAACTTGCACTGCCTCATGAAACGTGCGGCTACGTGCCAATATTCACCTTAACTTAGACTACCGTTGATTATAGCGCATGCAATAAAGAAACATAAGCTGTCGATTTATTTTAGGTTTAGGCTACATATACGTGCTACAATATGCTTTCATGATATTTCCGAATCAAACTACTTTAACAATGATGTTGGGTACAGAGCGAGAACTCTTTTGGATTCTTTGATAAATTTTGAATTTATTTTGACAGCGTAATTGATTTTGAAAGTGTTTGAACACACAACATCCTATGAGTCTATGAGATAGTTTAAGATATACTATCAGTGAATTAAGCCCAATATATCGAAACTTTGATGTCATTTTTGAATTAGCTACACATTTTTCACAGCTTGCTAACAGTGAACTAGATAAAAGAAATCTCGACATTGATGTTGAAAGTACTTTGAAATAGAAAAGAATCTGGTCAAAAAACAATTGCCAGGAGAATCTGCTACAGAGCTGTTGCAAAGTGAATTATTGGACTTGCAAGAAAATGGGAAAGTGTCATAACTAAAAGACTATAATTTTGCAATTTGACACTGAAATAACAGACACAGTCTTAGAAAACGCCATGCAATTTGAATCTAGGCCTATAAAAAGTGAAACAGTCTCAATAGAATAAAACAGCAACAGGAACATAAATAAATTAAAATCTTGCAGAAAATGTATTGTTTGCTGTTTTGCCACATTCTCCTTAAGTTCAATTTGCACAGTCTAGATTATACAAATTTGTTTTTGGCTTACAAAATCGTTTTGACAGTATTCTCATCACCAGTTGCTTGTGAGAGTTCATTTTCGAAACTGAAATACATTTTGAACAGATTAAGAAATTTGCTAAATCAGTGAAGTTTAGAGTATTTCATGCTGATGGCTTGTTAAAAGGACCTTCTTCTCAGAATTAAAGAAGAAATCGTTGACATTTAGGCGTTAAAAAACTGCTATACAAAGTGCATTTGTGCAGTTGTGTGTACTAATTCTATCACGATGTTACGTTCATATAAACTAAATTGTGCACAGTGCACTACATAATGTGACAGTTAATTGGTTCCAAACATAATTGCGAATTTACGACAAATCACAAATTTAAACACATACGCGTTAATTTCTTAATCTCTTAATATCATTTAACAATATTATGCCATTTGGCCCATTAAAAACTAAAAATGCCCTCCATTTTATGTTAAATGCTACGAAAAGCATTGGCCTAGGCCCCTTATCCTGAAAAGTTTCGTGCCTTCGGCGCTCGATAATATGGGCCGCCATGACCAAATTTCCCGGGCCGCTTTAGCAAGCCAGTCCAACCCTGTGTCTAGTGCGTCTTCGAAGAAAGCTTCAATCAATCTTCTCAGACAGTCATTGTTAGGCCCTAAGTTTCAGTTACAGCAAAAAGAACAAATCGGGGGCGTCTTACAACCTATTGGCTATTGGTTCCTATAGAGCTCGGGGAAGCGTTGTAGATGGCCGACAGTGGCGAATCGTGGGGTCTCGAGTCCGAATCGGTACCCTCTCAACTTGTAACGATCGATATTGCGATTCGCTCAAGTCCAATGAGATTTTAGAGAACCCCACGCTAACCTTGTATTTTGGAATTTAAAAATCAACTAAAATTTTAATGGAAAAAATATAACTTTAAGTTCAGATCCAATGAAACCTACAGCCTTATTATAGTAGGCCTACATAAATAATAAATGTATATTATATGAAGAAGTAGGCCTATATGCCACCTAATGGCCCTATGTTATAAGTGTATAAAAGTTGTGTGAGTCAACCTCTGCAAAGTACAGAGCTACTAACGTGGATTAAGTTATACATTACATCCGATATCAGAGTATATATCACTTTATTAGTTTTTATGGTATTAATGTTTCAAAAAAGTTGTGTGAGCATGCATGCCTCTGCATCGGAGCCACAGAGCCAAAACGTGTGTGAGCATATCGGTGCCTCTGGCGTCATGGCGGCAGAGCCTCTGATGCCACCAATACAGAAACAGTTGTAGCTCGAATAGGTAGGCCTACTTAACATTACCGATCTGCCTATTTCATGCTATTAGATAGGCCTACTGCAACTGTGAATCTGAGGCATCGTTTTGGAGACAGCGCTGGGTTTTGTGCCTACAAGGCATTTGAAAACGTTTTACTTTCAGGAATTATTGATGAGCATGAAGGCCCACTCTCTCCTGACTCCATACAAAGAGTTGTGTATAAGTGATCTTCAGCCATAGGCGTGATTTGTGGGGGTACGAGGGGTACCCGTACCCCACTTTTTGGACTGGGGTACCGTACCCCCATTTTTTTAAACAATGCCAATCAATATTTTATTACTGTGCCTTCCCAGAGGTCGCAGTCTCCACCTTGCTTCGTGTATGTAGACAGAGTGAGGAGTATGTACGGTACCACAAAAGTAAGAAACTACTTAGATACACAGGTAAACCGAGAGCCGGACGAACTGAGTCTCAGGCAGTACGTCAGACAGGAAGACTCAGCCACACAGGTCACCCGACAGAATGACCGTCGTGACTTGCCCGCAAGCCGCACAGATATGGGCCTTGGCTACACTCTTCTTGGAAAGATCTGACATCACCCTCACTCTCCGCCTTATGGTTTTCATCTTAGTTATAATCATGATGTGGAGATGCAGGTCAAAGCGCAAGCTTCTTTATCCTTCATCAGTAACAAATCTGTATATATACCCACACTCATATTGTCGGCCTTGATAGGATCCTCATCCCTCAGTCCCCCTCACAGTCTCAGAATCAATAACTGTCCTTGGTTAAATTTAATATGCGAGCCGGCTAGCTGAAGAAAGCTCCCTCCGGAACATAATGCCTGATAAAAGCATTTAAGACGGCGTTGATTTTGACTTAGGGCCTATACACGTCGTGTTCCGATATTGCTTACCGTGAAAATGGATAAATTTGTTCTAAAACGAAAACGAGTAGATGACTATAGACGATAGAATTGCCGTCATCAGCGTTTCATAAACTTACAGGGGGAGAGATGGTTGAATGGTAACACGCTGGCACGAAGACAGAAGGACGCGGGTTCGATACCCTCTAACCCCATAAGGTTTACTCAGCCTTCATTGCCTAGGTGGCGATTGTAAAATGAGCAGTAGGACAGGTGGGCGCCTTGCATGACTGCCATACAGTTAAATTCGACTACTGTTAAACTTGTTATCGTCTGTTACTACTATTATATCTTGTAATCTTACTGCGTAGCCTATAGCTACTTGTCAGTTTGAATCAATAAACGAAGATTATTACTATTCTTCTTCTTCTTCTTCTTCTTCTTCTTCTTCTTCTTCTTCTTCTTCTTCTTCTTCTTCTTCTTCTTTCTTCTTCTTCTTCTTCTTCTTCTTCTTCTTTCTTCTTCTTCTTCTTCTTCTTCTTCTTCTTCTTCTTCTTCTTCTTCTTCTTTCTTCTTCTTCTTCTTCCTTCTTCTTCTTCTTCTTCTTCTTCTTCTTCTTCTTCTTCTTCTTCTTCCTCCTCCTCCTCCTCCTCCTCCTCCTCCTCCTCCTCCTCTTCCTCCTCCTCCTCCTCCTCGTCCTCCTCGTCCTCCTCCTCCTCCTCCTCCTTCTTCTTCTTCTTCTTCTTCTTCTTCTTCTTCTTCTTCTTCTTCCTCCTCCTCCTCCTCCTCCTCGTCCTCCTCCTCCTCCTCGTCCTCCTCCTCCTCCTCCTCCTCCTTCTTCTTCTTCTTCTTCTTCTTCTTCTTCTTCTTCCTCCTCCTCCTCCTCCTCCTCCTCCTCCTCCTCCTCCTCCTCACTCCTCCTCCTCCTCCTCCTCCTCCTTCTTCTTCTTCTTCTTCTTCTTCTTCTTCTTCTTCTTCTTCTTCTTCTTCTTCTTCTTCTTCTCATTATTATTATTTTTTATCCCCGAGGTACATATAATCCCTCAGGAGTCAGATACTAAATATGTGAAAATTAATCTCTGGAGTGACCATCTTCTTCGTGACCTGGAAGTGCAAAAGTTATTATTATTATTTTTTTTACCCGAGGTATATAGGATCCCTCAGGTGTCAGATACTACTTAAATATGTTGACTCTGGAGTGGCCGTCCTGGTCAAGATCTGGAACAACGAAAGTGCTGTGGAAGGCAACTGCGTTGAAACGCTGAATAGCTATTATTATTATTATTATTATTATTATTATTATTATTATTATTATTATTATTATTATTATTATTATTATTATTATTATTATTATTATTATTAGGGGCCTATTAGTTTGGTGCCCCCCACATTTTAGACCAAAGTTACGCCCCTGAGGATAGGCCTATACGTTAATGCCCAATGAGTCTAAAGATTCCTAAGGAAGTGTCCAAAGTATGTCACTCTTTACAGATGACCTTATAGACGTCTTGGGAACAGATACAGAAGCGGCGATCTTCTTTGAGGTGGAGTCCGGCGGACACGGGACACCTTTGAACTGATCTGGTCAAAAAGGAGGTTAAAAAATTTTCGTGCTCACGCGCGAAAATTTTGTTGACCTTTTTGGTGTTTCTTCAAAATTCGGGAGGGAGAACAATATTGTGTCCCCCATGGGCGGCGATCTGGCCCATCTGGGGGTCGAGGGCGACATGACCCCCACCTTTAAGAGTGTGGAGGGACACGCCATACATTTGTCCCCCCCTAAATTTTGAAGAAAGACTGAAAAAGGCCAACAAATGTAATTGCGTGTGAGGGTCTTCACAGCCTTTTTTAACCAGACGAGGTAAAAATAGAATGTTTAAGGAGAGGTGTACCCCCAAAATTGTCAGAAAGTAAGAAGATATCCGCAAAAAAACAATTCAATTTTTTGGGGAGAATTTCAAAAAAAGGTCTTACAATTTTGGGGGAAAACGTTCTAAAAAAGGTTATGAAATTGGTGCGAGACCCTTCAAAAAGTTGTTGTAAAAGAGGCGAACTTTTTTGGGAGATGAATTCGCGAAAAAGTCACCAACTTATTGTGGATAAGAATTCCAAAAAGTCAGAAACTTGTTTTGGAGATGAATTCCTAAAAAAACGTCATCAACCAGACCACGGCCGACTCTTTGTCCCCCCCCACCTCTCAGACAAGATCGCCGCCACTGGTACCCCCCCCCCACTGTTAAAGGTGCATGGGGTTTAATTCCCGGTCTTGTCCTCCTCCATCCCCAGGATCGCCACCTCTGAACAGATATGATTACAAGTATTTAACAACGACGGCAGTGTTTCCGTTAACAGCACAAAATGAGGACGTAGGACCTTGGCCTACTTACGTCCGGACCTAGAATTTAGCTGTAAATCAGCCAAAATTGTCAAATTTTGGACGTTTTTTCTGACGTGAAAACGACCGTTTTGGCGTTAACGGAAATCCTGGACGACGGCGCATAAATATAATAATAATAATAATAATAATAATAATAATAATAATAATAATAATAATAATAATAATAATAATAATAATAATAATAATAATAATAATAATAATAATAATAATAATAGTAGGCTACTCCTATTTAAACTTTGTCACTTGCACCTTTTTGGCGTGTATGGCAGAAAAGCCGCATCTGGTTCTCCGCATTCGCAGCAACCAATACTACGCGAAAATTATGGACTACATATTTATATACAGATTCGGGCTTGATGACGTAAATTAAGCACATAATTATCTTACTTTGTAATTGCTATGAATTTTCATTCTTTTATCAATATTGTTGGTAAAACTAAAATAATATGGAAATTGTCTATGACCGCTTAATATCTGCTTTATTTTATAGAATATTTATAAATCGTGAAAACTTTTTAAAGAGGTAATCTGTAAACGTCATGGGGCGTAGAGAATCTATACAGTTGTATGCAATCTATGCTGGCCATCATTGATTAAATGGCTGAGGGAAAAATAATTCCTCGCTTCATTTAAACTCGTAATTCATCGGAGTTTTCGTCTTTCGCAGAATTCCATCGGCCACGGTCGTTCAGAACTCAGAAACACATGTATAAAGAGAAATTCCGGCGCAAAGCGGGTCTCTCGCTTCTAGATCCGAATCTTCAGTTGCCTACAGAGGATCCCGATGCTAGTCAACAGACGGACGGTGGGGGATCTAGGCGTCCTCGCGGCGGAGCTGATCACGAGGAAGACGGGCAAGAGTACGGCCTTATTAAATAGTTCAACTTTGTATTTAATTTATTTATGGCTGTCCAGACGTTAGCATTATTACGCATCGTATTGCAGACGGGTAGCCGGCTACCGGAACGTAGTATGGCTTTTTGCAATGCTTCGGTCAGAAGATCCATTTGCCCGTTTGAACCATTGTTTCACTTGTTCTTCCTACTTCTCGCTGCAACATTTCCGAAAACCCACACATCAGTTGTTTACTTCAAACTTGATCTTGACAAAAACTAAGCTTAAAATCTGGGCTGTAACAACTCTTGTCAGGTAATGTTTGGTTAAGCTTTTTCCTTCAAACAGAACCTATGGATAAGCTGTTCAAGTCAAATTAGAAACAGGTAAATATTGTAAGGTTTACCATGAGCCTCATCTGTGGTTACCTGGCTGTGCATGATCTCATGTATTGGTCATGGTTTTGTGATATTGAGATCGGGAACATGGCAAACATGTACAATCGGGGTGCCTATGTACTATGCTGGTGTCGGGAGCACCTCTGAGTAGTTCCCTTGAAGGGGCACTATATAAATCTCCGAATGAATGAATGAATGTGGGTGGGTGTCTTTGCATCGTGAGGGTCGGTTAGGGTCAGGGTAAGGCAAAGCGTCGTGATGGTCGGTTAGGGCATAGGATTAGGGTCAGTTTAGCCTATGTATTTGTGTGACTAAAAAAGCTATACATGCAAGTGGAAGCTGGATTTTAAAATTCAGGGCTAGGGTTAGGAAATCCTGAAGCAGATTACAGTTTTCTTTTGGCAGAGTGGTTTCCCTATGCTATGTCTATGGTTGTTAAATCATGCATTTGGTAGACTTTAGGTGTTTAAGTTGTGCCGTTTCTTGCGCCTAAATTATTGACTGGCTGCTTTTGTTTAATTTGCATAATGAGAGATTCCTGCAGTCTATACTAGTCATTAGTCAAGCTGTGCTTTGCATCACCTGTGGTGAGGTGGGTAGGGTGATATGTGTAGGAACCAATTTGATTTGATGCCCACGTAGCCTCTACCATGCTCATTTTCAGCGAATCTATCAGGTGGGGTTCTTTACCAGTGCTGCCCATTTGAATGGGTTGGGTACTATTTTTAGTCTCCATGTGCAGACTGTGTTAGGATGGGATACGAATTTCTGATGAAATTTAGTCATGGTTAGTTACAAGTGGAGGAGATTGCGGACCTGTAATGAGATCAGTAATGCTGTTGGTGCAACCCGACACTTGAATGTACTTTAGGATGAATCAGCAGTTGCCTTCTTTGCAGTCAAAGTATAAACGGGAATGACTCACATGTGGTTTGCTGATTAAGAGTCGATTGTATGTACAGTGCACATAGTTACATGCTGATTTATGTTTGCATATTAATGCATTATTGACTGACTAGACACCCATTCCAAATAGGTGTTCAGCCAGCATTTAACTTAAGCATTGATACGTTAATTACATATCACTCGTCAACATGAATTTGATTCCTTTATGAAATTTGGTGTTTCGTACAGACTTTTAGCTCACTGATTGTGGAAATTATTACCATATATTTGTGCCATGTAAGACTTGAGAAATTGTCTAAAGTTCTAATGATTTGTGCACAGTGGTTTTCAACTGTTAATGGAATACAGGCAAGGAATGTTGTGACCTTGTATGGTAGGTGACTAAATAACCTACTCAAGAATGATGGGTTCTAGAATGGGTTCTAGATGGGTTCTAGAATGCATTGCACCACTGGTAACTACACAGTTTTAATCTGCATCTATCTGTTCTATGCACTGCTGTTCTTGTTTTCTTCCACAGGCAAACCACGACCGTGTGTCGAAATCTTGAAGCGCTTGTCAAGAAACTGAATGAGCTTGATCTAGACACTGAGCAGCGAAATCGACTTGAGCAGTTTCTCTCGCAGAAGCAGACAATTGGAGAACTGAGCAATGATGACTTTGAAAAGCTCCAAGAACTTGGAGCAGGAAACGGAGGAGTTGTTTGGAGTGTACGCCACAGATCTTCCGGGCTCACGATGGCCCGTAAGGTAATGCCAGATTTGATTCTCCATTCAGTAGAGCATAATTCTTGTAACCTGCTAAATTGCATATTCTCGGATGTGCAGTGAAGCAGAAAATTAGTGTCTAGATCTCTTAATTCTTTCAGACCAAAAAAAGCTGTTGATATGTAAAAATCGGTTACCGCTACCATGTTAAAAACTTTGGTGCTTAACCAGCCTATACTTGCAACAAATGAAAAATCATCTTCAAAAAAGATATATGTTGTCTCCTTAGAAACTTCTGACCTCTCCTTGTAGGATTTATGTTGACCTCTCCTTATAAGATATATGTTGCCACCTTAAAATCTTCTTACCTTTCCTTGTAAGATGTATGTTGCCAGCTTAGAATCTTCTGACCTCTGCATGACCTACCAGTGTAAGAAAACTTCATGCCGCCAGTGGTTACCAGCACAGCGCTTTTTATATGCTGGGTAGGTGTGGTGTAATAGGTTCATATATCAGTCCTTCCTGTAATTTTTAAAGTGGAAAGCTCGCACGGTCAAGCCATGCCATCCGTCTGTGTTTTGATGTATTATGACTCGACCAGATATTGTTCAATGCTATTGAAATGCATCTGTGAGAGAACTTGATATGCTTCTGTCTGAAAACATCGTAACCTGTAAAACTTACATTGTACACCACATTACGCATCTCAGAGACAGAGCAGTGCAATTATCCAATTTACCTCACACTTGGTTGTTCCTCTGTAAGACTTACGATGATGATTTTACATGTTGGCAGATGATACATCTAGAAATCAAGCCAGCCGTGCGAAATCAAATCATTCGTGAACTTATGGTGCTACATGAGTGTAATTCTCCATACATAGTCGGCTACTATGGTGCATTTTACAGTGATGGCGAGATCAGCATATGCATGGAGTACATGGTCAGTTGCGATGTCATTTCGAGCTTCTGTCATTTGTAATCTGCAGAGCTTTGTTTCTTCTCACTGTCCTTACGTAACTTACTGTGCAGCATTTCTGAAAGCGAGGATTATTTCTACATCTAGGCCAGGGGTGGCCAACCTTTTCTTGCAAACGGGCCATTATAATTTTTGGTAAGCTTACAGAGGGCCAGCCGCATATGATTTTTCTCGGCGCCTCGAAAGAAAATACAAGTGTTTAATTTATATTCTTAAAAAAGTCGAAAAAGAGATTTTATTAGGTTACTAGAACTTACAGCTCTAAATTTCCTTCCAGATTATCGGCAACAGAGTCATTTAGTTCGTAGTGAAACCTGGGCTTCTTTGCCAATTTCCAGAAGTGGTCGTATAAGACAAAAGAGCATTAATTTAAAAAGTGGGCCTGCGGGCCACCAACCAGCAGCTCGCGGGCCGCATTTGGCCCGCGGGCCGCGGGTTGGCCACCTCTGATCTAGGCTGTTGTAGTCTTAAATGAAAATCTTAGATTTTGTAATGTAAAATGTGTAAAATTTGGAACCATTTGCAGCAAAGGACAGCAAATCTCTGTGTACAGCAGAGTTGGCATTCCAGTCTGTTCCAGTCTAGCATAGCTGTGATTTATGAGGCCCACCTCAGGAGGAAGATCTTGAAATAAATGCACAGCTGAACATCCGTGTTGTGTGTTTAGACTCCAATGGTGCCATGCCCTTAGCAAAATTAATGGTATAATCAAGAACTATTACTTTTCATTGGTGGATCAGAAATTCCTCTGTGTGCGATGGTGCTTTATCATATTTCGTGATTTGATTTATTTTAGTAAGGTACCAACCTGACCCAGGTTATTGTCTGTTTTATAGGATGGCGGTTCACTTGACCTAATTCTGAGGAAAGTAGGTCGTATTCCAGAGCCAATCTTGGGAAAGATTAGTGATGCAGTAAGTCTATCTTCTCTTGCATTTCCTCATGACAACCTATATGCTGTCTTTCAAAGCACAACAGAGTAGAGTTATCAGTTTAATTACCTTGAGAAAGTCTGCTCATTGCTGTCTTTCCCAGAGGAAAAACTTTTTGTGCAAATATCTGATTTCATTTGAATTGTATGTCTGTTTTGAAGTTGACTACAGGTAAGGTAAGCTTGGCTAAGGTGTGGTAAGGTAAGATATGGATTAACACTTTAATCGATGTCCTACCTGTACTAAAGCTACTGAGAAAACAATGCAGCTCATCATTAAAGTGTTTAAGGTTACCTGAGTATGGTGCGGTTAATCAAGTTGGTATGTTAACAGGTATTTAGTTAAGGTAAGGCTGGGTTGCATAGAGGTACTTGTAGACGTATATGTACCTTGGAATGCAAATTAAGGTCAGAACTGTAAGTTTGGTTAGGTAATATGAGTCTAATTAAGTAGGTTGATCTGTAGTTATGGTTAGGTTACATAGAGTTAGATAAAGTAGTTCCTAGGTTAATGGGTAGTTGTGTGAGGTTTGGTTTGGTTTTTTGAAAGGATGCAGTATTGTCAGTTGTTCACAGAGGGTAAATTAACATAAGCATTTGGATGACATGCACGTCACAAGTTACAGTTAATACTAGTGACCTTTCCAGTTGTCTGAGCATGGTTTTCTTGCAGATGAGTATGTTGTTCTTAAATGACTTCAACATCACTTAGGGTATCGAGTACATTGCTTGTAAGAGGTACTTCCAGTGTTCTGTATTCAGTGTCTAGATGCATAAACAATACGACGTATAGGCTGGGTTATGAAAACAGCTTTCCTATTGGATTACATCAGTCATGTTTTCTCATTAGTAACAAGATACTTTAACCTTGGAAACATGCTTATGAGTGGCTTCCCTTCAGTTGTACATAGTTGGTATGGTAACAGGTATTTAGTTAAGGTAAGGCTGGGTTGCATAAAGGTACTTGTAGACCTATATGTACCTTGGAATGCAAATTAAGGTCAGAACTGTAGGTTTGGTTAGGTAATATGAGTCTAATTAAGTTTATTTAAATTTATTGTATTTAACGTTTGATCCTGATGGGTGTTGTACTGATGAGTAGGTTGTGTTGAGAAATCACGGGTAATCTATAGGAGATTAATTTTTTTGCAGGTCTTAAAAGGGTTGAGTTATCTACGAGAGCAGCATCGGATTATGCACAGAGGTAGGACTTTATCTTCATGTGCTCTGTAAAAACCTGCAGGTAGAATTCAGAATATGAAGAGACATTCTGACAGTTGCAACTTCTAAGTGTTACTTGACTGGCTTTTGAAGCTTTCCTGGATTAAGCTAGATTCGGACTTGCGTATCGTCAGTATGTTGTCCTTTGAGATGCTAAAAACAATGCTATATCTTTTGTTAGCTCTTTGCCAGCAGTTGAAGACCATGCTATTGACTGAGGTCAATAGTATGTGGTCATATTGGCTGTGGTCAGTAGTATGTGGTAGTATTAACTGGTCAATAATGTGGTCATATTGACTGGTAAGTACTATGTGGAACATTGTGGATATTGACTGGTCAATAGTATATGGTCATATTGACTGGTCAATAGTATGTGGTCATATTGACTGTGGTCGTATTGTCTGGTCAATAGTATGTGGTCATATTGAATGTGGTCATGCTATATGGTCATTGACAGTGGTCATGCAATGTGGTCATGGTGACTGGTCATACTATTTGGCCATATTAACCAAGGTCATATTAATTGTGGTCATACTTTGTGGGCCTATTGACTGTGTTCAATAGTATGTGGTGATATTTTGACTGGTCATACTTGTGGTCATTGTACGGTCTTCTATGTTTTCAGATCAGAAGTACCTCTAAGGGGTTTTCTGGAGAGGTGATAAAGAAACGTGCATTTTATTACACAACAAATATTACTTACTTTATCTGACATCATCATTAGAATAACATATGGTGCAAACAATTGCTTTTGCACAAATCTTTAGTTGTTTCTGTTTTGTTTCCTGCCAGATGTAAAACCCTCCAACATACTCGTCAACTCTAGTGGAGAGATAAAACTGTGCGACTTTGGTGTTAGCGGACAGCTCATCGACTCGATGGCCAACTCCTTCGTTGGTACAAGGTCGTATATGTCGGTAGGTGATGGAGAAAATGTTGCTGTGTAACTGACATATTTTCATGATTCAGATGTTGCAAAATCTTGTGCACTAGGTTTGTAATGAGGGCTTTGTCATGGCTGTTTACATATGCAGCCACATGGGACTCATGCAGGAAGTTTTGCATATGGTTAACTTAATTTGTTGTGGATCATTTACATTTGGATTCCTAGACCTGCAGTCATGTAAAACTGGTTTCACAAACAGTGACTTCACAGATATGAGAGAGCATTTCTAAATGTCATATTACAATTACAATTTAGAGCATATTGTATCATATCGTATCTAGTAATTTATAAGGTGCCTCTCGCAGTATAAACTATTCAGAGGTGCCCAAACTATAACTAAATACACCACATATACGATGTATTTAGTTATATTAACTTGCGCTTTATAAATCTTCTTAATAATAATAATAATAATAATAATAATAATAATAATAATAATAATAATTATACAATTACTTGTGGAGAAGAAGGTAACACAATTGTTAACTTGAAACTATAAAAATATCTCGTAAGTTTGTAACAAAATTCAATGTGTCTGTTGGCTGAAATGTAGACTTACCACAACACTATTTTGTTTGAAAAGTATTTAAGAAATTTTTAACGTGGTGTCCACGTAGCCCTGCATCCTTTTGGGGTTGTGTAATGAGTACCGTCGCAAGGTGGGCAGTTAGAGTTGCTGTTGGATTCTGTTGTATTTAGTCTTCAGTCAAAAAGTCCATTGGTCGTATCTACCATGCATTTATGAACTGCCATAACTTCTGGGCTGTGAGCAGCACCATATTTTAAGTCGCACCAGTTGAACTCATGTTGAAGCTATGATCAAGAAGGTCTGGTAGTATAGTAAAGGGAGGGCCAACATATTAATTCATTACCTTAGACTAATGTACTGTTCTTTGTTGTGCTTCACAGCCAGAGAGGTTGCAGGGCACACACTATTCGGTACAGTCGGACATCTGGAGCATTGGTCTGTCGATGGTCGAGATGGCCATTGGCAAATATCCCATTCCGCCTCCGAGCCCCAGAGACATGGCGCAGATATTCGGCCCAAACGCCGGCCTGGAGCACCTGGAAGCTGCCAAGGCCGGCCTACCACTTCCAGGTAGGAGCAGTCGCTGTATTGTTGTGATGACAGTAGTGAGATGGGTTTAGGTGGCAGCAGTGACAAGGGCGTTGAGTGCAGTGGTGGTGAGGATGGAGAGTAAGTATGTTAGTTAGAGTGATAATGACACTGGCTAATGCTAATGCCAGTTAAGGCTATTCCTTTGGCTAATGCTTTGGCTTCGAGTAGATTTGACTGCTGTAACTCACTTCTCACTGGCATCACCAAGAGAGACCCTGCTCAAACTACATATTGTTCAGAACTCTTGCTCGAGCCATTACAAAGACCCTTAAATATCAACACGTCATGCCTTTATTGCAATCATTGCTCATCGAGCATAGAATCTATTTCAAATATGCCTTATAGTTCACAAAGCACTACATTTTGGCCAGCCAACCTATCTTTGTTCCAGTGATATTTTACTTCTAAAAATAATTCCTAATTCAGTTCTAATTCAGTTCTGAGCTCTTGAATTTTACTTCTAATTCTAATTTTACTTCACAAATAATTTTACTTATCATTCCTATTTTAGTTCTCAAATAATTTTACTTCTTATTTTACTTCTAATTTTAGTTTTCCTAATAATTATCAATTTCCGCGCTGTAAAAGTCCGGCTGCCTCCTAGGGAGTGGAAAGCTGAGTCGACCTACGCGACTTTTCAAGATCTAATGCTCTTAGGCTACGCCAGCGTGTTGCCATTCATCTATCCCCCTCCCAAGACTTATTTTGGTTACCGTATATTTCGCCAGCAATGCTGGTCCACAATTTCCACCATTTTCCCGTTTGGCACTTGGCATGTAGATCTGCCTGTAGCGTGGTCAAAATGGAAAAATCCCAAAACGGGGCTATCTCGCTTCCTTCTGGCCAACATTCCCGATAAACTCATAATTTTACAATTTCACGATCAAACCCGAAATAAAATGGCGTATGAAACTGATGTTATTGGTACGTAATTAAGTGGGGATAATTATTAGACAACGAAAACCAAAGATAGTAGGTTAGGGCCTACAGTACATCGAGAATGGTATGCTCAGAGTCTTCATCTCAACCGAAGTTTTCCAATGAATCATGTGTTTGGATTACGTGCAATTTTATTCGCCTTCGTCTCAACTTAAATGCCTCAAGAAGTAAAATGATTTTACTTCTGAAAATAATTCTTAATTTCGTTCATAATTTTACTTCAGCAAATAATTACTAATTCAATTCCTAATTTCGTTTTTTTTCCTGAAATAATTCCTACTTTTACTTCTAGTTTTCGTTAACGAAATCATTTATTTTTACTTCTAATTTTAGTTTTCGTTAACGAAAATATCACTGCTCTGTTCTATGCTCATTCCTCTCACAAATAGATACTGCCCTCGATCAATGGACTGACTTTTCCAATGGATCATGAAACTTCCGATGATTTAGAAACGCTCAACCACGGTAATGATCCACGTGAGACCAGCAACAAGAGTGCCAATAATTCACTTGAAGTGACCATTGATTGTTGTCTTTGGCATTATGATAGTGGTGCTTTAGAAGTCATTTAGATTAGAGAGATTAGATTAGACAGTGAATCCCAAAGCTTTTTGTTGTTGTTTACTGTTTAACAACACTTTCTATTGTCAAACTAGTATTAGTATTACTGTTATTAGTAATAGTTTAACTGATGTTGTTATTTTATTACTTTTTTTATTATGAATTTTGTTTTTATTAGGGTTTTTATTATTATTTTTAATCCTGTATTGACCATCCAGTGACTGATTTATAATCACAGTTGCACATTTATATAGAACCTCTAGTGAAAACTAATCAGAACTAAGCCCTGATAGCACAAGACCACTATCAAATAGAATGGTCTTCAATCACTTTCGAAAATGAGGCAGAAGCTCATGTCACAGGTTGCATGGCAGTCTGGTCTGACTGATTGATGACCACTTTGCCTAAAGCACCCCAAGAAATGGACAGGTTGGGGAGGCTGTGCATTGAAATGGTTGTACTCAACCATTAGTTCTATGTGTAGGACTGTCATGTTACATTTTGGGGTAGTGGTACTGATAGGAGTTGCAGCTCTTACAGACTCTCATGGTTGGCTCACTGATCGATTGTTAACCCTTTAACAATGAGAGGGATTAGTTTTCCATGCATTTTGGTACACACTCATTGTTAAGGTGTTAATGCATAACAATGGCTATACACAGTTCGATTCCCAGTGTGTTATGTAAAATTGCAGTTTGATGTCAAACAATGTAAGCTGGACAAGGGGTTTCTCAGTTTTTGGATTATGCATAACTGAAATATCTCTCGACCACTGAGCCATGCCTCTGAGGGCTTTTGTTTAAAGAGGCTCATAGTAAGCTTGGATTTACCTCACCTTAAGAATTTCTGTTGAAACGCGTCTGCAGCCTGGTCTGGAAATAGCGAGCTGATCACAGGCGACGGACCGCTTCCAATGGCCGTTTTTGAGTTGCTGGATTACATTGTCAACGAGGCAAGTATGATGCCAGGCGGTCAGTCAGTCGATATGGTGATTTAGCGTTTCTCATGCACCTGTAGATGGCTCGTTTCGTTGTGGAATGGCTTTGCGTTTTCACCGATGGCTCAGTCTGTTTCTGTGATAGTTGGCTGTGTATTTCAGATATGATTTAGTGTAAGCACAAGGATGATAACATTTCTTTCATTTTTCTATTCTGCTTTTGCCCGAGCGTGGTTAAAGTTTCTCTAGTTGTGTGACAAAAACTTGGTTTTTCTTGAGTTGATTGGTTTCAGTTGTTGAGCAAGCGCTTGGTGCAGTTTTCCTCGGTTAGTTTTTCTAAGTTAAAATTGTGTGACTTGTTTCTTTGTTGCCCTTTTGCAATGGGGGAGTGTGTGGAATGAAGGTTTTGTCGTATTAATCTGGAGATGTCGATTTGGGTGAGTTCCTGTTGGAGTGATTTTTACCCTGTTCTGATTGTGAGTGGATTTCAGCATAGTTCAATACCAATTGGTTGACCTTGTTGAGTGCCTTACACACCTCTGTTGACAACTCAAGGCTCAGATCCTATGTTTGTATGACCCTGATATTCCAGAGAACCATGGCCAGTCCAGTTGCTTCTGGTAGTTCTGTAGAAGTAATTTACCTCCTTTGAGATAGTTTACGACTGGCAAAGCTCATACATTGCCGTTTTTGTTTTCTCTCTTAATAATTTTGTTTTATTCTTCTTGTATGCACTGGGAACTTCTTTCAAGTTGTTGGCACCAGTGCATTTTTAAACAGCTTATTGGCTGGTAGTTTGTAATATTTGAATAGATGTGAGTTTTTATTTTGTGATTGCTATGATTTCATTATTCAATGTTTAAGCTTACTGCTCACATTGCACACTTATTCTGGGAGTTGCATCCACCATGCAAGCCTGTTTATCCAAACATTAAACTGCACATCCAAAACAGCCGTCGAAGTCGTTGAGTGGTGATGTTCGTCGTCCGTAACTCTCATATGCATTCTTTCATTTCAGGACTCGGAACCTATATCCATGATCCCCGTTCATGACCTTTATTTTTAAGTACCTTACAGAGGTATGTCTGCGATTCAATGATCCTTTGCCTACTAAACGTTACATAATTGTCAGTTCTGACTCAGGTGGCCAACTTACCCGAATTACCCGCTTCACTTGAAAACTTCACCACTAACGACAAACTGTGGTCAACTGAAAAAGCATGTTTTCTTCGTGCATTGTTAAATACATGCATCATTATTAAACTCCATTTTACTGCATGTGTTTGTCTGAATATGAGTGTCTTTGCATGTTGTTATGATTTACTGCATGTGTATGTATGTATGTATATAATTATAAGCACCATAACCTCCTTTTAACACTGCCTTATCGTAGCATGACTTCCGACATGACACGATTGGGTCATTGATGCCAGATTTAAATCTCCCATAGAACGCAAAGTTCGTAAAAAATGCCTTAGCTGAATTAAGGCTAAGCTGGACAGTGGACAGTCATGTTACAATGTGTTTTAATGATTCTTAAATGACAATAAACAAATGTCAACATACATACTCGTATATCTATTTATCACAAATGCATCCATACATACGTCACAAATAAACACATACATACTTACATACATACTTATCATATATATTCAACATATATACATACATACGTTGCAAATAAATATGTGTTGTTATATACATGAGTTCATACTTTATGCATGCATACATATATGCGGTAAATGTGCCATACATACATGCCTACATACTAGGGCATAACTGAAATCCAGATTGGAAAACCGATTATGTTGATTTTTGGACTATCTGGAATCCAGATCCAGAATTCTAACTGTCCAATTAATAACCGTTGTTTTTTCAATCTACCCAGTATCTGCCACATGCAGCGACCATTAGGTCTGTCAATCAGTAAGAAGTATATTGCAGTATAGGGAATCGATCTTCTATCCTTTGGTCATGTGTGAACTTCTGAACTTTGGAAGGAGGGAAGTATCAGATAGAGCATTATAACGTTATTGTGATTGCCATCATACCTACAGCTGCTACCAGTTCAAGTACATGTACATTGTACAGGTACTGATACATATTTATTTTGGGTGAGCTGTCGATGTTTTCATGTTATATTTAAGCAATTTTGTTGAAAACCCTGAGCAAGAAACGTATTTACACTCGTTTCTGTTAGACTAAGTACTGGCTTCTGGAATACTGTAGGACCCGTATACAAACATTGCGTCAGCTGTGGTTAGTTTATGTTAGGTTATGTTACACCTTTTCAGACTACTCTGAGCAGATAGCTAGCCTCTCCACTGTAGCCTGGATTTAGGTTTCTCTGATCTACTGTACGTCAACCTGGCTTTTCAAATGGACTATGGATAATGATTTATTATGATTTGGATTATGATTTATTATGATTTACGAAATTGTAATTTCACTGGAAGCAGCCATTGACGGGTGTCGTGGGAATGTGACCACTGTAGAAGTCATTTGATAAGATTACATGCACTTAATCTGGTAGTTGTTTAACTTAATAATGTGAAATAAATATTGTTCCCTTCATGTACACATTTAAGTACTAAGTACTTGCGATACTGCTAAATGCAAACAATCTGTGGCGTTTAGTTTTGTATGCCATGCATTGTCAGCAGTGCTGTTAAGTATGAAATAGTGGATATGCCTCATAAGGAAATAGATTGTCAACTCCTTTAATACGTTTGTGAAAGGAGGTGACTGCAGATGTTACATTGTGTGGTAAATTGTTTTTGGCTTTCTTGAACTTATCTTTTGGTGCCATACTTTTTAGTGATGTGGTGGGGGAGATATGTGGTATGTTATAAGTTATGGTATGTTTTGTTACAAGGTATGGTATGTTACACTGGCAAAGGTCGTGGTTTTCTGGTTTGAATGCACAGTGGCAGAGTTATGTACTAGAAATGTGGAGTGGTCCTGTACTTTCGTTTGAGTTGGACAGAACTTGCTTTCTCATGCACTGAACAACCTTCCATGGAAAATCATAACTCTGCTGCCAAACACAGCTCAAGATACGTCACAACTATATGACATCTGTTTAGAGCTGTCAGTCTTTCACTGTCTGTGAGAGGTTCTAAAGGCACTACATAAATGCTCAAATACTTATAAATGTGTGTGTGCGTGCACGCATTTGTTTGTTGCTCTGCAGAAGTATGTAAGTAATCTAATAGGACCACAGCTAAAATCCCATAGGGTATTCCATTGAAATGCCATAGTAGAAGTTAAGGGAGGTCTGACAGAAAAGAGGATGAGGTTGGATATGCTCTTCACTGACAAGAGTGATTGCAGTTGTTGCCAACAGCTCCAATATGAAATACCAACGTGACGCTGATATTGCCCATCTCGGGTTTCTCGTTGTTGTGATGCTTTTAGGTACTACGTGACCTTTGAGGTAAGCCGCAGTGGAGATGGAAGAGATGAGGGCTGGGTGCGTATCTAAGCATCCTGGGAAAATCCTGCCCGTTGTGGAACGAAGTTCTGATTTGTTGTGGAGGTATCAGAGTTTATGGAGAGAGGTTGACAGGCCTAGCCCCTTACATTTCTGCTCCTAGGAAATCAGTGTCAAAGGAGGCAAATGTATCAACCATTTGAAATTCATCTTGCACCCATAGGCCATAGGAACAACCGAGTTTTAAAATGTGTAACTAGAGGTACAGTTCCGTCAGTTAATCATTGCCCCAAAACAGTGCAAGCTTAGAATGACAAATGTTGAAGATTATGGTTTCTTATTCTGAGGATTATTGTTTTTTTCTTTATTTTTGCCTTCATATTCACACAAATAGACTTTATGTGAATTATTAAGATACAAACATATATGCTTCACTTAGGCATTTGGATTCCCCGACAAAATGACAATTTTTGGGATGTTGCAAGTTCGAGCGATAAATTATTTGTAATAGTTAATTACTTATTAACAAATGTCATGTTTTTGTATTTTCGCTAGCCTCCACCAACCCTTCCGAGTGATTACTTCTCCAAAGAATGCGTGGATTTCGTAAACAGCTGGTGAGTTCTGACATCCTCTGCAATTGATATATGTTGGATATATGTGATAGATTGGATATATTTGTTGCCAATTCTTAATGTAATTGATATCCACTTGAAAGAGACCTGTACAAAGTCAGATTACAATATGCCAGAAAGTGATATAGCACCCTTCATTATGACATGAAGAATCCTATTACGTTGGCCCCAAACAAAGTTCTGCTTTGGAAAATGTTCACTTCTTGATGTCTGCCAGAGTGTGTGTGTGTGTGTGGTGTGTGAGAGAGAGACAGAGACAGACAGAGACAGAGAGAGAGAGAGAGAGAGAGAGAGAGAGAGAGAGAGAGAGAGAGAGAGAGAGAGAATTTTGCGTTTAAATGAACCATGCTATCTGAATCGTGAAAGCTAAAATGCTGACTCATCTCAGCACTGAGGTTTTTAAATGCAGTCATTAGATTATTCTGCACATAACTGAATCAGTACTAACAGTTTGAGTGCCTCTGGAAGTGGTGCTATATAAATTTACAATTACAATGACTCTGATCCTTAACAAAATCCTTTATAAGCGATCAGTACTTGGGCCACCCTGTACATTATATATGCTCAGCAAATCTAGCATCACAGGGAGCATTTGGTCCAGCAGTGTGCTGTCAACATATGACTGTACTTTCCATGGCGTCTGTCTGATGCACTTGCTGGTGTATTTTCCACATGGGCCATTGTAGGGGAAGTAAAGAACTGCATGTCTTCAATTTCAAGGCTGTAGGTGAACCCAACAGAAACCTAGTTTTATAAACTGGACTTGCATCAGGCATTGTTAAAGGTTGAGGTAATAGGAAATTGTTCCTCAGGTTCCTCCGACTGTTGACTCTGTCTGTGTGTAACATTTGTAAACTGTCTTGAAATGTACTTGTCTAGATCACTTAGGTGATCATAGTTGCAGCACTTTTGTAAGGAACTTAAAATGTGCCATATTAAATGTCTTTATATATACATACTTATGTCCTAACATACATACTTACATACATACATAGAGATACAGTAGTATTCATTTCAGCAATTCACCATTACTGTAATATGTTACTGTCTTCCTTGCAGTCTGAAGAAAAAACCGTCTGAGAGAGCGGATCTGAAGTCTCTAATGGTAACAGTAATTGTGTTTAATGCACTAGCCATTAGGGTTTAAATCTTTCTTTAAATTATGTGGGGTGGTTTCATGTGTTTTATGTTAAACTCTGCCACTACTTGTAATGCCAATAGTACCAGGTAGTGCCAGTTCCAAGCCTGGAGAATGTAGGAGGGCGACATCAACGGCCCTATTAGCCATAGGATTATTATTGTTACAGACATTTTTAAAACATGCAAGGTCACACAGAAATGTGAATCTGAGACATGGTTAGCCAGTTGCCAGGTGGAGAGCTGTTAATCATCCAAATGGTTGAAAGCCAGTGAGAAATAGTGAGTTTTGAAGCATTTCTTAAAGGAAGAAAAAGAGGTAGAGCATCAGACAAACATTGTTAGTCACTTCAATGCCTTATGGAGCAGCAAAATGAAATGCACGAGAGCCCATGACAGTACTACATCTAGGCTCAACCAAGAGCCCGTACCAGAAGTTTGCAGACTGCGTGGCAGAATGCAAGTGGTTGAAGGTGCTTGTGAGGTTTTATAGGTAATCCAGGCCAGTTTAAGATACCGGTCAACACTAGCATTACATGTCAAGATTAAGAACTAGCAAGTCATGGATTATCAAATTCATCATTATTGCTATCATCCTTTATCATGATGATCGTCATCATAGTTTATCGTATTATTATATCATCAATCATCTCATCGTCATTACTGTAGGGTATGTTTATGCTAGGGTCGTACATAAAGGACGTCCGCAAAATATGACCTAATTTGGACCCCTTCCTCCCCTTTTCCGCATTTGACCTTACCCCTCCCTCCCCCTTTGCGGACGTCTGCACGCCAAAGCCAATTTTTAATGTCATCATCATTATTTTTACAATTATTCCACAGTTCCTGTGGATGTTTAAGTGACAGGTCAGGTGTCATATCGCAGGATGTGCAGTAATAAAAGCCTCTTTAAAGTCACAGTAAAGGTTATACCATGCTTGAGGTTTTAGTAATCACTTCACTGACCTTTTCATCTTTCGGGGAAGGTTGAAAGAAGGTGGTGTTTAAAAAACTGTCAATTTTAAAAATTTAGATGCGGACGACCGCACTGGTCATAACCCTCCCTCCCCCTTTGTCTGCATTTGTCTGCATTTCGATGACTCCCCTCATTGTGGACGTCCTCTATGGATGACCCCTACTGGATATAATTTTTCGTATTCTCCTTCCATGACAGTATCTATTGTTTGGGCAGAGAAATATGTATTCATCCTGCACTCGTTATAATCAATTATGTACATTTTCTTTAAACTAATATGAAGAGAGGAATATTAAAAAATGCCAAGGGAAGGGATTTTTGGATGGATTCCACTGAACTTCAGAGATTGGTGATTTGGTCAGAGATGCTGTCAGATAACAAACAGTCTTTGCTTCTTTGGACTTTGACAGTTTTCTAAAGCAATCACACATGAATTCCAGCTTCTAAACTAAAGGCATACTTAAATTTATCCAATCTAACCTTAACTCCCTTTGCCTCTCATAACATGACTCAAGGTAAGGTCATCTAACGATATTATCAGATAAATGCATTCTGATGGTAACATTACCTTATCTATTCGAACTTATCACATCTTACCTTCCCTAACTTGTTTTAACTTAACTCGTCTAACTGTGTTATAAAATAACTATACTTGGGTAAAATCTTATCTAGCCTTACTTTAAGTTGGCTTACCAGAACTAACATTTAACCAAACTTTGCTTATCTATGTTATGGGTATATGTCTGAGATGCTAACATCGTTGGGCTTTCAAGTATTCTCAGTGCCTGTAATATTCACTGCGCTTTCTGTGTGCTATATCAGTGTTTAATGTTATTCAGGTGGCCGTAAATTGGGGACATCTATTTAAACTTTATTTTGACATTTATAGAGTACCAAGTAACAATAAATAGCAATTCAAAATAAAATATTAATGAGCATCCAAAGGTAAGATCAGCAGAATAAAATGCCCTGTTAACAGAGTCACCAGTAATTTCTTGTAACTTGTTTCAAGGAGACATTTCCAACAGTTACACATTATGTAGTTTTTGTTAGCTTTGTAAGCTCATTGTTATGTGAGATATCTTTCACAAAAATAACGTTGGCCAATAAGTAACATGAGATGTGATTAAATTTTACAAAGGTCATTCTAGGTGCAACCTGAAAGAGAAAGATAAGGTAACACAGAATAAAAAATATCCACAATAGCCTGCCTTTGTTTTCCTTGACCTATCTAATTTTTTACCAGGCTTCTGTCACAGATTTTAACCACAATTATTTCACTTGAATCAACCATCAACTGATTTCTTATGCATTGTGGAAGTCATTGGATTAGAATAGATTGCATTAGATACATTGCCCTACCTTAACGACGTTAACGAGTTAACGAGTGCGTGTGTTTTTCTTCCAAAAGAGTCACCCTTTCATCAAGAAAACAGAAATGGAGTTCGAGCGAGAGGTCAACTTCGGCAACTGGGTCTGCAAGGTGATGAGCAACGTTTCTTCGTAGGAAAGCTGCCAAGAGACGATGCGGTTGGAAGAGGACGACCCGAAGGAGAAGGCTACAGGAAACAAGGAGGAGGAAAATGCTGATGTGATTTGGAATCGACTTTCAAAATTTTTCGCTAAACAACTCAGAGAGTGTATGGAATTTCGGACCGACGAACGAAAGTGCAGAAAAAAGGGTACATGGTGGGGTCTGGGGCACGCTGAGAATGAGGAAGGAGGGGTAGTAAACGAGTGACTAACTTACCTGTTGTGTTGTTGTCAGCCAGCCAGTTATGGCAAATCTCTGCCTATTTCCTAAAACATGTTAACGTCAAATTATTTAAACAATCATGTCTACAATAATCTCAGCAATGCATATATATAGTATATACGTATGCATGTGTTAATATGTATGCATGTATGTACGTGTGTTATGTATGTTTTAGCATGCCTATATGTACATGCATGCATATAAATGGAGAATTGTATATATTGTGCATTGTTCTCTCTATGCAGTAAATGCATGCATACAAGTAGGCTGAGGCAATGGGAGCAATATATCACACACACACACACACACACACACACACACACACACACACACCACAAACACAAATACACGCATACATATTTTGTGCATGCATAAAATATTTATGATAAAACATATGCACGTATACCGGTAATTCATAGTGTTTATGCAGTGTATATACGTGCATACATATATCTGTGTATATACACACAATTGTTCATATTTTTAAACAGTGTATTTAATGTATTTAACGAAATTTACATTTTGTAATTTAATTATTTTTCTGCTACTTTGTAAATTAGTTTTTTCTGCAGTGTTTCTGGTGTTTTGTTCTATTTGCATGAAGTACTTAACATTCGTACAAAATCAACAGCTGTAGGTGATTCATGTTTGCAGTGTCAACGGGCAGTTAGACGTACAGATGGGAAGAACTCTGTTCTTTGGGGGATTTCATGTGTAATAAAGTAAAGATCCCACGTTCAGCTGACAGTGGATGATTGAAGCCCAAGGTCTAGGACATGAGGCCAGCACATTGCAATACTTGCCCAAGGTCTAGGACATGAGGCCAGCACATTGCAATAATTTCTCAAGGTCTAGGACATGAGGCCAGCACATTGCAATACTTGCCCAAGGTCTAGGATATGAGGCCAGCACATTGCAGCACTTTCCCAAGGTCTAGAACATGGGGTCAGTGCATTGCAATGCATTCCCAAGGTCTAGGACATGGGATCAGCATATTGCAATACTTAACCAAGGTCCAGGACATGAAGCCAGCATATTGCAATACTTGCCCAAAGTCTAGGACATGGGGCACCAAAGTCTAGGACATGAGGCCAGCACATTGCAATACTTTCCCAAGGTCCAGGACATGGGTCCAGCACATTGCAATACTTGCCCAAGGTCTAACATGGGGTCAGTGCATTGCAATAATTTCTCAAGGGCCAGAACGTGGCATCGGCACATTGCAATGCTTGCCCAAGGTAAAGGATACAGGGCCACCACAATGCAATACTTGCCATGTACTTTTCAGCTGATGCTGTACTTAATGATACTTATGGTGACAGAGAGAGGTGTGTGAGGGCATCTTGTTTAAATACTGTTGTTATAAGAAGTCCATGTATTTCATTTGGCATGTATTATAAGAGAATTTGGGTTGGTTTAGTAGAAGTCCTTCCCATCTGTAAGTAGACTTCGACAGACTGTGATTGTTTGCTTGAAGTCATTCTTTGGTTGTTTTGGTAGTGTAAATCTTGAGTTCGGTTTTCGTGAGAAAAAGCCGAGTTTAAGTTCAGAAAGTTTGGTTTGGTTCAGTTCTCATCTCTAGTGCTGCATACGCAAGATTGCTGTGTTTAGCGGTCATTTAATTGTTAGTGTTCACGTTTCTTTGATTGCATAGGAATTTGCTCCCTGTATAAATAAGATTATTCTGAGAGTGCGTGGTTAGAGTTCTGATTGAGTGAGAAAATCCATAGGTGCCGGTCCACTGTGTTTCACATTTTATTGAGCCTCTGGTTTTTCGTTTTAACGTGTCTTCATTTTCTTGTGTTCATGTTTTGTTGTTGTGTTCCTAATATGGCTTCAAAAACTGAACAACGACTTAAACGCCTGATAAAGTTCTTTCTGTGTTTCACAATGCCACTGTGGAAGGATACCTGTGTGGGTTAGGTGACATATTATCTAAGTTTTGAGCTGATGTGACAAATTGAATGAAATAAAATCCAACTGATTTAGGGTTCAGGTTGGATCCCAGTTTAAGAAGTTACTTAGTAATCAAAAGACTTTGTGGCCAGTGATAGAGAAGGCACTACTACCGATTGCTGTCCTTGTCCATGAAATAGTCATATTAGGAATGTTGGAAGACCTCGTTGACTACGAAAGAGTCTTTGGAGTCATCTTAGCATGACGACAGTAAGGTTGGCTGAAATATAGTCTTCTATGCGATTGGCCCTGTCTCGAAAATTATGCACTTTTTATGGACAATTAATTCGACTATTTTAGGATCATATTTTTGAAGTTTAGTGATAGCTGTGGCCAAGGTATTTTGGTCTCTTTGAAAATCATCATGTTAGAGTTTGAAATGCCAGTTAGAAGCAAGTTGTAGTAGTCAAGATAGCTGGAGACCAGGGCATTAGCCAAGCGAATCAGGGTAAAATATAGAATGTGGCACCTAATCCACTACTTATTAGTCACATTTATACAGGAGGATTGTCCAGTGAACCCAATGAAATCGGTCGATCCTGTATCCAGGGTCTCTCAAATTCTGCATTGCAGGGGAAATTTACTTGGAGCCCATTCTGCAAAAATCAACAGATGTGTCAGGTCTTGTATGTTTCAGCCATTTGAAACATTTGATTAACATCACTTGAAATTGGAAATATTGGTCAACTGAGTGGAAACCCTGTATTTCATGCTTTTATTGATTGACAGAGGTTCTGTAAGTGCGGAAGATCTTAACCAAGTTGTACAAGGTCCTGAATGTCATTTTGTGAAAGCCATTTGGCAAAGACCACCACTTCTTGGTGACCTTCTTCATCCAAACGCATGAAACTACTACCACCTAGCAAAAAGTGGCAGGCTAAGGGTCACTAGGTCATGTCGAAGGGTGACTATAGGTTTCATATAGGTGAAAGGGTCTCCAAGTCATGTTAGAGGATCACTAGGTCATGTCAAATGGCCACTAGGTCATGTCAAGGATAGGCAAATCTTTCTAAATGGCTTGGCCACCAAAAGCAAGACTTTCAGGTGTTGAAAAGGGAGGTTTAATGTAAAGGTGACAGCAGACACTGGTATGGCCAGAATATTTATTCTCCTATTAATTGTCTGGTAATATAATAGATCAGCCACTATGGCCTTCAACCACTGAGTTCATGTATTATCTTTGGCAATCATGTATATCAGCCCAACTGTGACTATGCTCTTAGGTCGTCATGGTATTACCTTTGTCTTGGCTGACCATGACACGCTATATAAATGTCTGGTTGTGTTCTACAAGTTATTATTATTGGCTGGTGGTGATATGTTGTCGTTTGGTGATACGTGGCATTTGGTGGTCACCGATATGCTATCACTTGTTATTGTGTTATCGCTTGGTCATGTGTTGTTACCACTAGGTGATACCTTATCATCGGGTGATAATTTGTTACTGTGCAAGTGCATGAGGAACAGATAATAAATCATTCGGACATCAGTTGTCTTGCGATGATATGGTATCGCTGGTGATATCGTTTTATCTTCGTTATGTCTTATTGTTTGACGTTAATTGTTGCACAAGTTTGTCAAACTTTGGCCGATACAGGCTGTAAATGTTGTTGACGGGCACTGCAAAATACTTCTACAATTGTTTCAGTCACATGGCAGTATATGATTCTTCTATTACAATACACTCCAGTTCGCGTTATGTAGTCTGTAACCGTTCGTACTACCTCTTTCAATACAGATGTAGCATGGTCTGAAATTTTTAAGTCTTTCTCTTATGACTGTGCGCTTGAAAGAAAACGTTGTGCAGTTAAAATTAAAGGCTGTAATACAGGTAGTCTAAAATCGTATATGACTTGGTTTTTATGTAAGATGAAACTTTCTGTTGCTGAAATTTTTTGCCGCTAAAATTGATGTTTAACACAGTCTGATTTGAAAAAGCCTCGAGTTTAAAGTTGCGTTCTTGTTTCCAGAAATTCTTTTTAGTATCCAAATACAGTTTTTAAAGTATGTCTGTTTTGTGTCCGTGGCTTGATCTCAAGTGTTTTTGGGTGGCAAAGTTTCCTATGAGTTCCAGAGGGAGGAAGGTGGTGGGCCTTTTTAATTCGATCTCGAATCTGTAGAAAGACTCCTCCATAGCCTGAAGACTGAGTCGCTTGGTAAACTTGGAAATTTGCCGATAACAGAGTTAAAAGTGTTGACTGAAATATTGAGTTGTGGCCCAAGTTGTCCTGTAGTAAAGTGGCCAGACATTAGATATTTGTGTCTGTTTACAGTTATCACAGACTGCTTTAACTGCTGGGCATGGTCTGAAATTTTAGGTAATTCTATGTGCTTGAAAAGAATCTGTTGGGCAGTTAAAATTAAAGACTGTAATTCAGATGGTCTATATGGCTGTTATGTCACAGGCATTTTATGCGTTTGAGCCACACTCGTATGTTTTTTAGCAGATATAACATATAACAGTGTACTGGTATGACTAATTTAAGAATAGTATAATAGGTGATTGTTTGAACGCTTGCCTTGTGACATGAGTATACCAGTTTGAGCCTTCTCTGCAGTCATCTCTGTAGGAAACCCACGGCTAATACATAAATTGCATAGTGCCGAGAATTGCTTCTTGTCATCAGATACGGGACCTACATAAATGTTACAAAAGAAGTATCTTCAGCATGGGAACAATAACAGAACTAGTATCCATGCAATATTCATGAGAAAGTTTCGTGCTGCCATGCGCAGTTTACCAGCCACGGCCAGTGTAGACGATAGCGGTATTACCATGAGTGGTGATGGTTATAGACTTTAACAGGCATCTCTATCTATTATTTTAAGTTTTTAGTGGCTTTAAATTTGTTGATCTATAAGTCAGTGGTCTGCGGATTTTTCCTTGATGAAATATAATTGCTTTCACCTGCTTATAGAAATGCGTTTCCTGTGTTTACTACGTGTTTTCATAAGTACTGTTGTTGTGTTCTCGGTGTGTCCAAGTATTGAGATAATTACACAATCAAATTAATTTCTTGGCATTAAGTAAGTCAAGTTCCTCATCAGTGTTTTGAGATGGAGACTGCTTTCAGTTGATAAGCAAAGAAGACGAGGCAGATCTTGAGACCAGTCAATGAACGACCAGTGTCGATCAGTTGGTGAAAGACTGAAATTTTTGCTTGGTATGAAGTTACTTAATGCCGACACTATCTAACAGTGGTGTGGCCAGAAGCCTCACAGTCAGATATTTGGTAATCAGTGAATGTTAGAAGACATTTCTATCTGGTTACAATAAGAGTGCTTGGAGTGTAGTGGTTAGCGTGCTGGGCCGTCAGTCGAGAGGTCGGGGGTTCAAATCCCTGCCAGGACAGAAATTTGGTTCGAGAGATCTGCTCCACTTGCACCCCCTAGCCAACTCGGCTATAATGAATACACTGACCATACACTGTTGGTGGGAAGATGATACGGCAAGGGAGAGGACTGGCCACCCGCCATCATATGCCGAGGCTAAAAAAATGAAGTTGCTAACACTTCATACCCATGGCTGCCTCAGGGCTTGCTTAAGGGACTGCTCTTCTTCTCTTCTAGATGCCACATTATTTTCTGACTAGACCACAGTAACCAATTGCTAATGTGTTATTCTTTTGCCTCTGTGTCTGTGGTCCAAATTCACTGAGCACTGTCTAACTGTAGACCACCGTGAATGCCGAATGTGGCTTCACTGATGTACAGGGGTGTAACTTTGGTCTAAAAGTGGGGGTACCAATTTCTTACATACATGAAGCAAGGCGGAGACTGCGATCTCTGGAAAGGCTCGATAATAAAATATTGATTGGTATTGTTTAAAAAGTGGAGGATGAGGTACCTCCAGTAAAAAGTGGGGGTACGGTTACCCCTCGTACCCCCCACAAATTACGTCTATGCTGATGTACAATACACTTGTGAGCTTGTCAGCTGCTGTTGTTAGCAAATGATCTGGATTTTTGGAAGATCAAACTCTTAACAACACAAGCTACGTTTTTGGCAGGATGTGTATCCACATTTGCCATTCCTTATAACGTCTATGCCTAGTTGCTTCGGCTCTCCACTAATCACCTGTGCCTTTGAGGTTAGTCACAAACTGGCGCCATGTAAATGTATTAGCTTTTCCTGATTCTTATTCTTAATCGAAGTTGCATCATCACTGGCCAGTGAGTTGCGGGTTGGCTCATTCCACTGTCTTTATTAAGTCATTGTCATTCTATGCTCTAGTCTTGCTTGTATGTAGTTTCATGGACATTTACGAACCTACTGAGTCTTGTCTGTAATCAAAAGAGAATTACAAAGATTTTATCACAAACTGTTCCTTTGTATGCTGTACGTACCTAATTTTAGTTAATGTACTAAATCTAAATAATCCGTATAGAAAACCTGTATGCTGTACGCAAAATAGATATATTAATTGTAATACCTGTGTTAATAGGATTATAATCTGTTGTATTTATGCCAGTATTTTCCTGGGCATTTAATAGTTGAATATGATACCTCCTGTATAATTACTGTTACTGAATAATCTACCAATTATCATTTCATGCTACATTTAATAAATCTTCTGGTTCATGCGCAAATATAAAAATTATGCTTTCCTTCATACCGACTTGTTTATGTATACAGCAAAACTTTGTTATATTGAACCACAGTATAAATAATTACTTATTATAATTATTTATACTGTGATCGAACCTCAACAGGTTTCGATATAATTTTATCTGAGGTTCGAAATAAGCGAGATATGACGTCAGGTTCTATCCAACTTGAGGGACACGTGTAATATAATGTAAATCTCCTAAATTTCCTAGTGCCATGCAAAACTGGACCCTTCTCGTCCGCATCTGGCATTACCGTCAACACCCCATTCGTGGCGTCCACACTCCAAAAGAGTACTAAGACATGCCTAGATTAGGTTACTCTGCTGATCATGCAGGGCTTAATGTACTGCGAGGGTGGGTATTACATGCAGCTACGTCCAGCTATTAAAAGGGACTTGAACTATTTGCTTTCTGACTGAAGTTGGCGTCTAAACTTTCTGTGCATTCTTCTTTGCCTCCTTGCTTACCTTGCTCAAATGCATTCTTTACCTTTCTCTTTGCTCTTTACCTTGCTTTGTCTTCTTTTCTTTCTTCTTTGCCTTTTTTACCTTTTTCTTTGCCCTTTTACTTACATTTCTTCTCTGGCTTCTTCTTTACCTTTGCGATCTTCTTTGCCTTCTTCTTTGTTGTCTTCTTTGTCGTTCTCTTTGACTTCTTTCTTGCCCTCTTCTTTGCTCTCCATTTCCTTTCTACTTACCATCGTGTTTGCCTTCTTCCTTGCTTTCTTTGCCTTTCTGGTTGTCTTCTTCTTTAACGTCTTACTTACCTTTTTCTTCTTTTCCTCTTTCCTTTCTTCTTTTCCTTCTTAATTACCTCGGGCTTGCCTTTGTCTTTGTGGTCTTCTTTGCCTTCTTCTTTGTCTTCTTCTTTGTCCTCTAGTTTGCCTTCATCTTTTCCTTCTTACTTAACTTTGTCTTTGCTTCCTTCTTTGCCTTCTTCTTTGCCTCCTCTGCCTTTCTCTTTGTCTTTTTCCTTTCGTTTTGCCTTATTCTTTCCCATATTTCTTGCGTTGTTCAGTGCCTTTTACGCCTTCATCTTTGCCTTTTCAGTTACCTTTTTGTCTTCTTCTTTGCCTCCTTTTCCTTCTTACTTACCTCGGTTTTTGCCTTCTTCTTTGCTTCTTAATCTTTGTTTTTCTGCCTGCCTTTCTCTTTGCTTTCTTCTTTGCTTTATTTACATACCTTTCTCTGCGCAGTCTTCTTTGCCTTTTTCTTTTCCTTCTTCCTTCCCTTGGTATTCCATTCTTCTTTACCTTCTCCTTCCTATTAACCTCTGGTTTTGCCTTCTGCTTTGCATTCTTCTTTTCCTTCTTAGGGCCTACTTACCTGGGTCTTTGCCTTCTTCTTTGCCTTTCTCTTTGCCTTACTCTTTGCCTTTCTCTGTGCCTTTCTCTTTGCTTTCTTCTTTGCGTTATTTACTTACTCTTCTCTTCGCATTCTTCTCTATCTTCTTCTTTGCTTTCTAACTCTTTGCTTTCTTCTTTGCGTTATTTACGTACCCTTCTCTTCACTTTCTTTGTCTTCTTCTTTGCCTTCTTATTTGCCTTACTTCACTGCCTTCTTCTTTGTCTTTGTCTTTGCCCTTTGATTTGCCTTCTTCTTTGCCTTCTTACTTACCTTGCTTTACTGCCTGCTTTGCCTTCTTCCTTGGCTTTCTGTGTGTCGTCTTTTTACCTTTTCCTTTGCCTTTTTACTTACCTTTCTTCTCTGACTTCTTGCTAGCCTCTGCCTTTGCAATCTTCTTTGCCTTCTTCTATGTCGTCTTCCTTGTCGTTCTCTTTGACTTCTTTCTTACGATCTCCTTTGCCTTCTTTATTTTCTTTTTACTCACCATCGTCTATGCCTTCTTCTTTGCCTTTCTGCATTCTTCTTTAGCTTCTTATTTACCTTTTTCGTTGCCTTCCTCTTTGCCTTCTTTTTCCTTCTACATTACCTCGGTCTTTGCCTTCTTCTTTGTCTTTCTAGCTGCCTTTCTCTTTACCTTTTTACTTACCCTTCTACTTACCGTTTTCGCCTTCTTCTTTGCCTTTCTCTTTGCCTTTCTCTTTGGCTTTTTTGTCGTATTCTGTGCCTTCGTCTTTGCCTTCTTCTTTGTCTTTCTAGCTGCCTTTCTCTTTACCTTTTTACTTACCCTTCTACTTACCGTTTTCGCCTTCTTCTTTGCCTTTCTCTTTGCCTTTCTCTTTGGCTTTTTTGTCGTATTCTGTGCCTTCGTCTTTGCCTTCTTCTTTGCCTTTTTTGGTTGTCTTCTTCTCTTCTTCCCTGCCGCAATCTTTGTCTTCTTTTAATTTTACTTACCTTCGTCCTTGGCTTCTTCTCTGCCTTCTTTATATAACCTCTTTGACTTCCTCTTTCGTTTCTACTTGCCTTTTTCGCCTTCTTTGCCTTTCTCTTTGCCTTTTTCTCTAGCATTTTCTTTACCTTCTTCTTTACCTTCTTACTTACGTTTTTCGTCGCCTTCCTCTTTGCCTTCTTCTTTGTCTTTCTCCTTGTCTTCTTCCTCGTATTCTCCTTTTTCTTCTTACTTAGCTTCGTCTTTGCCTTCTTGCTTGCCTCTTTTCTTTAGCTTTTTCTTTGCCTTCTGCTTTGCCTTGCTTTTTATCTTCGTACTTACCTTTTCTTGGCCTTCCTCTTTGTCGTCTTCTTTGTCTCCTTCTTTGCGTTCTCCGTTGCCTTTCTCTTTGTCTTCTTCATTGCCTTCCTCTTTACCTTGTTCGTTGCGTTGTTCTGTACCTTTTCTGCCTTCATCTTTGCCTATTTACTTACCTTTTCGCCTTCTTTGCTTATTCTTTTCCTTCATACTTACCTCAGTCTTTGCCTTCTTCTTTGCCTTCTTCTTTGCCTTTTTCATTGCCTTTTTCTTTGCTTTCTTCTTTGTGTTATTTACTTACCCTTCTCTTCGGATTCTTCTTTATCTTCTTATTTGCCTTCCAACTTATCTTGCTTCACTTCCTTCTTCTTTGCTTTTCTCTTTGCCTTCTTCTTTTCCTTTCTTTACCTTCTGCTTTGTCTTTCTACTTACCTTTCTTCTCTGGAAGTTTAAAATTGTTACCTTTCATCTCTGGCTTCTTGTCTGCCTCTTTCTTTGCGATCTTCTTTGCCTTCTTCTTTGTCGTCTTCTTTGTCGTTCTCCTTGACTTTTTTGCCCTCTTCATTGTCTTCTTCATTTCCGTTTTACTTGCCATCGTCTTTGCCTTCTTTCTTACCTCCTTCTTTGCCTTTCTCTTTGCCTTCTTTATCGTCTTACTTACCTATTTCTTCGCCTTCCTCTTTGCCCTCTTCTTCGCTTCTTCTTTGCCTTCTGTCTTTCTCCCTGTCTTCTTAATTCTTTGTCCTCTTGTTTGCCTTCTCACTTAACTTCGTGTTTGCCTTCTTTTTTGCCCTTTTCTTTGGCTTTTTCTTTTCCTTTTCTTTTTCTTGCCTTCTTCTTTGCCTTTCTCATTGCCTTCCTACTTACCTTTTCTTTGCCTTCCATTTTGCCTTCTTTTCTTCCTTCTTTACCTTCTCCGTTGCTTTTCTCATTGTCTTCTTCTCTGCCTTTCTCTTTGCCTTCTTCTTTACCTTCTGTCAACCCAATCCTTCCGTTGACAATCCTTCTGATTAAATCCTTGTTCTCTCTCTACTTAATGCCTATTTAACGTTCACCTTTTGAACACTAATTCTACGTATAAGTATAACCTGAATTAATCAGCAACACAGTTTAATATCTTTTCAGTTTAATAAGAAACAAACAGACAGAACTCAATTCGATTACAACTCAACTAGTCAGCCACACTACTACAGCGAACACACTCGAATTCAAACTTCTCTAGTCAGCATAATTCTTCGCGCCTCTTGACACACCTGTCTTCTGTGCGCCTAAGCGAAATCTAATAATATACATATAGCGCGCCGCTGCCAAGATCGGCCGGCCGCGCGTGTCACTAAGACTAAACGTTATACATCTATCATATATACATATACACGTGAAACTAAAGTAAACGCACTAAATATATACGCTAACATCTCGCACTGCAAGACTGTACACAAAACTCAGTTCACATTACCTCCTTCCTTTTTCTGGAATTGAGCAAATTAAATTTCAAAATTTGCGAAATTACCAAAATACATGAAACATATATATATCTAACTAATTAATAAACAGTCTTACGATTACTTATAACCTTGACAAACAATCAGCAATAATATTCAATCTGCCCTTCTTGTACTTCACCTCAACATCAAAAGTTTGTAAGGCTAACGCCCAACGCACAAGTTTAGCAGACTTAGACATTGACTCAGTCAAATATGTAAGAGGATTGTGATCAGTAAAAATGAAAATTTTTGATCCAATTATAATTTCTTTTAACTTGTTTAGAGCCCAAACAATAGCATAGGCTTCCTTTTCCACAGTAGCCCATCTCTTCTGGGTATCAGTTAATTTCTGATTGATAAATGACACAGGGCGTTCTATTCCCTTGTCGTCCATCTGTGTTAAAACAGCACCGACTGCAAAGTCACTACTATCGCAGTACAAATTGAATGGTTTTCCCACTTCAAAAACATATAACACTACTTTGGATCGCACAGCCTCTTTAAGTAAATCAAATGCTTGCTGATGTTCAACAGTCCAATCAATCTTATCAGAAACACGTTTACTAGTTAAATCAGATAAAGGTTTCGCAATCTGTGCAAAGTCCTTAATAAACTGTCTGTAATAATTAAAAAATCCAAGCAGTTGCTTAACTTGCTTCTTAGTTTCTGGGATCTTCAAATTAGTCAAACTTTCAATTCTGTCTGGATTCATCTTTATCTTACCAGACCCAACCACATGACCGATAAACCTTACCTCACTCTTACCAAATATGCATTTTTTCAAATTCAAAGTAACGTTATGCAATCTCATTTGCATCAAAAATGCATCTAGATGCTGCAAGTGAACTTTCCAACTGTCAGAATGCACAGCAATGTCATCAACATACGGTTCTGCAAAGTCACTTATAGGCTGTAAAACTAAATTTATCGCCTTAACAAAAGTTCGGCCTGAATTTATCATTCCAAAAGGAACACGAGTAAATTCATACAGTCCATTATGTGTTACAAAAGCTGTCTTCCATTGATCAGATTGTTTTACAGGACAAGTCCAATAAGCACTTCGACAGTCCAAAATAGAAATCACATTAGACTTTCCAACTTTGTTCAAAACGTCTCTGACAATCGGCATCGGATATTTACAATCCACTGTGAATGAGTTAATGTATCTGTAGTCACAGGCAAGTCTTAAAGATCCGTCTTTCTTTTTAACAATAACCAAAGGGCTTGCCATTCTGCTCGATGATGGTTTAATAATGTTTGTTTTTAACATTTCTTTGATCTGACGTTCCACTTCTGCTCGATAAATCAAAGGGATTCGGTATGCTGCAAATTCCTTTGTGCCTTGCTCTCTTGTTATACTGATTTGGGTATTGTAACTGCTTTTCTTGAGAGTAAGATTCTGCAAACAATAATGCTTTCTCCGTAGTTTCTTTGAGTTCTTTCAAATGCTTTTCGTGAAAAGGAATTTTCTTGTGCCATTTCCTCGGGTTGTCTATTATCACATGATGGATCATCTTTTTAAATGTCTGATTCCATCTCTCTACTAATCCAGCAGCCTCTGGGTGTCCTGGTGTGTCGAATCTTGGACTACAGCCCATTAAATTGAGAAATTCTCTTGTCAAACTGGCTGTGAAGTTCGTTCCTTGGTCACTTGTAATCACTGACGGTACACCAACGTTCATGAATAGTTCCATCAACGCTTCACACACAGCCTTCGCTGTCAACGATTTCAATAAGAATATTGTAGGCCATCTGGTGCACGAGTCCACAATGCATAAACAATACTTGTGACCTGCAGCAGATACTGGATCGATCGGGCCAACGAGGTCCATCGTCATTCTCTTGAAGGCGACCTCTTCTCTTGAGACCGGAGTGATAGGTACTCTATCCATCACCAGACTCCTTGCCTTTAATTGACACTTCTCACAAGACTTACAAAATTTCACAATGTCTCTTCTCATCTTTGGCCATACAAAAGACAACTTTATTCGTTCTCTTGTTTTCTCTTCTCCTAGATGTCCTCCAAATACCGATTCATGCGCCAACTCCATCACTTTTATTCGTCTCTCTTTTGGTAACACTAGTTGATATATCGTCTGGTCTAATATCTGATATTTCTTATGCAATAAACCGTTGATCACACAGAATTCAGATTCTTTCTCTTGTGCTAACTTCTACCACGGCTTCAACGATTCATCCTTTCTCTGTTGCTCTTCGAACTTCTTCGAATCGGCAATCTGCACCCTTTGTTCTTCGTCCATCTCTTCATCTCTATACAAGTCTCCTATCCCCACATCACATTCATTGTCTTCTTCAGTTTCATTTAATGTGCCATTCTCGCATGCAGCCATCTCTTGCTCGTTCATCTCTGCTATTACACCATCTCGCGATAAACTTCGTTGCTCATTACTTTCGTTTTCCTCATCACTTGAACTTTCAGTTTCACTCTTCTCATCAACATCTACCATTTCCTGTTTCCGACTCTGCGCTCTCGTCATTACATTTGCTTGTACACTCACATCTCCTTGTATCGTTTTAACTTTCATCTGTGGTACGGCTTTTAATTCGGCAATTATCTCTGGATGCAACAAGAATCTTTCTGTACTGCCCATCTTTGCAATACTAGCACACATCAAGGTGACATAAGGTGTAAGTGAACACTGGATTTTACGCGGAAATCCCTCTTCTTCCACGTCACTACCACACAATCTAACATCCACTTTCACTAACTTCGCAGGAATGGCATCTCCTGCCACACATTGCAAGTTCACTTTTCCAATTTGTTCCACCTTCATGCCTTCCAGTAATTCTTCACTAATCACCGGAATCTCTGCACCCGAGTCGCTCAGTGCTTTGACTTTCACTGGCTCTTTACCGTCTACTGCACGAATTTCAACCTCGACATATTGCAAGAACGATTTCTTCAATATTCGACTGTCATCTTTTCCTATGACTTCTCTCTGAATTTCAGCATCCAATAGAATTTCTTTTTGAATACCACATTTCATTACTGACTTTACTTCAGTCTCTTGGTTTTCTTGACTCGTGGTTTGATTATCTGTATCACTAACCACTTGAATCAAATTCACCCTTGTGTGTTCTTGATTTCTGCTAGAACTAGCTGCTGCCACTGGAACTGGACAAAATTTAACCAAATGTTTGTCTGAACCACAGTTGTGACAACGCTTCACAACCATGCCTCATTGTTCATTTCCTTCATATCTCTTATACTGCGTAAACGATGTGTTGCCTTCCCTCTTGGCAAACGGCGCTGACGATTTGTTAAATCCCTGACGACCAAACGTCACTTCTCTGGTCTCATTGGGTACAGGGACACTAGCCTTGACTTCTTTACCTTTGAACTGACTCCCTGTTTCTGGATTACTTTTCCACTTTCCACTCTGGCTTTGGTTTACGGAACGTTGAGAAGGATAACTGTTTATATTTGGAAATGCAAACCCAATTCGATTGTTTACATGAATGTCTGCTAGGTCTGCCACTGCACTAGCTTGGAGACAGTCAGTTCCTTCCTTCGACAATACAAACTGTAGTGGACCTGGCGGTAAACATTCTTTCAGCTTATCCGCTACCAGCAAATCAAAGAGCGTATCATACTCTCTGTTCACGTTTCGACTTCTCACGTAATAGTTCAGCAAGTTCTTCAGTCTTGCCGTAAACATCGTATAAGTCTCTCCTGTCGTCTTCTTAGCATCCACAAATCTGGCTCTGTATTCTCTCGAAGTCAACTTAAATTCTTTTAATAAGTGCTGCTTGACTCTATCATAATTGTCTAGATCATCGTATGACAATCTATTTAGAACGGTTCGAGCTTTCGGCGTCATCAATGGTAGTAATAATTTCACCCAAAACGGCTTTTCCACAGCAAAACTGCGAAACGCGTTCTCGACTGTTTCAAAATATAATGGCACCTCCATCATATCAGTTGGCATTTGAGGCAATACATGCTTCATTGCATCACCTATTTTCTTAATTTTTGACACCAAAGTTTCACTTTCTTGCTGCTTCCTTCTTTCAGCTTCCCGTTCTTCTCTCATTTGCGTTTCTTTCAATGTCAATTTTGATTTCTCCAATTTCAGACGTTCTTGTCTTTCTGTCTCTGCCTTTTCCAAACTTTCTTTCTGAAATTTGAGTTCTTCTTGTCTTATCTGTTCTGCGCGTTCTAACTCTAACGTTCGCGCTTTTTCTTTTTCTTCTTCACGCATTCTCTTTGCTTCAATCTGTTGCTGACGAACCTCTTCATCACTTTTTCTAGCTCTTTCAAATTCAATCATCTGCTCCAGTCTTCTTCTTTCAGCATCTTCCCTATCTCTTTTCAACTGTTCTGACTGAATCTCAAACTGATTCTTTTGCAATTCAAGTTCTGCCTTACGCACTTGTTCTGCTTTATCTTCTCTCTCTCTTTGCAGACGCAATTCCTCTTGCCTTGCAAGTTCCGCTTTCTCTTCTTTCTCTCTCTGCAAGCGCAATTCTTCTTGCCTTGCAAGTTCCGCTTTCTCTTCTTTCTCTCTCTGCAGACGTAATTCTTCCTGTCTTACACGTTCTGCTTCTTGTCTCAGCTCTTTCTCTTCCTGTCTTCGTCTCTCCTCTTTTTCTTTCTCTTCTTGTCTACGTTTCTCCTCTCTATCCTTCTCTTCTTGTCTACGTTTCTCCTCTCTATCTTTCTCTTCTTGTCTACGTTTCTCCTCTCTATCCTTCTCTTCTTGCCTAGTCATCATCATCCACTGCATCAACATCTCCATAGACATAGGCGCAGGAGGTTTTTCAATAGCCTTTTCTACGGCACCGCCAACGGCACCTTCTTCTTCGACTTCTTCTTTAACCCACACTTCAGCGAGTTCCTGTATCATGTCACCACGTGACATACCTTCTAATTGTTCGTCTTTAAAACCGGCTTTCAACAAACGCTGTTTCAGCCTTTCCGTAGACATCTTCTTAATATCTGCTTGTCTTTCAGCACTTAGTTTCTCCATCTTACTTGTTTACTTTGGTGATTTCTCTTTTAAAAGAAGTCACGGTTTTTCTTGGTGCGTGAATCGATAAACAAACGGGATTTCTTTTGTATTTGTTCGTGAAAAACAACGAAATTTTTATACCGTTTTCTCGTGTTCCACCGTCGTTGATATCGTAGACACGTCACACAGCAACAACGCGTAGATTCTTCTAACACCGTCGTAGATTCTTCTATCCGCCGAAGGAGGTGATAACGTGAATTTTAATCCACCGTGAGTTTATATCCACCGTGAGTATTTATCCACACCGACGCTATTCCACCGTGAGTTTTTATCCACCGTGAGTTCTTATCCACACCGACGCTGCCACCAATAATATCAACCCAATCCTTCCGTTGACAATCCTTCTGATTAAATCCTTGTTCTCTCTCTACTTAATGCCTATTTAACGTTCACCTTTTGAACACTAATTCTACGTATAAGTATAACCTGAATTAATCAGCAACACAGTTTAATATCTTTTCAGTTTAATAAGAAACAAACAGACAGAACTCAATTCGATTACAACTCAACTAGTCAGCCACACTACTACAGCGAACACACTCGAATTCAAACTTCTCTAGTCAGCATAATTCTTCGCGCCTCTTGACACACCTGTCTTCTGTGCGCCTAAGCGAAATCTAATAATATACATATAGCGCGCCGCTGCCAAGATCGGCCGGCCGCGCGTGTCACTAAGACTAAACGTTATACATCTATCATATATACATATACACGTGAAACTAAAGTAAACGCACTAAATATATACGCTAACATCTCGCACTGCAAGACTGTACACAAAACTCAGTTCACACCTTCTTACTTACCTTTTTCGTCGCCTTCCTCTTTGCCTTCTTTGTCTTTTTGCCGCCTTCTTCTTTACCTTTTTCTTCTTCGCCTTTTTCTTCTTCTTTGCCTTTCTCTTTGCCTTCTTCTTTACCTTCTTACTTACCTTTTTCGTCGCCTTCCTCCTTGCCTTCTTTGTCTTCCTCTTCTTCTTTGCCTTCTTCTTTTTTGCCTTATTCTCTGCCTTCTTCTTTGCCTTCTTCTTCTTTGCCTTCTTTTTCTTTGCCTGCTTCTTCTTCTTTGCCTTTCTCTGCCTTTCTCTTTGCCTCCCTACTTACCTTTTTTTCGCCTTCCTCTTTGTTGTCTCCTTCTTTGCCTCCTTCTTTGCCTTCTCCATTGCTTTCCTCTTTGTCTTCTTCTCTGCCTTCTTCTTTACCTTCTAACTTACCTGTTTCGTCGCCTTCTTCTTTGCCTTCTTTGTCTTCCGCTTCTTCTTTGCCTTCATCTTCTTCTTTGCCTTCTTCTTCTTTGCCTTCCTACTTACCTTTTTCCTCGCCTTCCTCTTTGTTGTCTCCTTCTTTGCCTCCTACTTTGCCTTCTCCGTTGCTTTCCTCTTTGTCTTCTTCTCTGCCTTTCTCTCTGCCTTCTTCTTTATCTTCTTACTTACCTTTTTCGTCGCCTTCCTCTTTGCCTTCTTGGTCTTCTTCTTTGTCTTCTTCTTCTTTACCTTCTTCTTCTTTGCCTTTTTCTTCGCCTTCCTCTTTGCCTTCTTCTTTGCCTTCTTCTTTGCCTTCTCCGTGGCTTTTCTCTTTGTCTTCTTCTCTGCCTTTCTCTGATTTCTTCTTTACCTTCGTACTTACCTTTTTCGTTGCCTTCCTCTTTGCCTTCTTTGTCTTCCTCTTCTTCTTTGCCTTCTTCTTCTTTGCCTTCTTCTTCTTCTTCTTCTTTGCCTTCTTCTTTTTTGCCTTCTTCTCCTTTGCCTTCTTCTTCTTCTTTGCCTTTCTCTTTGCCTTTGCCTATGCCTTCCTACTTACCTTTTTCTTCGCCTTCCTCTTTCTTGTCTCCTTCTTTGTCTCCTCCTTTGTCTTCTCCATTGCTTTTCTCTTTGTCTTCTTCTCTGCCTTTCTCTTTGATTTCTTCTTTACCTTCTTACTCACCTTTTTCGTCGCCCACCTCTTTGCCTTCTTTGTCTTTCTCTTCTTCTTTGTCTTCATCTTCTTCTTTGCCTTCTTCTTCTTCTTTGCCTTCTTCTTCTTCTTTGCCTTTTTTTGCCTTCTTCTCCTTTGCCTTCTTCTTTGCCTTTCTCTTCGCCTTTGCCTTTGCCTTCCTACTTACCTTTTTCTTCGCCTTCCTCTTTGTTGTCTCCTTCTTTTCCTCCTCCTTTGCCTTCTTCGTGGCTTTTTTCTTTGTCTTCTTCTCTGCCTTTCTCTTTGCCTTCTTTACCTTCTTACTTACCTTTTTCGTCGCCTTACTCTTTGCCTTCTTGGTCTTCTTCTTTGTCTTCTTCTTTTTTGCCTTCTTTTTCTTCTTCTTCTTTGCCTTTTTCTTCGCCTTCCTCTTTGCCTTCTTCTTTGCCTCCTTCTTTGCCTTCTCCGTGGCTGTTCTCTTTGCCTTCTTCTTTACCGTCTTACTTACCTTTTTGTCGCCTTCCTCTTTGCCTTCTTTGTATTCCTCTTCTTCTTTGACTTCATCTTCTTCTTTGCCTTCTTCTTCTTTGCCTCCTTTTTTGCCTTCTTCTCCTTTGCCTTCTTCTTCTTTACCTTCTCTTTGCCTTTCTCTTTGCCTTCCTACTTACCTTTGTCTTCGCCTTCCTCTTTGTTGTCTCCTTCTTTGCCTCCTTCTCTGCCTTTCTCTTTGCCTTCTCCTTCACCTTCTTACTTACCTTTTTCGTCGCTTTCCTCTTTGCCTTCTTGGTCTTCTTCTTCTTTGTCTTCTTCTGCTTCTTTGCCTTCTTCTTCTTCTTTGCCTTCTTCTTCTTCTTCTTTGCCTTTTTCTTCGCCTTCCTGTTTGCCTCCTTCTTTGCCTTCTCCGTGGCTTTTCTCTTTGTCTTCTTCTCTGCCTTTCTCTTTGCCTTCTTCTTTACTTTCTTTACTTACCTTTTTCGTCGCCCACCTCTTTGCCTTCTTTGTCTTTCTCTTATTCTTTGCCTTCATCTTCTTCTTTGCCTTCTTCTTCCTTACCGTCTTCTTCTTCTTCTTTGCCTTTCTCTTTGCTTTTGCCTTTGCCTTCCTACTTACCTTTTTCTTCGCCTTCTTCTTTGTTGTCTCCTTCTTTTCCTCCTCCTTTGTCTTCTCCATTGCTTTTCTCTTTGTCTTCTTCTCTTCCTTTCTCTTTGCTTCTTCTTTACCTTCTTACTTACCTTTTTCGTCGCCCACCTCTTTGCCTTCTTTGTCTTTCACTTCTTCTTTGCCTTTATCTTCTTCTTTGCCTTCTTTGTCTTCTTCTTCTTTGCCTTCTTTTTTGCCTTCTCCTTCGCCTTCTTCTTTGCCTTTCTCTTTGCCTTTGCCTTCCTACTTACCTTTTTCTTCGCCTTCCTCTTTGTTGTCTCCTTCTTTGCCTCCTCCTTTGTCTTCTCCATTGCTTTTCTCTTTGTCTTCTTTTCTGCCTTTCTCTTTGCCTTCTTCTTTACCTTCTTACTTACCTTTTTCGTCGCCTTCCTCTTTGCCTTCTTTTTCTTCTTCTTTGCCTCCTTTTTCTTCGCCTTCCTCTTTGCCTCCTTCTTTGCCTTCTGTCTGGCCTTCCTAATATCCTTTGTCTTCGCCTTCCTTTTTGTTGTCTCCTTCTTTGCCTCCTTCTTTGCCTTCTCCGTGGCTTTTCTCCTTGTCTTCTTGTCTGCCTTTCTCTTTGATTTCTTCTTTGCCTTCTTACTTACCTTTTTCGTCGCCTTCTTTGCCTTCTTTGCCTTCTTCTTCTTCTTTGCCTTCTTCTTCTTCTTCTTCTTTGCCTTCTTCTTGTTTTTGCCTTCTTCTTTGCCTTCTTCTTTGCCTTCTTCTTCTTCTTTGCCTTCTTCTTCTTTGCCTTTCTCTTTGCCTTTCTCTTTGCCTTCCTACTTACGTTTTTCTTCGCCTTCCTCTTTGCCTTTTTTTTAATCCTTCTTTGCCTTCTCCATTGCTTTTCTCTTTGTCTTCTTCTTTTCCTTTCTTTTGCATTCTTCTTTAGCTTTTTACTTACCTTTTTCGTCGCCTTCCTCTTTGCCTTCTTTGTCTTCTTCTTCTTCTTTGCCTTCTTCTCCTTTGCCTTCTTCTTCTTTGCCTTTCTTTTTGCTTTCTTCTTTACTTTCTTACTTACCTTTTTCGTCGCCTTCCTGTTTGCCTTCTTTGTCTTCTTTTTCTTTGTCTTCTTCTGCTTCTTTGCCTTCTTTGTCTTCTTCTTTGCCTTTTTCTACGCCTTCCTCTTTGCCTACGTCTTGGCCTCCTTCTTTGCCTTCTCCGTGGCTTTTCTCTTTGTCTTCTTCTCTGCCTTTCTCTTTGCCTTCTTCTTTACTTTCTTACTTACCTTTTTCGTCGCCTTCCTGTTTGCCTTCTTTGTCTTCTTCTTCTTTGTCTTCTTCTGCTTCTTTGCCTTCTTTGTCTTCTTCTTTGCCTTTTTCTACGCCTTCCTCTTTGCCTACGTCTTGGCCTCCTTCTTTGCCTTCTCCGTGGCTTTTCTCTTTGTCTTCTTCTCTACCTTTCTCTTTGCCTTCTTCTTTACCTTCTTATTTACCTTTTTCCTCGCCTTCCTCTTTGCCTTCTTTGTCTTCTTCTTCTTCTTTGCCTTCTTCTTTGCATTCTTCTTTACCTTCTTACTTACCTTTTTCGTCGCCTTCCTCTTTGTCTTCTTTGTCTTCTTCTTCTTCTTTGCCTTCTTCTCCTTTTCCTTCGTCTTCTTTGCCTTTCTTTTTGCTTTCTTCTTTACCTTCTTACTTACCTAGCGCTGTTTCTTCGCCTTCCTCTTTGCCTTCTTCTTTGCCTCCTTCTTTGCCTTCTCCATTGCTTTTCTCTTTGTCTTCTTCTTTTCCTTTCTTTTGCATTCTTCTTTAGCTTTTTACTTACCTTTTTCGTCGCCTTCCTCTTTGCCTTCTTCTTTGTGTTCTTCTTCTTCTTTGTCTTCTTCTTCTTCTTCTTCTTCTTCTTCTTCTTCTTCTTCTTCTTCTTATCCTCCTCCTCCTCCTTGTACTCCTCCTCCTCCTTTTCTTCTTCTTCTTCTCCTCCTTTTTCTTTTTCTTCTTCTTCTTCTTCTTCTTCTTCTTCTCCTCCTCCTCCTCCTCCTCCTCCTTGTCCTCCTCCTCCTCCTTTTCTTCTTCTTCTTCTCCTCCTTCTTTTTCTTCTTCTTCTTCTTCTCCTCCTCCTCCTCCTCCTCCTCCTCCTTCTTCTTCTTCTTCTTCTTCTTCTTCTTCTTCGTCGTCGTCGTCGTCGTCGCCCTTCGTCTTCGTCTTCTTCTTTGTCTTCTTTGCCTTCTTTTCTTTCTTCTTTTAATAGTAATTATAATAATAATACATATAAATAACCGAGGTACCTATAATTCTGAGCGATTGTAGGTGCCTCGGGGCGAGAAGAAATAATTATAGTGACGGTAATAATTCATAATAATGAATATAATTAACACAGTGTTCAAGTCTGTAAAAGTTAGTACCCCTACGATTTAGAGCAAAGTGGCGCCTCTGAGTGAGGTTGCTCCGAGAGAGTTATCGCTCCTCGGTGTTAATAGGTACTTGTTCATCATTGGGAGAAAGCCAGGCTTACCTCAGTAGCTGATGTTCCGCTGTCGCAGCCTGTTCATGGTGATGCTAAGAAGGATCTTGGCTTGTTCCGAAGGACAAAGACGATCAACATCCTCGTGTTTTAGCAGGTTTACCTGATGCTTGGCCTACACAGATGAATAAGTAGGCCTATAGGCCTACTTCGTGTCGAACCGCCGGAAATTTTCAGCTTTTAATTTACGTAATTGACTTCGAGCCGTTTCCCATAACGTGTGTTTAGTTAAGACAAGGCCGTAGCTAGGGGGGTGTTTTTGGTGTTTAAACACCCCCCGAAATTAAATAATGTAAGAATGAAATAATGCATTTACTAACTCCAAACCCCTTGGTCGGTTGACTCGGTTGCTTGTCGGCTTGCTCAAGGACGAGAAAACATCCCCCTAACAGAAAACACCCCCGAAACAAAATCCTGGCTACGGCCTTGAGTTAAGATTATTGATAATTGTAGGGCCTACTGTCATGTCTCAATGTAGCCTAATCTTACTGCGTTTGTCGGTTTGAATTAATAAAGAAAAAGATTATTATTACATTCACATAATTGCACACGCCAAGTTTAAACAAAAATATCCAGTTTGCGACAAAGAACAGCATTCGTCACTATGACGTCACAAACAAGCAAATGCCATGAACGGATAATTAAAGCAATTACGTAACCCGGCTGCGCAGTGCAGTCGTTATTGTAGTGTTGTAATCGAGGTCCGAACTCTTAGGCCTATATAGCGCCACTCACTCAGCGGCGCTATCGACCCGCATCAGTGCCAGCACCGGCAAAACGAAAGGTTTTCAAGCGTCTACGGAACTGACGAGGAGAGAGCGTAAGAGGCTCTTGGCGGAGGGACTGGGGAAGACTGTTCCAGGCTGAATGACCCACATAGACGAGACTCCTTGATTGGGCGGTGGAAGAGTGCATACGTGGAACAGCCATAAGGCCACAGGCCGAGGATCGCAAGGAGGCCCTCGCAAGCAAGGAAGAAACCGAGGTGCAGAAATTCATTAGGTAAGACGGAGCAGACGCAGTGAGGCAGTTGCGCACGAGGGTGATGGTTTTGAACTGAATTCTCTGTTGAGCAGGGAGCCAGTAGAAGGAATCACGAATAAAGGCAGAGATGTGGGCAAACTTAGGAATATCGCGTATAAGCCGAGCAGCAGATTTAAGAATAGGCCTATTGTTAGGCCTATTACTACATCTTGCTATAGGCCTATGCAATTTAGGCCTACTGCGCCTTGTACGCAATGCATTAGGCCTATCTAAATTACCTAACTTATCTAAATTACCTAAATTATCTAAATTACCTAAAAAGTCCCGAGTCTGCGATCGTTAGATTCAAGTATAGGGCCTACAGAGAAATCTCGACAGACAATAACGATGACGTCATCAACGCTCAAGCGGGCGGAAACGAAATGACGTCAATATGATATCACATCGCTCGTAAACGTTGAAATCTCTTATTAATAACACAATATACGTTATGTTGGACGTGATAATAGTAATATTAATAATAGCAATAATCACACCGTAAAGTTTTCGGTTTGGGAGTCTGTAGTAGCCTGGTAGCAATAGGCCTAATAAAATATACTAAATATAAAGAAGAAACCTAAACGCTATATAAATATAGAAATATATGTCCATGTAGTCTGACTAAGTCTTCTCGGTCTCAGAACCAAAAGAATGGAACAGTCTTCAAACTACAGTCCGTCAATGCACATCTGCTGCTCAATTTCAATCAAAATTAAAAACTCGTCTATTCGCATTGTACTATGGACTAGGAATGCAGCGCAACGCGCTCTCGTGCAAGACTTGTGTTAAAGCGCGTTATGAATGGGAATTTAGTTGTATTGTATTGTAGGTCTACACTTAGGGCCTATATATATTTTTATTCTATGTGATATAGCCTATATGTATATTGTACATGTATTGTACACCACGATGAAGACTTTTGTGGGACTATATGTATAGGCCTACGTTTGTTAATCATACCACGCACACAGCTCTCGACCAATTAAGGTGGTCGGTCTAGATTCTAGAACACAGAAACACCAAACCAATTGCATGCACTAGGCCTACTCGTGGAATGTTGCAGCAGGGTGGGAATTGTCGGGGGTTTGGGGGTTCAGCCCTCCTAGTCTTTCTTAGGACCCCCAGTTAAGTCTTCATTAAACACCCCAAGGGGGTCGTTTCCAACCCCTTCAGTTGTTCTAGTGTGATTTAGCGCTATTTGACTCTGAGTCTCTGACAAAAAGAAAACATTTCCATGGTGTATCATGTGTGCATTTTTAATTTCACAACAAAGGAATTGATTTTGATTGGAGTCTGACTTGCAAAACTGCTAACGTTGAAATCAGCTGCTTTCAAATTTCGTTGACAGCAGTTTGCAAAATACGGATAAAATGTTCGACCCCGCCCCCAGTCCTTTTTTACAATTCTCATACTGTGTTGCAGACAGAGAGAGCAAGAGAGATGGAGAGACATAGAAAGCACGATGGAATTAGAGAGGGAACCTTTGGACATGTAGGCAGGAGACAGACAGATGGAAGTCACACTCACGGGACCATTATACAGAGCCCATATCTTTACATATAATCTCCTAGATCTGTGTGTCGGCAAACGCTCTGACCCATGCTTAGGCGTAGTAGGCGGAGCCAATGTTGTGGGGCGCTAGGCCTATTTTGGTTGGATGAGGCTTCGACCCCTAGCCTATTTGATTGACCGGCACACATAGACATACATGCATGCACAATGCATATATGCAAATATACACATATACACTCTGGGCGCAACGAAATGTGTGCGGCTCTGTGCCGGCATGTTTTATTGGCTGATGCTCTGAGCAATGGCCTATTTGATTGACAGTTACGCATAAAGGAATGGAATGTCTGGAATGCACACGGCCGCTGAGTTGTCGAATGTATGGAATGTGCCTGACAGGCCGCTGGCCGACCCGAGCCAGTCTTAGGGACTGTTACTGGGCCTTGCCCGAAATTTGACAGTCCCATGAACACTAGGCACTAGGCAGATAGGGGCCTATAGTATATTACGTACAGACGCACAGCCAGACATAGAGACAGACAGATTGATAGACGGAGTCAGGGAGAGAGGGAGGGAGGGAGGGAGGGAGGGAGGGAGGGAGGGAGGGAGGGAGGGAGGGAGGGAGGGAGGGAGGGAGGGAGGGAGGGAGGGAGGGAGGGAGGGAGTAGACAGCCAGACAAACGGACAGTTTTAATCTAGACACCTTTTGGGGGGGAAATTCCCCCCAGGATTTGTGTTTCCCCCAGAGGCCAGCAATATTATAATGCAGAGACGTTTTGGGGAGGGAAATTCCCCCCCCCCCCCCAGGATACATGGTTTTCCCTCGGAGAAGGTCATCAAGTTTTTTGGAAGATGAAATTTGAAAAAGTCTGGAACTCTTAGAAGATGGATGAAATAACCAAAAAAGTGATGTGTAAATTCGTTGTTCCCCCCCCCCCAGAAACTTTGTTTCCCCTCCCAGAAGAGGCCTGGCCAGATTAAACACTGGCGGACGGACGGTGTCTCTACCTTACTTCCTACCGCACTACCTCTCCCTATGCACACGATCTGACGGGAGTACTCACCAAACAGTCATATATGACGGGTAAATATTCTAGTCGACTGCTATTGTCTGTAGGACATTTAGGCCTAAACCCATACGACAAAGGTTTCGCGTCATGTAGGCCTATATTATATATGGGCCATATTTTAATTACATATCGATACTTATCTAGAGCACGCAAGACAGCTTCGTTTCGTTTTCTTAGGCTTATAATTATACTATTTAGAAAATTGGCCCATATCTTGTGTAGAACACACGAAGCCTAAAATGGAAACGTCATAATTATGTTGACCCGTAGGCCTACTTATTATAGGCCCTATGTGATTTTTCTGGGTTCTGCCATATCCTTTTCCAGGAAATGTGTACTTCATCCGTTTACCACTTATCTGACCAATAAATATTGTTGCAACTTGCATACGAATTTACGAAATGTATTTTTTAATCCAATTCCATTTTTACAGTTGCCAAATTCAAGTTTTTTGCCTATCGCATTATACAAAGCTAATTTCTTGTCACGTAGGAATTTTACTCCCCTACCATGTAGCATGAATTTGTGTAAAAGAATTCACTTTCGGATCCCATCTTGAAAATACCACAGTATAATTATTTATACTGTGAAAATACACACAAGTTGTTACATTAACTTCTGTCTTAGATAGTTTACTAAGAATAGCGCTATATTAAGTATAAACGTTAAGTAAGAAACTGGCGTACAGTTTTCTATAACAGCGATCTTCGTGAGGTTCGTTAATGGTAATGTTTTGCCAGTTCTAACTACTATTTCTCTTGTTTTAGGCCAAGATATGCACCATACTATAACTAGTTTCTTACGAGAAAGGGCTGATGATTTTATATCTTATCTTTCCAAACTTAGTGCTACATGTTGCGCCTTACAAAGACACCGGCTAAACGCCAGCGCTTTCATGTTTCCTTACATGAAGTAGCTAGAGCCACTACTGTTGCTAGGCTTTTATATGCCGCCTCTGCTTGGTGGGATTTGCTTCGTCTGCAGATCGAGCCAAGATTGATCGCCTAATTCGGAAATTGAAGCGGTTGGGTTTCCTTGACCAAGATTGTCCTTCGTTTAATACTCTTGTTAATCAAGCTGATCAAAGACTTGTTCGCTCCATCAAACTTAACCCTTTTCATGTTCTGTATTCACTATTCCCCCAATAACTGTATTACCATATGATCTTCCGGCTAGGGGGCGTGGTGGCTCAGTGGTAAGTTCGGCGCCTTGTGACCGGAGGGTTGCAGGTTCGAATCCCACTCTAGCCGCTGCGTACGGACCTTGGGCAAGTCCTTCACTCACAATTGCTCGTGGCGCTTCGGCGTGAAAATTCCGGCACAGTATCAAATGCTGTAGTCGGGAGCGCCTCTGAGTAGTAGTTGACTTCGAGAGGCGCTATAGAAATATCCGGAATAAATAAAAAAATAAATAGGCCACATAACTTTTTACTTCCTACCAGAGATAATAGAAATTTTATTTCTCGTATCTTGTTTAATTGTTAACTTCATTCATTATTCTTTTAAATTGTTTTTACTTGTCTTTTACATGTACCCTAATGCGGTTTGTCATTTGGTTTTTTGAATAAACGACTATGTATATAGCGCTCAGCCCAGTTTTTAAATTCATTCGGGCCATATTTTGATAACATGTTCACGAACAACCTAATTTTGAAGTATTTTTAAGTGATTTGAGTTTCATGTAGTTGAATAGATGATTTAATAATGCACGTCATTAAGATAAATGCCATGTTATAGACCCGTGTTCAAAGTGATCTTAATCTCTGAACTTCTAAAGCGCCACTCGAAGGCCAGGCGCAGTGCATCAGCCTATTGACGATGAATATGGTGTGAGTTTTGTGACAAAACGCATTATTTGCAGGAGATACTGTGTGTAATGAATTTGCAACAGCTAAACATAGACATTGTGGGGCGTGGTGGCTCAGTGGTAAGTTCGGCGCCTTGTAACGGAGGGTTGCAGGTTCGAATCCCACTCTAGCCGCTGCGTACAGACAGTATCAAATGCTGTAGTCGGGAGCGCCTCTGAGTAGTAGTAGACTTGTGGAGGCGCTATAGAAATATCCGGAATAAATAAATAAATAAATAAAATTACATGTAAAGAATTGTCATGTAACAACAGCTTGATCAGTAGAGTTAGGTCTGTCCAGAACTGTTGCATCAAAAATAGGATACTACAAGAGTTCATAAAATAAAGTGCTTTCCTGAATTGTTTTATGACATGACTTAAATATCTACAGAGCTTTGTAAACGATAAATATTCTGTTTCAGTTATTTCTTCAAGCTTTGCAAGACAATGTCTGCAGATTTCTCCACAGCAAACGACGTTCCCACTGGTCCATCGACTGGGATGGCCTCCGGAGAAGCCAAGCCGGTAAAGCAAGCAAAAATGGTCTACTGCGAGACCTGTGGCTACAGCCTCAACTCCGAGACACAGGCCGTGGCACACTACAGTGGAAAAAGCCATCTGAAGCACTTAAATAAGTTGAAACATGGCAACGTGGCCAAATCAACTTTCAGACCATATAAACCAAGACCAGCAGTAGCAAACAGCTGGTCTGCTCAAACACAAACGATGACTCACTGGGGAACAGAGCTGCAACAGCCACGTAAAACACGTTAGTAGCCATTTGGAGCTAATTAGCGAATGCAGTACATTAAGTACAATACAGTACACCATATATTTAGTGTGCCACTTACACCTATAGTTACCAACAGCTCATTAAATGGTGAATTGGTAAGCCAATCAGAACAAGTTTGTTGTTTTTCCTGCCCTTAAACACATCATGTCCCTCAGTATGTGTGAGGATGAAAGTGGGAGTGTGTGGGGTTTGCATGCATGAAGACAAGATGTTTTACTGGCTGAGATAGCAATAAGTGAAGTGCGATTCAGTTATAATTTATTGCACTGGCTAGTTCACTGATTTCTATGGATACATGACAGCAATACTTGGGTCGATTACTCATGTGAGGGAAGCTACCTGTCCTGCTCTGTGCAGGACAGGTGTGTTTATGTCTTACAGTGTGTGTTTATGTCTTACCTGTAGTGTGATTGGTGCTGTACCTGTCTGTTGTGGGTTGACTTGCATTTGTTTGCTGTCTATCTTTTGTGGTTAAGATTGGTAGGTTATCTGTCTTTGGTTAATCGGGTTGGTGGTTTCTTAACTTTAGGAAGTAGGTTTATCAATTTCCTGCTAAGATGTGCAGCTGTGCGGTCACAACAGTTAATCATCCTGCACACTTAAAGAACTTTAAACTAATATTTAATTGCAACAATTAATCTTACATACCTAATTTTTGGCTTAGAGGGAACATGTAGGCTTAGTGGCTTACCCAACTTCTCTTGTTGGGTGGGTTACCTTATTTGGCAAAATACTACTTTCAAGACGATTGGTTATGCCCAGGATTAAGATTAAGCCAGTACTTGGACTTCCCAGTACTGGCTTAGTCGTCTTCCTGAGCAGTAATCTGGCACAACTGGTTTTTCATTTAGTTGTACATGTGCATTGTGCAAGTGATTCTACTTTGTAAAATAGGCTTTAGGATTTATAGGACTTGCAAGGTTTTTTATCCTGTTGTCTTTTTTTTCACCTCTTAGGCTTTGGTCCTTTGCAGACAAATTTTCGTTTTGGCAGCCCCAACGCATTGCCTTCCCAGTCGTTCGAGCAGAATCAAACCGTGCCGTCGCTAGGATATTCATTTAATTCTTTCCAGTCAATCTCATCAAATGGTAATAATTCTCTGCAGTCGACCAGGTATTCTTACCAGTCGACTGGACCGTTTGGACAAGCTACAAACCCACCGGTGCAGACAAACCTGAATCCAGTCGCAAAGGCTGTCATGGACAATTTCCTGGGAATTCTGCCAACGAAGCGACGAAAGATAGTCAACTGTCATGTCTGTGGACTCGCCTTCAATTCTGACTCGCAGGCCGAGGCTCATTTCCAAGGCGCAAAACACCAACGGAAAGTCAAACTAATGTCTGGAGGTTGGTTTATGCTCAAGTGCAACATCTTGTTAACAGGTTTAAGAATGGCTGTAATTCTTTTGGGAATAAATTGTCTGGTCACTGTGGCCGGCAATTAGAGTTGATGCGTCATCGGTTTAGCACCAACTTGTGTTGCAGTGTCTACTCTCTAGCTAACAGCTGATAAAAGTTTGACAATAATACGTGTGGGATTGTCTAGTCACTGAGCCTACAACCAGATGATACATTTTGGCGAATTGGTTGAACACTTGCTTGTTTACTTGCTGAGACGATTGCTGTGTAGATGCCTTGAGTTAAGTCCTAATATACATTGGTTTGGCATCGTCAGTTGGCATTGCATGTGTGTATATATGTATCTAGGCATTTAACATTGTCCAACGTTTCGCTTCTAGTTGCAACGTTTCACCTCTAGACAATTTAACACAGCTGCAGATTTTTCTTCAAGTGGAGCTATATATGTGTGGCTAGGCCAGTGGGTTGTTTTCCTTACACATGCAATTGATTAGCACCATCAAAGTTCTTTCGTATGGTCATGTGTTCACGTCTGAGAACTTTGGAAATTTAAGCTAAATATCTAATACAGTTGTATTGTATTGTACAAATCGATGTTGTGACAAGTGCAGAAACTCTTTAAGTGTGCAGACTGAATGTGCAAGTGATTTGTTTTCTTATGAAGGGACAGTTGGGGTTCAGGATGAAATGAAGAATATGAAATTAGCAGAAGCGACACTGCCGTCATCTGTGTCACTGCTCTGGTGTGCCATGTGTCACATTTCAGTCAACTCACAGAAACAGCTAGATGCCCATAATCAAGGTTTGTCACTTCATTTAGGCCGATTGGTCTTGAGGTAGTGTTACCTGCTAGGCCACTGGGTCGTTTCCCTCTCGACTTCATGGTTAGTCTGTGGGCCAGTCTTGCTGTGGATTTGATTTGTGTAACTTACCGTAATACTGTATTGAATTTTACAATTTTTTGTATTGTTTGCCCTGTATTAATTTATGTTTTGTCAGTATTTTTTAAAACTTTCTCTACTGATTCTTATGCATGCTTTAGCTAGTAAAAAATAAATTTCTTAAATGAATATTTGAAAACAAATGTAAGGTCCAATTTGTATGCAGTTTTGGTGATAATTCTTTTTTAAGTTTTTGAGGTTTGTTCAAAATGTTCAATATTTCTGGTTAACATGTGATTCTGTTTGTGTAACACAAATCTTTTTACAATGGTAACATAATATCCAAGAGAAGTATTTGCAATTTTTTTCATCGAAAAGACAATTATTTTTTTTAACCTACTTGGATACTCTAAGGCAGAAACTACACACACACACACACACACACACACACACACACACACACACACACACACACACACACACACACACACACACACACACACACACACACACACACACACACACACACATGCACCAAATGCTTCAAATTAGCTAGGCACATGTTTCATTATATTATTTGCTGGGTTTTTAGGAATGACTCACAAGATGAAGATGGGTCTGATCGAGAGTGGACAGAGCGAGAGTGGACAAACACGACCGTGGGCTGAAGTCCAAGGGCACAAGGGTGACTGGTTCTTTTGCAGTACCTGCAACATCAGTGCTCCAACATCAGCCGCACTTGGCCAGGTCTTGATTATTTCTTAAACTCGTGTAACTACACCTGACGTCAAATTTAATATTGTATAGTATGGTACCTTGGAATTTATAAAGCGCCTCTCACAGTGTGAACTATTCAGAGGAATGAAGAGGTTGAAGGGAGCCAGCTGAGGCGGGAAGACATATTGAGTCGCAGAGTTATTTAGGAGCAAGTCCTAGGTGAGATTGACAAATAAGGATAAGTACCTTTAGTTGGATGTGGGCAGTAGTAGTAGTAGTAGTGTAGTGATTAGAATGCTGGACAACCATTTCAGAGGTTGGGGTTTCATTTGTTCATCTGGAACTGGTTCGCAAGTTTGTCCTAGTAGCACATGATCAGGAAGTTGACTAGTAAGGAGCATAATGTGTTTGTAACCAGTGATATTTCAGTTAACTGAAATAGAAACTGAAACGAAAATTATGAATTTCCGTTTAACGAAAACTGAAACTGAAACGGAAATTATTTGCAAAACGGAAACTGAATAGAAACGGAAATGAAAATGTCAAAACGAAATAGAAATAGAAACGATAATTAGTTCCGAACGGAAATTGTTGAAAATAAGTAAAACTTTTCTGCATTTGTATTGGATTGTAGTTGGGCTAAATCGCTGACTACGTAACTCTAGGGACCATTTATTCTGGTCATTATTCGATATCCATACATCAAAATCTATGTTGTCTGTTAGAGTTAGGTTGCTAAGTTTTCCATTGAGAATGAGTTTATCGCGACTATTGGCTGGACGCAAGCGCGAAAGCGGTTTGGCAGTATTTTGTTGATGATGAGAAAACGAAAAAGAGCTCGTGTTTAGTGAAAGTTGGATCAGACGTTAACAATAAACCATGTGGACTGCAGCTTGTCGGCAAGAATTAGACTAATCTGAAGGTAAAATATCTATCATAATAGTTCGAAACTTGCGTGTGTAACGCCTTAGGCGGGAGTGTTACTGGGCCTGGGCCGTAAATTAGACAGGCCCACAAACAATAGACGTACAGACGCACAGCCAGACAGACACCTCTTCACATTCCCTAATTCATCCAATCCTCCGTCTTCCAAGCTTTTAGTTCTCTAGGTTAGAGGTTCTCAAACGGTGGTACGCGTACCACTAGTGTACCACCAGGTCGTTATAAGTGGTACGCGAAAAAATTTACAAAATTAAATTTTCTATGAGTTTATGCCCATCTTTATCAATTTTTCCCATCTTTCTTTGATTAGCAATTAACTATTGAAGCCACTATTCTACGTAACCGTAATTGTAATCTCCAAACTTCTAAAGTGCCACTCGAAGGCCAAGCGCAGGGCACCAACCTATTACCAGCGCTATTCATGTCCACCATGCGCTTCTTTTTCTTTAAATTTTCTATGAGTTTTGCCCATCTTCTTTCTGCGTCCACCATGCGCTTCTTCTTAAAAAGTTTAAAATTTTCTACGCTAATTGCAAAGGGACTTCGCGCTCATCTGTTGTTTTTGATCTGACCTTTGCTGCTGGTATGCCAATATTCGATTTTTTTAACCTGGTGGTACAATAAAAAATACAGTTTGAGAACCGCTGTTGTCTGTCAACGCAAATATATCTATGTAGAAACGGAAACTGAAATTTTCCAGAAACTGAAACGAAAACGGAAATTATTTTAAACTGAAACTGTAATAGAAACTGAAATTATTTCAAAACTGAAACTTGAACTGAAATAGAAATTACGAACCCAAAACTGAATAGAAACTGAAACTGTAATTATTTTTCAAAACTGAAATATCACTGTTTGTAACTGACCAGTTTGTGTGCCTTTGTCTTAATTATATTTATGTATTACTGACATGCATATCATAGTAAAAGGTGCTATAGCAACTATCTGGTTACATACATACATATGTGCATACATAGTGTATAGTGTTTTTCTAGAGGATTTTACTGACCTGTACATAATGGTTGACTATTCGTGCCTCAGGTTCACATTTTGGTGTGACCGTGCGCGCGTTACAAATTTAATTAATATATCATAATAATAACACATGACATTCTCAAAATTATTTATATGTATACAATTATACAAATATGTATAGTAGATTTGTTTATGTGGTTCTTTCCAAATTATGTTTCTATGAAACTGACCTGTGTAATTTGGCATTTTCTAAAATTACTAAACTGAACTGTATTTTGGTTGATGTGGCTTTTTGTAAATCATATTTGTATAAAAAAGAACTGATATATTGTTTGATTTTTTTACAGCATGTCCTATCGGCAGAGCACATCAACAAAAAGAAAGGCGAGGGATTTTAGGAAAGACATCTACAGCAGTGGCAATGTGGTGTCTGGGCTTTCGACTGATTCTACTGAGTCAGAGGAACTGCTGTGCAGTTTGTAAGAAACATGGCATAACGTGTTATGAAGCATGTTCTTTCCATGACGATTGGCATCATTGACAGCAAGCAGCTTCATGTGACCATGGCAACTGTAGGATGGTGGAGAGTATTTCTCAGGACTAAGCAGTCTTGCAGAATTTTTATGACCAGAGAGGTCAAGATCGGAACGACTTGGCAGGCACTTGGAAGCTAGTGGTGAACTTTTGACAGCTAACTGTTAAGAAGAAGTTTTGTTAAGATTCCATAGATTTTGAGAAAGGAAGATTCTTCAAGAAGAATTAGTTAAGGTGCGGAATGTGTTGAAGATGCATAAGTTTCGAGCAAGGAGTAGTCTTCATATTCGTGACTTCAGACCGTTTGTCTACTTTGGATACAATTTGTTGTCTGTTATTAACATAGAGCAATCATTGTTTTGTGTTTCTAGGTGTAGAAATAAATCCATGTGAATATACGTCAGCCTTTAAGCAGTAAACGAAGAAAAGTAAATGTTTCTTAAGTTTGAAATTGTTGTCATTATGAACCCTGTTACAACGTATGTGCATCGAATGTATTGCGCATTTAAGTAGGTTACAAACGTGCTGCACCTGTGACTATCTAACATCTCTAAACAAGTGCGTTCTAAGAGTTTCCAAATGAATGCTGCACAGAGTCAAAGGCAACAATAGTACATAAATGAGGCTGTTTGAGGAGGACGGTTCAATACACAGGAATGCACTATGGGCTTGAGTTGATGTACAGAAGCATGGTACCTAGATATCTCCATGAGCTCCCTGATGTATGCTGGGGCAATGCCAAAAATTGAGACGTGATCATTGTAGCACTACAATCCTACATTATATAATCTAAATAGATTCTTCTCTACACTATAACATCTTATAGCATGTTGTGTAGCTGGGAATCATAGATTATCATTTCATGTATGATTAGTTAAGAGATTAAAATGTGTGTTGCTTCAAAGTATAAGTTAATAGATTGTTAAGTCAAGTTAATATATATTTCACTAGTTAAAGTTAGACTAATTGGAACAGTAAATGGTTTTACTAGATAACTGATATATGTTAATATAAGTTGTGTAGATAAGAATATTGTGTAGTTAGGTAAGGAGTCATAGTTATTTTAAGAAAAAATGTATTATTTCTTTGATTGTGGGGGTGATGTAATGATCTCCCAAACCACACAATGATTCCCAGCTACACAACATGCTATAAGATGTTATAGTGTAGAGAAGAATCTATTTAGATTATATAATGTAGGATTGTAGTGCTACATAAATGTAAATTAATTAAAATGCCAGCAGCTAAGCCAGCATTGTAGGGATTAATTAATATTAGATAGAGGGGTTCATCATATCTACGCAAAGGACAGCAGACGATGTTGTCTCACCCCATTGGTCAGGACGAACAGCTGATCAAAACCGTTATGGCGAAGCGGAAGACGACTCGGTAACCAAGCAACCGTGGTGACGTGGCGTGGAGATGCGGCAGTTCGATTTTTGATTTCAACTGAACAAGACGTTCTAGAAATCTTGAGTGGATCGACTCGGCGGATGTTGGACTAAGTCGATGAGGGCATCGTTAGTCAGTTTGATCGGTTTTGCGAAACGATCGATGCAGTTGAGTTTATAAGTCGAGAAGTTGGACAGCGAGGATCGAATAATTCGAGTGAAACGCTCTCGTAACAAACCGTTGCGAAGCGTGACTTTCCATCATAGGAAGTCGACATTTGCGAAACGATCTTGTCAACGGACTTAAGGAGTTATTCCGCGAGTGAAGTGTACGTTACTCTGGAGTAGTAAAGCGCACACTCGGGTTGTAACGACGGTCTCTTTGGGAGAGACATCAAGCTACGAGAAGTCACGAGAACGGTGGATAGTCGAGCTTCGACGAGGGAGAAACAAGGCGATTTGCGAACGGAGCCGCGAACTCATCAGATGAACAAACGGATGAAAGACAGCTTTTCCACGAGGAACAAACTGTGAGAACATTCCGTGCTAAAGGGTCTTACTGGGAGGTAGCATTAGGCAATAAAATCTAGATAGCAAAGATGCTGGCTAGGTAGGGAATAAGGCAAAGTAGACATAGGATAACTAGACATTGAACTGTTACATGCTTTAACTTTGATATACATTATATTCATATTCATTTAAATGCATACACAGGTGTTCCATGTTCATTTCCCTAGTCAAATAGATAGGCCTATGCATTTCCTTATCCAGTAAAGACAAGATGAAACAGAACTAAAGTAGTCGTGGGTGTATTCATAACACTAAGCACTCTTAGTATAGGGTGGCGCTACAATCATATCCACATGATCTCGAATGTAATATGCTCCACATTTCTCGCATGTATTTTGTTACATGCGAACATGTCGGCTTGTTGGCTGTGACTTGAGCAGCATGGTTAAAGACGGACTGGATCGGGTGCAGCCTGAACTTTGGCAGATCAGCAAACATAGAGTTGCAATGATCCAGGTGCATCATGGTGAATGAGAGTACTGCAGCACAGACTGACAGTTGTGCGGTGTAACCCATATGTATGCTAAATATACTCTGACGGAAGGTGTTTAAAACACAGGAGTATCCTGCATAACTTTGGTATGAAATGCAGACATCTGCTTTGTTTGAACCCTTGTCCGTATTTTGATGATCTCTCTCTGTGGATGTCCTGCATGGTTGACCTCGTAGCACCTTTTCAAAACCTCGAAAACAGTTGAGAAAGAATTGCTCCTTGTGCAGCATTCGCACACCGATCCTTCTCATGTATTGGACCATCTTCATGGAACAGTCTCCCACTTGAAATTAGAATTTAACTGCCACAAATAGCTCAGAAAACATTTTCAGCTCATCTTAATGGAAGTGTTTAGATACATGCATTACATGTACATGCAAAGTTGCAGCAAAGCTGGAAACGCGCTAGGGTCCGTTTTGGTGACGTTCTAAAAGTGCTTGCCCATTGCACAGTGTACCGGCTTTTCAGGTTAATTTTATATTGCAGAAATATTAGGGCCCAATAATTATCCCCTGCTATGGTACAAACTCAGCATAATGTTCGTTGTTGCTAAATAAACTCTGGCCTAATGTACTAGATGGGAGTCAAGGTCACCGCAAACTGAATGGATCACCAAGCCAATGTAAGGAAACCTAGTTTAGACAAAACACTGCATCAACGAAGTTGTAGTATTATGTTACATCCATTTTAGTCAAGCACATAACAATAACATGCACGTATGTTTATAATAGCTCAACAACAACAACAAATACTTTTAAATAACTTAATGCATTTACAACATGTCTCAGATCACAAAATTGATAAAACGAAAGTTCCAAGTTAAGTTTGTCCTGGGTTTTCTGCACATTTAAATAGGAGCTTCATTGACATATACATGTACCCTGTGCAGAATCGGATCATTCTTTGGATGTCGAGTAATTATAACGGGTATAATAGCAAGATCCTCCGATGGCTGGTTTTGAAATTCGTATGTTACCATGGTTTGGTGACGGTCGTGAATGGTGATATCTTCCCATGCAAAGCCCATATATGGGTCCCATGTAATGTCCATGGTAATGCTAGCAGGGCAGATCGTTTTGCTGGTGGCAAGTAGTGAGCTGGTGTGGGCCCAATGAATGTCAGGTCAAATCACGTTATATACGGGCAGTCATAAGCGACAGTTACCAAACTTTTGAATACAGATAGCTGTAGTGTTGGAACACCTGGAGGCAGTATATGTGGTCGCAAAACATTGCAATTGTTGCGGACATAGGCTGAGAAGTAGGCCTAAACCTTAATGTGCACGTATTTTATCTGTGCCCAGAATTTCATGCTTCATTACTTGCCGAGTTTTTAAAATTCACTTAGCGCGGTATGCTATTTAAAATCATTCCTTATTGATATTGTTAAACCAGGTCATCCGATTGTGTTTTTCTGGTCATACCTAAGACTAGAACTGTTTTTGGTGTGACGCCCTTTTCGGTTTTTCGGTTCTGGGCCATGATTTTGGACCCTCCTCTCTCTCTCTGTAACTGTTCTGCTCAGTCACTTCGTTCTCAATTGAGACTGGGCCCTAGGTCTATTCAGATTACAAATCAACCAACGGCTGTATTTTGCTCCTGACCATATAGGTCTTCGCTATTTCAGACTCTTCCACTGAAGATTCATTTTCCCATACCTGTTGCATCTGCCTCTGTCTTCTCCCACTGCTGCCAATATTACAGATCACACCTCTGCCACACGTAGGCCTACTGCACTGCCTATATAGGATTTGGATACTGTACTAACAATAGTTTTGATTGACACCTTTGATGCCTCGTGTTTGTCTGGATATCCCAACCTAAGGCAAGGCCAGTGGTCAACTTTGAAGGGTGATTAATATTAACGAGGCCTAAATACTGTGGGGACCTTAGTGTGCGTGTGACTGTCAGTTTGCAAAGAGCGGCGACCAAAAGTATGCAGCTACATAATTAATGATTTCAACAGTCAGTTGGAACGTCATGGGTTAGTCATGAGAATAATGTGTGCTTCGAATCATCCATGCCCTCCAGTCTCAACCCCAGTTAAACCACATGCATGGCCTTGCAACTGTCTGTGCTGAAAGATATAATAGTGTGTCAGAAATGGTAAAATCACGGTAAACATGGCAAAATGGCGAAGACGGTAAACTGTCAGCAATGACACGAAGACAAAAAGTGACGAAAAGTGGAGGAAAGTTTAGGTCTGAGCCGCAGACAATCGGATAACTAATCTGGCGGCCGATTAGGATCGGTCTTCGAGACTGGGACCACCTGTTTTGGCCAGCTGTTCGATTGGTCCATCTGTTAAGCTACCTGCTCGTACTTGGATTTGTTGATGTTCTTCGCTAAGCAGCACGACAAGAGAGCGCCGAATAACTGCAATGAAGACAGAACATGCAAACGTAGGACTACTGTAGACAACATAATAATATTATATTATGTTAAAGGAAATATCAGATCAAGTGCACGTCTTCTGAACCACTTAAAACCCTTGTTATGTTATGTTAAGTTGTAACGTTAACGTTAATGATAGGCCTATGCGTGGTGGTGGTGGTCTACAGCATCCTAGATGTAGCTTAATTGCGAGTTGCGACTTGCGACTGACGATGCTATGTAAATTGGAGCATATTGTTCATACGCATGTGCGGGATACCGTCAATAAAATCTCTAAAATTTGTTAATAAATAATTCGCGCGGTTTCTAATTAAGGCACAGATCGAAGTGATGTTTACACGAACACTTTTCAATAGGCCCTATGCAAATTGTTTCGCGGGAAGTGAATTACCAACCAGAGGCGCGTTTACCTGTAGGCGCACTAGGCGCGCGCCTATAGGGCCCCCAAATCTCGGAGGGCCCCACACGATTGGAAATATTTTTCTTCAGTTATAAAAAACATTTTGAATTATTTTAAATTTAACCTATTATCTATTTTTACGGTTTAGCATGCACATACAAGTATAGGTCCTCATTATTGCAATTTATAATTAATTGTTTTGTTCATTTGGGCTAATAATTCATTTTTGTGCAATTGTGCAAAATGACCTCAAGTTCAGAAGAGCCCCCCAAAATGTTTGCGCCTAGGGCCACGTTTTCTGTAAACGCGCCCCCTCTGTTACCAACCACAATAAAGTTATCGTTTAGGATTATTTCTAAACGTTTAGTCATCTCATTGCCTACGTCAAATTAGGTTAGGGCCTACGTTATGCACACATTACACGACGTCTGCTGGCGTTTTTACTTGGGCGTAGGCCACTTATAGGGATATATAGACCTAGTCACCTAGTCACGTAGACGTACCTGGAGGAATGCAAATCCAATAGCCACTCCTGCGATCATCGTGAAGTTGGTTTGCGTAAATGATGACAGTTTCGCAAAACAACCCTAGAGAAAAGTCAGACATGTAGTGTAAGTTCATCATCATCGGTTCCTGACGCCAGCAATTTGGCGGCAATGGTTACGAACAGTAGTGCAAGTAACGGTAGGCCCTATAGCTTAAATTAGCGTAATGTAACGTATATATATATATATATATTATATATATATATACGTTTAATATCAATTCGAACTGACACACTGCAGACGATTAGTCTACAGTACACAGCTTGGATCATGTCTCAGTGCTCCCTTAGGCCCTATTGTAAGTAGTAGGCAGAGGCGTAACTTAATTTGGTCTAAAAAAGTGGGGTTACCAATTTCTCACATACACGAAGCGAGATGGAATCTGCGATCTCTGGGGAGGCACAAAAATACAATGTTGATTGGTCTTGGTCAAAAAGTGGGGGTACGTTACCCCCAGTCCAAAAATTGGGGGTACGGGTACCCCTCGTACCCTCCACAAATTACGCCTACGGTAGTAGGCCTAAGCAATTTTATACGCAAAGAATTTCAGGGATGTTCTTGTTGCATCTTAATTACATGAGGCTTCTTTCATTTTTAGAGCCGTGAGCCACATACAACACCTCTGCGTTACTATTTTTATACCTGATCTCGTCTGATCATATGACTTCCATGGCGTTGTCATATTAGCCTATGATCTTATCACAGTGGTGCACAAACTTGCCACAAAACACCAAACGATGGTCGCTTTGTTAGAGAAGCCGAACAGAAATTCCTGTTGGTCAGGTAACCAGAAGCCATGGCTACGACGAGTAAGAAAGTTGAAAACGGATAGCTAGGATATCGTAATTGTTATTGTCGGTTCAGCATGACATTGAAGGATTGATGAAACGCACAGAACTTGGCAGTAATGTCCAAAGCCTCGAATCAGTTGTCAAAGCGAAACACTGTTCTGGTACGAGACACAACGATCAAAAGTCAAAATAAAAGTCTGCGATGGAGTGCAATGTTTGTTGGTATATATATATATATATATATATATAATATATATATATATTATATATAATATATATATAATATGTATGCTGCTTCTACCCTTGTCCATGCGTTTGTGGTTTCCCGTCTGGACTACTGTAGCGCCCTTTACGCTGGCCTCCCAGCTGCCCGCCTTGGATGTTTGGACCGGGTTTTGCGTGCAGCCGCACGTCTTATTGGTCGCATCCCCAGATTTGGCCAGGTTTCTCTTTATATGCGGGATGTTCTGCACTGGCTCCCTTTCCCGCTGCGGATCGCCTATAGGGTCTCTGCACTGGTTAGGCGTTGTCTAGAGGGACTTGCTCCCCCTTACCTGCGGGAGTTGTGTCGCTCTACCTCGGGGGTCTTGCGGAGATCTGCTCTTCGCTCGGCTGACCAGGCCGAGCTATTGGTCCCCCGCACGCGGACAGCCATTATGCAGCGACGTTCTTTTTCGGTCGCTGGACCTGCAACCTGGAATGGCCTTCCTGTTGCACTTCGCCTGGTCCCTATGACTCACTCTACCTTGTTTCTTGCAAACTTAAAAACTACTCTCTTTAGCCGTGGTTGGACTAGGAGCGCTCCTGAGTAGATAACCTTGAAGGGGCGCTATATAAAAGCTCATTAATAATAATAATAATAATAATTAACATAACATGACATATTACATTACGATGTCATATATAGAGCATTAATGAGCACAACCTCGGTGTAGATGTCGTCGACCCCAGTTCCAGGACAGTCCTTGATCTTGCAGCAGCTGTCTGGAACACGTGGAACGTACTCAGGTCCTGTCCAGTTGACCTTGTACCAGTCTTCGTAGTTGTCCTTTCCACAGCACTTGAGCTGAAGATAGCAATCATCAGATATGCAGACTGTATGCATTTCTTAGAATGTGAAAGCAGTATATTTGTGTGTATGTATGTATCCATGACATTGCATGATTTTTATGTGTATATATATGTATATGCATATGTATTCATATAAATTATGTATGCTTGAATGCATACATGAATGCTTCTATACATGCGTGTATATGTTTGTATATGTATACGCACCAGCTGTAGCGTACGTGTGTATGTCTGTATGCAATTATGCATGCATTACGCACCTACACGTATGTATGTAGGCCTACGTACGTTTATGTCTGTTGTATATATGTATGCATGTTTGTATATATGTATGTTTGTAAACTTTATATGTGTGAATGCTAATCTTTTATGGAACGCATTTAAGGTACTTTCAAGCGCAATTTAAATGCTCTCTTTCACGATGCATAACACAGAAAGCAGTTCTTTAAGTGTAATTTGAAAGAGGGGAGCAGTAATAATCGTGCCAGCATGTTCACGGGCACTATAATATAGATGGGACATAAATGAACTGTATACAGTTCCACTTCCCAGTTAGGAATATGGGTCTTAGGTGGACTCCATGTGGACATGCTGACAAGGTTAATAATTTAAGACGCGTTTGAAGAGCACCGCAAAGACTCTGTTCCATGTATCACAGCTAGGTTTCTCTGTCTTCGACATCTATCACATTGGGTTTACTGTGCCGTTCTCTATGGAGGCAGGTATCCATTGGACCACTTTAGGCTACGAGATGAGACATCCTTCTGTATGCAATCTTTACTGTCATTCTTTATGCGAATGTTCACGAATACACAGTTCTATTACACACGATTGTTCAGTTAGGCCCTACGCTGACGATGATGAGATAGCTACAATAATGAGAGTGATGATGATGGTGATCACACTGCTTGGTAATTGTTTTGAATCTTGAGGGCTTCCTCAGATAAAGGGTAAAATGGGCAAAAACAATGGGTATGAAAAGTAGGGGTACGGTGGCCTCCAGTCCAAAAAGTGGGGGTAAGGGTACCCCTCGTACCCATCGTAAATTACGCTTGTGTCCGGCACAGTTCTGCCTTAAACGGGTATAGTCGTGTTTAAACCTTAGACCACGGTCTATGAATTGATATCGAAGCGACTGTTTTTCTTCTGTTCAGTGCATGACTACGAGGAGAGGCAGTATGAGAATTGTAGATAAAAGACTGGGGGGTTAGACCTTGATTCATGTGGAGTTTGGGTGTGCAATGAAGACTTTACTATGGGACCTAAGAAAGACTAGGGGGGTTGAACTACCCCAAACCCCCTGACAATTCTCACCCTGGGGAGAGGCAAGGCTTACCCCGGTCTGTATGCCATCGACGGCCCTTCTCTTGTCCTCGTTCACTCCGTAGTTTTCGATCGCCTTCGTCAGTCCAGCTCTAAAGCCATCCTCCACCTGCAACAGCATAACGACATCTTAAGGCAAAGCAGGCTTTAGCATTATAAGGTCAGGTCAGCAAAGTAAGGTCAGGTAAGAAAGTTCAGGTCAGGTAAAGGAAAGATAGGATAAGATGGAGTACTAGACTTAGATAAGGTAATCTAAGGTAAGATAGTCAGGCAAGATAAGGTATACGGTATGGCAAGGTAAGATGATGTGGGATAAAGTAAGGTATAAGGTCGGATGAAATAAGTTTTTATTCTCTTCTCGACAACAGAATCTGATGTTGATGCTTTTGTGAGTTACTTTAAAGTGCGCTACATACATACATACATACATACATACATACATACATACATACATACATACATACATACATACATACATACATACATACATACATACATACATACATACATACATACATACATACATACATACATACATACATACATACATACATACATACATACATACATACATACATACATACATACATACATACATACACACACACACACACACACACAGACATACATACATACATACATACATACATACATACATACATACATACATACATACATACATACATACATACATACATACATACATACATACATACACACACACACACACACACACAGACATACATACATACATACATACATACATACATACACACACACACACACACACACACACAGACATACATACATACATACATACATACATACATACATACATACATACATACATACATACATACATACATACATACATACATACATACATACATACATACATACATACATACATACACACACACACACACATACATACATACATACATACATACATACATACAATACATACATCATGATGAAAATGATGATGATAACGACGACGACGCTGCTGCTGATTATGGTTATGACGATTATGTAAATATATTCTTCTCTATTGTACTTAATCAGATAGCAATAACAAACATAATCAAACGTTAAAGTCAGAGCCTACAAAAACATAAGCTTAGGCCCTATACAAGATTAGGCCCCTGTTCTTTTATCAAGAATGATAAGAAGAGATGACCAGAAGAAGAGGGTCAAGAATGATGCTATTATGGCTGTTAACTGATTAAGATGAGGAGGCTGTGGTTACCTTCTCACGAAAGATGAAGATGGAAGCAGCGGTCGCCAG